>JAUMHE010000044.1:20149804-20166908 GCA_032359235.1 Enteromius mattozi | reverse complement strand
GTGTGCGTGTACCTTGGTGTAACACATGAAAAGTTATTCATTAGCATTGTATGCCTAGTACTTTTCTAATATTATATAAGACAATGGAATACTTTGTGTGCAATGTCAGAGCAAGACAGGTTTAAATGATTCAGTAAATACATTTACTTAACTGCAAATCAATTTCGAGTTTCCGATATGAATTGTCATGCGGTGTGGAAATAAACTATAATTCACTTTAATGTGTCTGGGACGGAGAGAGCATTTAAAACACGAATTAATGTTCACGCCCTTCAAGAACCGCAGGACTTAATGGACTGAACCTGATCGCAGGCCAGAGGTCACTATTCCTTTTAATTACACCAAACTGAAAGCCAAAGTAAAGCGTGCTCGATACGTCCATTTATTTCAATTTCTCCCTCTGTCCTTTTTGATCCAAATCCAGGCTCTTTATTTGGTTGCCATGGCAACATTTTCTAGTACCTTACATTTGACTAACATGATGAAACACTGAAGTGATGGAACACAGACTTACACACATGTGAACACGCATGTCACAAGACGGCTGAACAGACGAGAAACCGCAAGTTGCATTTCAATAGAGTTCAAACGGGCACCGTCTGTTATCAAACACAATGATTGCTAAAATAAGCCCCTGTTCTGCATCTCCAGCATAAGAGGACGTATTTTCTATCACACAATAATGCACTTTAATATTCCTCCCAATTTAGGTGTGTACAAGTACGTGCATGTGTGGGTGAGAGCATGCGTGTGTGTGTGCACTTTTTATTCTCAATGTAAATCTGATGTCAAGCTGAAAGCCAGAGCTGAAGTGTGTGGGTGGAAACAGCTTCAAGCTTCAGTCCCTTTGAGAGAGACAGAACGGAAGAGAGAGAGACAGCGAGAGGAGGGGGAGCAAACATGATAAAAAGTGAAACTAATGAAAAAAAATAATAATAACTGCTCAGCCTCTGATTGATATGCGTGGGGTTGGTGGCAGATCGATTTTTAAGCCTAAATCGGATTTGTAATGCTGCACAGGGCTCGAACAAAACAAAGAAATGAAAACAATTTTATTTGAAACAAAGCCTTATTGAGTATTATTTTTAAAGATACAATTTTTCTGATGTTAATGTACTTTTCTTTTATTCCAGCTCAATATGCATAGACAGCTGTAAGTAATGGAACCACCTGTGCTGTAAGTGATTCATTTGGTCTGAATAGTATTAGTTTAGTATAATTTAGATAATTGAGATAGTTAAACTTCTGGTAATAGTTTCATTTTATATAGCTACTTTCATAGATTAAGTTAAATTAAATTAAAATGAGAAATGTTTCCTTTGCAACTTGCTGAAATAAGTACATTTATTTTATTTAAATTAATATAACAACCAATACCAGTTCTGGATGCTGATTGGTCAATAAAACATTTGTATTATGGTGAAACACAAAATATAGTAGCCTTAGTTTATAATATATTTAAGCGTATAGACTGTCCTTTTAATGATTTAGCTTACATTAGATACAAGTTACATTACTAATATTTATATTTAAAAAATATATATTTTATATAAAGCAACCATATAAAATTAGTTTTTAAATGAAAACAAGAAATGTCAATTTTTCTAGTAACAAATAATAATCCTGATGGCTACTTTTGAATGGCTTTCAATAGAGAGGGTGTAGTTACAGTATCAACCAGCAGGGGGTCTAAATGAGCAAGCTTGATACAGTAACACTGGCTCGACCAATGGTGTGAGTTTAGAGGCGAGGCTATCAGTTTGTTTGACAAACGGAAGTGCTTGGGGAAACCTGTTTGACAGTCATTATCTGTCTAGTTTATTTGCTGCCTCTAGTGCCATAAAAATTACACACTTCATGTTTAATAAAAAAAGGTTTCTAAGAAGATCTTTTAGTGTTTTTATATCTTTTGAAGCTGCCAAAGAAAAAAGTGATGCCTGAAAAACCTGGAGACAAATTGCCAAAGGACTTCTGTGCATTTCTTCCTTCTATTGTCATTTTCAAGGATTTTTCTCCTCCAGAAGTGGGTGTTTTTATAGCTACCTTACATTCTTTTCAGTGAAGCATCACGAAACAACCTTCCAAACAGTTCTACAGACTAAAACACAGTAGATATGCATGAATCAAGTTACTAAAGATCTATGCAGCATTATACAGTTAAAATGTAGAATAGTAAAAGATTTACAATATATTTCAGGAGCACAAAAAACCTATGAGGTTATTTATTTGATATACCTGATCGTTAAATTCATTCAAAAGACCAAATAAATCTGTCTTCACAGGTACAAAATCAAACAACCAACTGTAACGTGCAGGTTATTCCTACCTACAGCAGAATGTAACTGTAAGGGGCTGTACAATCCCTTATTCCTCCTTAATTATTCCCGTCCAGGATCCAGAAGAGTAATCTCAAGCCACCAAGAAAGACAAAATGTCCAAACTGTCCGATCATAATCCAGTCTTGATTTTTTAAAGTCACTTGCTTCTGTTTAACTTGTGAATGATTCTTTTCCCTAAGCAGGTCAAGAGTTCCTTTAAAGGTCAAGACAACGATGAATGCCCACACCATGTTTGGTTGTAATCATGTGTCTATGCAGTCTGCTTTCAGATATGGCATTGGTGCTTTCTGACCACTAAATAAATCCAGAATCCTTTAAGTAATCTCATATGCGTTGATGTACAACTCTGCAACATTTTGAGCTAATATGCCATAATTAAAATGCAAATATAGCTAGAAAAAGGCATTAACTCTGGTTATTGCAATCAAATATAGGCGATATATAATAGTAGTTTGCTTACTTTAATACATATATTTCACTAATACTATATTTATTACTGACTGTTTTTACCTACAAGAATAGTAAGAATAGTTAAAAACAAATATTTACAATCAACAATTTGCACTCTATACGTATAAAAGGATGAATCCCGATTGTTTAACTGTTAGAATTGTTGTGTCTCATTTCTCCACCTCGTCTCAGTCACTCTCTCCAGCCCTGACAGCGGCTGTATCTCAGCAGAGCGCCAGATGGAGAGCACCGGGTCCCGGCGACGCTCGCAGGCACCTTTACGCACGACCCTGAACCGACGAGCCGCTTCCCTTCTGCCTTTACTGCGGTTACCAACACCAGATCTGCGGTGAAACTCTCTCATGTTTTACTTCAGCTATTTTAGGGCGTCGTTTAGCGTTGCAATCGAGCTGTCAACGTTTAAAACGCTCTACGGGAGAACTTTTCGGAGCATGCGCGCACATGACTAAGGCATTTATTCTAAGCTCACACTTCCATAGACAGTAAAGCACTGGCATCTGATGCGAGCTCGCGCGTGTGACGGAGCCAGACTTCTCCGCAGCTCCGTGCCAGTGACACTGACGCGTAAAATCCTCCGCGCACACAGAGTTCAAACGTTCATTCTTGCACAAAACCGCGACGCATCAAACGTTTGCACGAGCAATTCCAAAATGGAAATCCTTTGCTGGAGGAAAAGCTGGAAGTCCTTCTTGCTGTATTCCGGTTTGCTCGTTTCCAGGCACGCACTCAGGAATACCAGCAGCAAGGCGATGCATCCTTTCCTGCAACTGTCCTTTTCTTTACTGCGCTCTCACTCACTCGAGGAGAGGAGAAGAGGGGCTGAGCTGGACAGGGGGGTGGGGGAGAGATGAGATTTGATGGAGAGAACTTCATGTAAAAGCCTGGGGCAAACTCTCTCTCTCTCTTTCTCTTTCACTCTCTCTCGCACACACACAGCTCTGGTGTGTGTGTGTGACGCTCACAGGCAGCCGGTGAGTGGAGAGGCTTCTGTAGAGGCAGGTTATGTGGGAGGAATGTGTGTAATTACACAACTACACAAACTGAAGACAAATGACAATGTAGATTAAACAGCGAGAGTGCGCGAACAGTACGAGCTGCATGTTAGCTTTCGCTGCTATCGTTGCTTTTAATTCTATTGTAGTTAGAAAAACTATAGATTTTTACATTCGATTTGGACCGCTAGGGTATTGTGGGTGGTTGCCGGAGCATTACGCGGTTGCCAAGGTGTTCTGAGTGGTTTTTAGTGTGTTGCTATGCGGTTACCAGGGTGTTCTGAGTCTCGGACTGGTTGCTGGGAGGTTCTGGTTAAAAGAGCCCACCCTCAAGTTTCTGTGAGGTTTCTGGCAGGCTGATCGCTTAGAACAGTGATAGATAGTACGGCGCTCCTTAAAGGGAAAGATCACCCAAAAATGAAAATTCTTGTCATCATTTAACCTCATGTCGTTTCAAACTTTTATGACGTGTATGAAAGATATTTAGATTCTGAGATAAAACAAACTTTTGGGTGAACTATTCTTGATATATACAAGTACTTTAATTATATTTAATTACATCATATATGAAGTAAATTTATATATATTATAATATATATTAACCTAATGCAGAACACGTAGTACATTTTTTTCTTTAAATAAAGAAAACCAGTAGATAGAATATTTATTTTTTTTTTTTAAATAAAAAGAAGACAGATAGATACACACACACACACATATATATATATATATATATATAGATAGATAGATAGAGAGAGAGAGAGAGAGAGAGAGAGAGAGAGAGACAGCAAACTGAGAGACAGTTAGGCCTAATGTCTGAATTATCATGTTGAATTAAGCTGGCAATGGTGTTTAATACACATCTTTATAGATTTGACAGATGAATATGTAAAAATCACATTGTCTAGATTGGACCAACAAATAAGTTTCAGTAGCACAAGACAAGATCAAGACAGGAGACAATTGATTTACCTGTATTTTCACAATTACTGACAATAAAACCACATTTATGTGGCATCGCGTGATGTCTGTTTGTTCACATATTCTCATAACAGCCTGTAATCTTTGACCTATTTCTGAATTTTATATTGCAGCTATCAAACAAAAGTTGTGATTTGTCATATTTTACAGTGGACAGATGTTATTAGACATTTGGTCAAACTCCGGTTATTGACTGCAACGCAAATAACTTGGTAGTGTTCATGATAGACCAGGTAGAATACTGTGGGGCTTACGCCATATTCATATCAGCTCAAAGAACAGTCAAATACGGACAAAAAAGCTTGTGCGGTAATTCAAGAGCAAATTTCAGCAGATAACAAACAATTTAGGGTGACACATTAATTTAGAGGCCAATTCTCATTATTAACTAGTTGCTTATTTACTTTATTAGCCCATATTAATGCCTTATTCTGAATGACCATATTTTAGATCCCTTAATCTGACCCCATAACTAAACTAAAACTAAAATACAACATTAATAACTAATAATTTATTATATATATAGTATATATATATATATATATATAGTATTTAATATATATATATATATAATATATAGTTTATTGAGACAAAAGCTGTAGTTAACAGTTTTAGTTAATTTGTCCTGAAAACTAAAAATATAAAATAAAATAAAATATTTTAATGATTCTAATAATAAAAGAGATTTTATGATTGCAAATGTTATAGTGCATTACTTTAATGATGTGTCAAATATTCAGTGGACAAAATTTTATTAAGCACTGCCACTATTCTTACTTTTAATACTTAAGATCTTAATAATTAGTAATATTTATAGAAAAATGAACCTTTGATCAGTGCAGATTTTCTATGAGCAACAGCGACATCTGGAGAACAACTGATGAATAACTCATGATGTACATGTCACAGCATCACAGCACAGACTAAAGGAGGCAATTTAATATATATATATATATATATATGTTAAGACAAATTCTTCAGCTTAGTAATGTACACTAAATATTTTAATGTAAATGTTCTGAAGTTTCATACATATAATGTCTCTTAAAGATAATCACATTTTACAAATTCTAAGAAAAAAACCCCCATAAAGTTTAAAGAAGCTAGGAAAAAAAAGAAAATAAAAAAAAGTTGGCAATGTAAACATGAACAGGGAAGAATAATTTACCATGAAAAAGATAACACTTCGATTGGGGGAAAATGAAGCTGAAATTAAATTAACGCAGCCACAGTCAAATTAGGGTCCCTCTGGATTGTTTATTACCTGTATGATAATAAAGAACAGTTAAGAAATACTCAGTTATTTATAAATATAGGCAATTAAATTTCTCTAAAAAACTCAGTGTTACCGTTTTGAAGAGTTTAACTCCAAAGTAATTAGTCGCCATGTTCTTCAGTTTGGTTGCACCACCTACTTTACATCGCACATATCCATATAGGTTTGCCCACTGCAGCACGACTCCCATGATCACAACTGCCTGCGCGCACACACACACACACATCTGGAATGTTCAAGCTCACAGCTCAGATGGCGAATGCAGCAAAATGAAGAATTTCAGAGAATTTAAAAACTCACCAACCACTTTATATTGAAGGAGAAAAGTGAGCTAAACACAAAGAAAGCCCAAAACAATGGACACACGATCAGACCAATCCAGAAAATCCGTGAATCAGAGTTTGAGACCACATTTTTACTGGTTCCCTGTAAGGAAATAGACCAAATAGATATGTATTAAAGAAACAGTTCAGTCATGAAATTAAATTCTCTGAATATTTATTCTGCCTTATACTAATTAACATGTGATGTTAACACAAAAGGAGAGATTTTGAAGAATCTTAACACAGCTCTTTTACATATGAACACATTTGAAAAGCTCTAAAAAGACAAAATTACTTCATAATATTAATAATCAGCAGGTTCCAATGTGCAGAAATTGCAGCAGAGGGCATTTTTACTGTTTTATTGTGTATAGTAAATATGTATTACAGCTTCTGTTTTTCACACAAGCTATCATGTGACTTTAATTGTTTTTTGGTTTGTTCCTTGACAGTCTTGAAGTTCCTTCACAATTCTCCTTTAGTGTTACAAAGAACAAAGAAAGTCAATATGGGTCTGGAATAACATGAGGGTTAGTAAATGATGTTAGAATTGCGCATTAGTATGAACTATTCTTTTAATATTTGAACAGTGTGACTCAAAAGAGGATATTTTACTCTTTAAAATAATCCCACAACTTAATGTGTTAGGCATTCACTAACAGTGACAAAACATGATCATTAAACTTTGATCGAGCTGCGATAAAAGTTAGCTATCGCTATATATTAAAGTTGTACATTACCTCAGTTTTGTTAGTCACAATCATAAACTTTATTTTTATTATAGGATTGCCTTTCATAGTTGCATTTTTTTTTTAATGTCCTTCAGTATTGTAAAGTTGTGAGTGGCGAGACTCACTGATCTGGATTCAAACGTCCAATGACTGTGACCGTCTTCATCAACCTGATTCCACCATCTCAAGCCCACCAACAGTCGCCCCGTCACATTCTTATACAAAAAAACAGTCAAAGTCTTAGGGAAGACCTGATTATTATACACTTTTACTTCTATAATCTGGCATAAAAAGGATTTTATTGAGAAAACACATAGGATGAGACTTTAATTTTATTCAGGTAAAAAGGCAGGTAAGGAGTAGAATATGCGTTAAGAAAGATTTCATGTTGACTCTGTGCTCACCTTTACTGTCCAGAAGTCACATGACAGAAGTAAAATGATGGTGACCATGTTGGCAATAAAACTACGGCTGAGAAACTCACAGAAGAGGTACATCAGGATGGCACTTGTGCGGAAGAAGAGATGAAAGAAACAGGCCAGAGGATGTCTGCAAAGAACAAACTATTATTTATATAGTAATCTTTATGACTAAAGAAACAATAAAAAAAAAAACCAGTCAATTTAAGGTGCGATTTTTGCTATAAACACACTATGAACTATGATTTTGCCTCAATAAACTCCTAATCTGCTGCTTATTAGTTAATTAGGTAGTTGTTAAGTTTAAGTATTGGGTAGGATTGGTAATATAGAATAAGGTCATACAGAATATGTGCTATATAAGCACTAATGCAGTCAATGTTAGGCATGCTAATAAGCAAATTAGTAAGAAATGGTCCCTATGCTTCTAAAGTGTTACAGGAAAAACATATAGTCTCAAGATAGCTCAGTGTAATCTACATTTTAGCAGTTATTAAATGCCACTTAATGTTAAACTAAAGAAACTAATTTTCTGTTTTCCCAAACTTACTTGATTTTTGATTTCTTCTCTCTAAACGCATTTTCATCCTCATGGAATAATGGCACTTCACCAAGAGAATCCTTCAGAACAAATACTGCATTAGTTCACGTTACTGCGACATTCAAAGTGATTCAGATATGTGTATGTGTAACGCAACCGTTGATTTTTTGTAGTTATTATTCCTTCATCCACAAGTCATGCGCACAGATGCACTTAAACACGACTGGAGATGATATGTTGTCACTGAGAACTCTTTCATAACAGGTTATTTAAAGAAAATATAAGTGACAACTCACCTGTCTGCTCATGTTGGTGCAGGTAGTCTTGTTTCCTGTTGACGTGTATGTAAACACACGTGTCCACTCCATGAGAATCAAACGTTACTAATATTTAATTTCCTTTAGGGGGCGCATGCTGGCTCAAGTAATGATTCCTAAAAGGACCACGCAGTTTTGTTTTCTTTTGATATCAGCTGCGGGAAAGCAATATTCCCATTTTTAGTGCTGAGTAACTGCAAAAGTCAGGAGAGAGGGTTTTTACTTTTATTTTAAACATATACAAGGTAGCACCAGAGTAACTTAGACAACTGTAGTAGCAGTAGACCTATCAATGTACTGTAATAATCCTTTAGGTATTGTTTTTGTATTTTTGTTTCATGGCACACCAGTTTTTCCTGATGAATTAAAAAAAAAAAAAAAATGATTTGTAAATCATTTAGTACATTTTAGCTTTGCTGACATTGAATTGAATGTCATGTCTCTGGAGGGCGAGGTTTTGAAGAAAGGGTGTTGCTAAATTGATTTGCTAGTCTAATTCTGCAGCTAAGTTAGCAAAATGGTGGAAATTGCTTACGGTGCTTTTCAATAACACTATATACAGAAGTATACCTTGTTATTTAAAAAGGAACATGAGAGGGAGACAGAGAGATGGAGGTAATGTAACAATGTACTTTTTCTCCTATCTTATACCATGTTTTCGTGGAACCCACCGCTAGATGTACGCAACAGAGCATCAGAATTTGCCTATTAAGCATTCTACAGTAGTCTTAATGTGTGCCTTTATTGTCATTGTAGTAATGTTTGACCAACAAAATTGCTCTTGTAAATTTGTCACTAAGTTAAAGCATGAGCACTCATGTGACAGTCGCACCGTTAGCGTCTGAGCAAAGGTCGCTCTGTCTTTCTTCCTACCCATTCCTTTCATCATGGATCTTCGACACAACGTCTTGCTTTTCCTTTGCATTTTACCTTTTGCTAGCGCACTCTACAAGCAATGGATTCCAGACACCAATTTTGAAAACGCTACCAACTGGGATAAAGGCTCTGTACCCTGCGGGAACGACCAAGTGGTGTTTTTAGCTCAGAAGAAAGTATCAGTGTATGTAGAAACGGCTCACACTATCACTGGAATGAGCTTGCCGGTGGATGGAGAACTGATTCTGGCATCTGGCGCTGGTTTTACTGTAAGAGAGGGTGGAGATCCTGGTTGTGGATCTGGGGTTACGGCACACTTTATAGACCCTGAATCTCTGAAATTGTTTGACCCATCGCTGTGGGTGACTGCGACCACAATCGATGACCTGCACAGAGGTACATATCAGTTTTCAGTCCATGAGGAGAGTGTCCCGTGCCAGTATGATGATGTGGTATTTCGAGAGGCCACCTCATTCCGTGTAGACGTTTCGTCAGATCATGACGTGACCGTGAAGAGTGTGTCTGTACTTGGGAAGAAGTTCACCAGCAGCTCTGAGTTTTCTCAGTACCTGTCATCCAGTTCCGGCAAGCTGCAGTTCCATGGCTCCTCATCCCTTAAAGTTGGCGGTTCAGGCTGCGATGATATCACGGGGTGCATTTGTGACAATTCTGGAAATCGAGACAGGATCTGCTCAAATGTGAAATGCGATTCGTTGGAGTGCAAGAAACCCCTGCACCCGGTGGGACACTGCTGTGACGTTTGTGGTGCCGTCGTAAACGTTCAGTTCTCCTCAAGCTTCAACTTTGAGTCATATCGCCAGCGTCTGCAGCACCTCTTTCTCAGCCAGCAAAAATATGAATCTATACAGATGGCCTTGTCCAAAGTGTCAAAAGAGCAGAGCCTGATGCGAGTGATTCCTTTCGGATCCACTCAGGAGATTCAGGTGTTGCTTCTGGACCAGAAAACGGGTCAAGAAGCTGGGAAATTGGCTGAAGCCCTCGCTCGAGACGTAGTACAAGATGTGCACAACCATGGCTTAAACTTTGGCGTCACCAGTGTGGAGTTCCAGGCGTCGTCCGGGGCGAGCAGCAGCGAGGCGGCTGGAAACAGTGCAGGGGTCGTGGTGGGTGCAGTGCTGGGCACCCTGCTTGGTGTGTGTCTACTTGCAGCTGTCATTATGCTCTACCGCCGTGGAATCGTTAGGATCCCCAGAATGCCTAGCATGCCCACATTTAGCAAGTGGAAGAACAGTAGCGAGATTGGGGAGCTTGGTGGCCCCTTGGACCATGGCTTTGACAACCCCATTTTTGACAAACCGACTATGATGCCTGAGGAGCCAGGGCTGTACGGGACAGAGATGATGAACTCGATAACACTAACTCAGTCAGGAGTGCATTTCGTAAATCCTGTTTATGATGAAACTGATTTCAGTGCATGAGCGATTTAGTATCAGCTGATCTGAGGGTGATTATGATGACAAAATAATAAGGATAAAAACTTAACCGCTTAACATAACAATCTCTGATGAATTAATTTTGAAATGACACAAATTTAAAATATACACTAATGTATGTTGCTCACATGCTGAATGCATTTCATACCACATAATCATATTTCTCTTAATTAAACATTTCAAGCATGGTTATCTGAGATTTTTGGCTGTATTATTTTTACATTCTACTATTTTTAATTCAGGGTTAAATTTAGGTATACAAACATTTGATTATTATATAATACTACATGTACTTGGAATTGCCTGTTTGATGTCATAACATTTAGCTTTCAGATATCAAAGAAATCTCTCCTCGGTGACAAACAAATACAATAATTCAATCCAAGATTTGAAGGTTACATTATGTGTTATGCTGGATTCTTGCCATGTTGTTAGACTGCAAGACCTACTCTGTTTACGACAAGTACTTAATTATTCATATTTTAAAATAAAGATTCTTCAGTAGTAATTTGCATGCTGAAGAACCTATTTGGGCTTCTTGAGTTGCTAAAAATCTCGAAGGATTTTTAAAGATTCTTGATGTTACATAGCATATTGTTTAGTTCTTTAAATCAACTGTAGTGAGACTACCCTGTTTAGATTTTACTCAGAGTCTAGTTCCGAAAGGTGACGTCTATGCTTATATGCATATATTGCTCTAATACGCTCAGCAGAAATTCTGTATTGGGTAGAACTAGAGATTGTGGACATTGTGTTGATCTCATTTGAGCCTCAGGAAAAATCTAAACTCTAAACATTGTACAGGTTAAATGTTATGTAGCCATCCCTCATGACCATTACTATCTGTGATTCAGTCCAAGGGTGGATCTGTCAACTTGAGGATTTGCACATCGCTTTGTGTCTTCCGGGCAGTTCTGTTGAATCATACAGGAGCTTTGTCCTCTGAAGTCAGGCAGAATATTTAACATAATTAACGTCATTTCCTAGGAAAACATTGCTCATAATATCTTTGTTGGTGTAAACAGCCATCACATTAACTGCCTTTTTTTTCCTCTGAAGGCTTTGAAAAGCCCTGTAAGAGATCACATGTATAATATAAGTATGCAGACCCCTATTTATTGCAGTTTGCTCAAAGAGAAGCAGGAAAAAAGTAGATGCAGCACTTTAATACTTACCAAAATGTATTGACCAGATCATTTTTCACTTTAAATGTCAACACGTTAATAAAAAATGATTAAACAGACGTTTTGCAAAAAAAAAATCAAGACTATGAATTTAATAGTTACATACCAACAAATAAAATTCTGAATAAAGTTGATATATGCATTATAAAACATGGCTGTAAATGCTGTTTGTGTTCATAAATATTAGAGGAAGACATTATGTAAAAACTCAAGCACAGATAGGCCTTCAAGAACCTGTACTCCAGACCTGTGCATGAACCATACTGTTTACTGACAATAAACCTCAGTTCAAAAAGAAACTACTGTTGTGATAAACAAAATGACGGTAATGAGCTCTACGCTTCTCAAGTTAAAGCTCCAGGATCAACAAAGGGTTCTCTGTGTACACCAACTCAACCATGCGTCACACAACTCATCCAACTGCTCATGTTTCAAAAAACGCATTATGGCCAGATACATGTAAACATTATGTATAACATAATGTGAGGGTGCTTGTATCTTATACAGTCCTCACAACAGCAACACTGACGTAAGATTCTGTTAATCATTTACTGTGCATTTCACCATTTACAGCTCACAATTCAGCAAACTAACCAAATCTGCGTATTAACAAGAATAACAACGGTACAATTACCACCTTGTGTAGCTCATAATGAGCTTTATATGTCTAAAAAGGAATTATGAAACATTTGTCAACTTATATATACAAGTTATGTCTTAAATGACATTTTGTTTAGAAATGTGCAGGCACAGAATGCACAGGCACTGAGATATATGCCCCATGGGGGCAGAAATATTATGAGATTAAGAGTGTGTAATGAGATGTGACCTCATTTTCACTCTGCATTTGACACATGACACGTGATAACCATTAAATTTGAACTGAATTACCATTTTTATGCATATTGCGTTGTTTGTGTCAGTTAAAGAGGTAATGTAGCCAGCTGATAGAGAAGTAATATTTCAGCTATTTCAACATCGGTCCTCTATAAACCTCTCTATAAACATTTTATGATAAGAGACTCTCTCGTCATACCACAAGTTGTTTTCTTTTCATTGATTTCCCCAGTTAAACACACCTGAACCTGCTAATCAAGGTCTCCAGAATCAGTAGTGACTTTCAGAGCTAAACTCTGGAGCCTAAACTGGCCCTACAGGAGCAGAACTGATTTAGACCTCTGTTTCTTTAGCATATGGTGCATTGGCCAAATGTTGATGAAGTAACTGTGAAGTAAGAAAAGTGGAACAACGGTTCTGTAAACTCTTGCTTTTTTCAACATTCACTGAGGTAAAAACAGACATCCCTGTTGAAAAAAAATCATATGCTGGTTTGTTATGTTTTGAAGCATGGCAGCTAGTTTGAGCTGGTTTAAGCTGGTCATGTGCTGGTGCTAAGCAAGTAGCTCCTGCTCATAACCAGCCAAACTAAACAGGCACAAACCAGTTGCTATACTTTAAAACCTAACCATTCTGTTTTGTTTTTTCAAAAGGGTTACTCCACCCTAAAATGAATATTTAGCCATTAATCACTTCCCCCGTGTTATTTGAAAACCCATAAAAGCTTCATTCATCTTCGGAACACAATTTAAGATATTTTGGATGAAAAGTTTGTGACTGTCCCATGTGCCATCAGTGTTTCAACTGTAGCATTATAAAGCGACAAGAATACTTTTTTTATGAAAAGAAAACAAAAATAAAAACTTTATTGAACAATTCGGTACCATAGCACCATTTTGGAGTATATGTGCTGAACGCAAACTCGCCTCCTGGTTTTAGCCCAAAATATCTTAGATTGTGTTCCGAAGACAAAAAAGCCATTTTACCTGTTTTGAATGGCATCGAGGTAAGTGATTAATGACAAAATTTTCATTTTGGGGTGGAGTAACCCTTTAAGGGCAGAACTTCACAATTCAGTGTCTTCTATGCAGCCTGGATCCTCAATGGTCTCCAATCGGCTCTGACAGGCATCTATAATCTTCTTGCGGGGCCCCAAGGGAATGTGAATGCTCTTGAGATCATCATCTGAGCACAGCAGCAGGGCATCCAGGTCGATCTTTTCTCTTTTGAAGACAGGAATGAACTCATTCATGCTCTGCGTGGCTAGGAACACTTCCAGAGAGCTGGTTTCAGGCTCATCGTCATCATCCAGCCCCAACTCCACCTCTTCCCATGGAAGCTCCTGCAGGTTCCTCTCTTGCAGGCTATGGGCACTTCCAATGCTATCTTCATCCAGACTGGGCACACGATGCATCCGGCTGTGAAGGCGCACTTTTTCGACCTGTTCGCTGCTTGCTAGACTGCCTTCGTCTCTGCTCCCGATGCCAAAAAGTCCACCGCTCACATAGTTGCGGCGGAAAACCATGGTGCCCAGACCAGGACGGTTGAAGAGCGAGTCGTGGCCCGAGTCTGTGCTGATCTCTGAGTAGTCCACATCATGACCATGCAAGTCAGGTTCGCTGATGGCACGTGAGATGGCATCCTCGTTGTCACTAGGAAACATGTCACGTATGTTACGACGAGACCGGTCCTTAGGGTTGATGTATGTTCCCTGCTTGAGAAACATGACGTCATTGCCTAATTGTAGACCAGATAAAGAGCGGACGCTCTTCCTGCCGTCTTCATAAATCTTGAACGTCCCGTCACCTTGCTTTTTCTTCTCAAGCTTCTTCTGGATCTTAGTTTTGCCCCTGGCTGTGGCGTGGATAGTAGCCTAGAGTCAAAAAATAATAAAAGTATAAATTTAGTGAATGTGGCTTCTAACTAAACATTAAGGGACAGTTTTATTAGCAGCTTTTGACATTAAGGATTAATGTCAGGATTAACTAAAGACAAATTAGAGCTGAAAAGGCATGCACACATTTAAATATTTAAGCACTGCAGAGCAAACTGACCTGGGAGTATGGCACATTAGTGGCAGTGTTAAAGTGGCGTAGCTTGCGACTCAATGTACTACTGGCGTAGCTGGAGAAGCTCATGGCATCCGAGACCGACGCTTCCGTTGTCTCTCTTTGAAATTTACGCTCCATGCGCCGCCGGTGCTTTTGCTGCATTTTAATGCATTCCTTGATGCGCCGTTCAGCATCACGGAAAGCCCGGTCCTTCAGTTTGCTAACTATCTTGGGGTTGAGGGCTGTCTGCTTGGAAGCGATGGAGTCCAGATAGCGCACGCAATCCATGTGGTTCTTGGTGGCAGCCATGTCCAGCGGCGTGTGGTAGTCATTGTCCAGGCACCACACGTTGGCACCAAACGACACCAGGAAGGACAGGCAGTTGAGATGGCCATTGGAGGCAGCCAGGTGGAGCGGCGTGTTCCCCCATATGTCACACTTATCTGGGTTCCCCCTGAAAGTAGAGCCATGATAGATCCATATCATTTGTGCCATTTAATAGTGACCTCTTTGAAACCAGACCCTATGGCCTATATATAGCATATACAATTCACACTTTTATGTGTAAATTGAAACTGGATATAGCTTTTCCAAGCTGTCATTATCAGTTGCTTTATATCCCAAGAATAAGTGAGACCACACTGGCAATCCCATGATTTTTTGATTATGTTTTCAGCATTGGCTTGTCATCTGCGAAGGCCAGTAAATAATGAATTAGTCTATGAAACTGAAACAACCTGCTCTACACATTTGATATCTAAAAAACATTATAAGAAGGTCATAAGAAGGACAAACAGGTGTGTTATATAACCCATGCAATCTCTTATTTTTCTTACTTATATAAGTTTTCTTTTGTAAGCCAGTAATCCAGGTTTATCTCTCCTAATGCTGATCCAAACCACCGGATCGGTAATTTGATCGCCTGCTTGAATAAGAGGGAGCTTGGGTGTCTCCTTACTAGCAAGAATGATAGAGTTGCATAGGTGATGTCACACTAAATTCCTGTGTTCAGACTGTAACCACAAGCCTGATCAACAAAGAAAACTATTCTCAAACTATACAAAATGTTCTAATCTATGACTGCTAGAAACTACATACAGTACACAACTGTTCATGATTTAACTATTCAATATGCATTCTAGTAAATGCATTTTAAATGTTAAATCTAGTTTGTTAAATACTGTGTTGAGAAATTTACAAAAACATACAGTGGAGCAAAAAAGTATTTAGTCAGCCACCAATTGTGCAAGTTCCCCCACTTAAAAAGATGAGAGAGGCCTGTAATTTTCACCATAGGCATACCTCAACTAAGAGAGACAAAATGAGAAAATAAATCCATAAAAATCACTTTGTAAGATTTTTAAAGAATTGATTTGCAAATTATGGTGGAAAATAAGTAGTTGGTCAATAGCAAAATTTAATCTCAATCCTCTACTCTAGAGCAGTAATGTTTTGGGGCTGTCGCTGGGCAACATGGACTTTCAACTCCCTCCAAAGATTTTCTATGGGGTTGAGATCTGGAGACTGGCTAGGCCACTCCAGGACCTTGAAAAGCTTCTTACGAGGCCACTCCTTCGTTGCCCGGGCAGTGTGTTTGGGATCATTGTCATGCTGAAAGACCCAGCCACGTTTCATCTTCAATGTCCTTGCGGATGGAAGTAAGTTTTCACTCACGATACATGGCCCCATTCATCCTTTCATTTACACGGATCAGTCGTCCTCGTCTCTTTGCAGAAAAACTGCCCCAAAGCATGATGTTTCCACCCCCATTCTTCACAGTAGGTATGGTATTCTTTTGATGCAACTCAGCATTCTTTCTCCTCCAAACACGACAACTTGGGTTTTTACCTATTTTGGTTTCATCTGACCCTATGACATTCTCCCAATCCTCTTCTGGATCTTCCAAATGCTCTCTAGCAAACTTCAGATGGGCATGGACATGTACTGGCTTATGCAGGGGGACACGTCTGGCACTGCAGGATTTGAGTCCCTGGCGGCGCAGTGTGTTACTGATGTTAGCCTTTGTTACTTTGGTCCTAGCTCTCTGCAGGTCATTCACCAGGTCCCCCATGTGGCTCTGGGATTTTTGCTCACAGTTCTTGTGATAATTTTTGACCCCATGGGGTGAGATCTTGCGTGGAGCCCCAGATCGAGGGAGATTATCAGTGGTCTTGAATGACTTCCATTTTCTAATAATTGCTCCCACAGTTGATTTCTTCACACCAAGCTGCTTACCAGATTCAGTCTTCCCAGCCTGGTGCAGGTCTACAATTTTGTTTCTGGTGTCCTTTGACAGCTCTTTGGTCTTGGCC
>JAUMHE010000044.1:20122272-20149704 GCA_032359235.1 Enteromius mattozi | reverse complement strand
GGCCTCTCTCATCTTTTTAAGTGGGAGAACTTGCACAATTGGTGGCTGACTAAATACTTTTTTGCCCCACTGTATAGGTACAACTGTAATTTGCAACTAATTCTCTATTAAATAGTATCGCATATTTCAGTATTAATGTTACTTGCTATATGGTGCTCTATGCAATTACTAAGTACAGTGCATACTTTATGATATGATAATTGGATCTCTTGAAACTGAACTCAGACTGAAACATTACTATACTACTGTACTGTACACATTATAGTGAATATATATAATATATATGTCATATTATATCATATAGTTGTGCTACTCTAATTCACACTTTACAGTTAAGGTGTATCTTTCTGTTTTCTGCATGGAGCGCTAGCTGAGCCTAATTAATATTTGATGGGTGACAGGTGAAGCCTTGCAGTGATGCATTATGGATGAGAAAAGCTGCAAGGTTTTCACAGTTAGCAAAGTGAGCTGTGTGCACTATTGGGTCAAGCCAGAATTTGGATTATGACCCGATAACCTGCCTGACCTTGATTTGTGGCATGCCAATACTTCTATCAAATATATTATCATACCAATGTATCACCATATAAAATGAGAGAGCCTTATAGATCCTTACTTTACACAATCACACACACAATGTACTGCAGCTGTTCTAGTATTAGTGGGGTAAAGAAGACAGTTCATAACTCACGGTCTATATGAGTAATAAACTGTCATTCTCACCCCACTAATACTGTCAGATAATAAGACATATGACTGTCAGAACATTGTGAAATTATTGGAAGAGAAGTATAATATCATAGGTTATCTCCTAACAAATGACTGCTATATGATACCCACCACCCATAAATGTTTTTTTTTTACCTTCGTTGCTATTTTTACCATCATTTTACTGTCCCTATTTGTTAACAGCTTCTAATAGCATGACCGTTCAGAGCCGGTACTCATGTACCGTAATGCACTAATGACCTTTTCTGTCAACGGTGGCCATTATCGTGGGAAATCATGCTTCAGGGATCAGTCAGTGCCATGCTGTGCATTGAATTAATCACTAGAGAAATGAAACACCCAAATTAAGGGATTAATCACTGTATCTCTATTTGTACATGAGCATAAGTTGGCTCTAACCATAGAAATGCGATGCTTGCTTTGCTTTATGTGGAGGAGATCACGCGATACCCAGTTGCTTTCAATGGTCAAACAGTCCGATTATGCATTCAGGACTGCTGAACAGTGGGAGAACTTCTAACAATTACGAGCTTTTATAAAGGGCCTCTAGGTCCAGGAAACCAGGTCAACTCTAATGAAAGCTTTTGTGTGTTCGTTTTTATCTGTCTTCTGTCATCGGCATTAACAGAGTGGCCGTAGGTCACATAATGTGGAATTGTTTATGTGGTGTTACTGATAGAACAACTCAAATGACACTGTAAATGAATAAGGGCCACTAAGAAGTAGCAGGGGCAGTATATCCGTCTTAACGTACATTCAAGGTATACATTTTTAAACAGTCCATGCATTACCAGGGAATTGTACCTATGACCTTGGTGTTGCTGCTAATGCTCTGACAGTCTAAGCAACAGAAACAGGATAAATGTGAAAACAAAAAACGTTAAAATACCACTAAATGTATTTTTCAATGCGAATTTCCTGCTGATAGCATGACATGTCAAAAATGTAAAAACTTGCATACACAAGACTTGCAACAATTTTTTCTACTTAACTGACTCTCAAAACTAGAATTGGTTGGTGTTGATTCATTATTTTTGGACATAAAGCCAGTTAATTTCCTTGTTAATAATAAATACACTTTTGGGTTACTTTAAATAGTTTTTATAGTGGTAAAAACCTTGCCTTTTATGGTATTATTTTTTATGACATGGTCCTCTGCAAACTCGGGACACTTTACATAACACCGCCATAAATATCACGAGAAAGGGTTTAAGGAAGTAGGCTGGAGAACTGAGAACATCGCGTTCCACACCCAATTAATATAATAAAATCATCAGCCCTGTGAAGCACAAGCCGTCGTGACACCAGTATTGAGTTGTGATGATAAACAGTAACGGTGACTAAAGATCCGCGCCATGCCGACTCCTGCGCAAGCCATTTCATATGAGCCGTGCATGCAAACATACGGGTTAAACTTCCGTTATTTCTACAAACTTAACTAGTTCGTGCAATTTTCAAAATATTAGCAATGACGCGCAGGCTTACCCTCTCCCAACAATCAGCCGCAGCGCCTCTAGGTTGCCGTGGTAAGCGGCCCATAGGGTCGGTGTCATGCCATCTTCATCCGGAGCGTTCAGGTCCTTCCGCGTCGCTTCTTTCAACAAGTCAAGGTAGCCATCCCGAGCTGCCTTGTGGTATTTGTCATTCATGGTGATCTCGAACCTCAGCCTCCATCACTCTTTCACTGGCTTTGTGCATCAGGTCTGAACCCCTGACCGGCCGCAGCGCGCTTGAGGCACTTAGAGTTTCCAAGGACAACTCAGACGCTCAGCGGGCGGCTCGTGAGGGTGTGGCTTCGGCTCGGTCCTTACAAAACGCAGTCTTTTTCACATTTAGGATTTGAATATTGTATCATTAGGTGAAGGAAAGACACTCTCAGACCTGCTTTCCCCTCCAAAATCGTAAGATTAAGATTAAGAAACAGTTGCTTATTGCTTAAAAAACATTCAATTAAAGTGTCACCAAAAACGCAGCAGGACTCAGAAGCTACTCATAAATAAATACAAATAACAAAAAAAAACGAAGTTGTAGCATGTTTAGTAAAAAAATATATGTATGTAAATAAAAATATGTGATGTATTGCTTTAATATCTGATATCATTTTTTTTTTTTTATTGTGGATAATTATTTTTTTAAAGTTAGCCAACTGTATTTTCGTGATTTAACCCTTTTGCTACAACAAAATAGAACATAATAATAATAGAAGGTTAATATGGTTACTAGCTAAACCATTGTAACCACAAATTAATCATGGTTTTGCAAATCTTGCAATGGTATTTGAAGTAAAATTGTGGTTATACAAATGGTAGTCACTATAGCAAAAAAACAAAAGCTATTTTTTTGTTTTTTACATGGTTACTACAATTTTACTATAATAAAACTATGGCTAATTTTAGTAAGGGAACGTGAACTACCAAGCAGTCCTTCTTTTATTTTCACATAATAAATAATAAGTTGTCACAGTAGTTTTATACTGTGTCTGTGATTTACCAGTCATTGAAACCTGGATTAATAGCTGCATCGATGTTATTTATGGGCATTTTATATGGATGGCATATATATCATGATGTCCCATCACTGTGGCATTATCACACACACCTTCACTGATGTTTGAGGATTTACAATGCCTATAATTGCATGGTGTATAGTAGATGTCAAACTGTTCATACATTTTGTTCTAATTATTTGTGTACTGTGTGTTGTGTCTGACAGGTTACAGGTCCTTCAGTGATACGGCTGTAAATCTTTGTGTCACCAAGAGAATATATATACCATGAGGTGGCACGCTCCTCAGAAGGCCAGTGGTTCCTACTCGTGGTAAGTAAAGGAAACTAAATTCTTGCATATAAGTATGAATTGTGTTATACTGAATAGCGCTAATTCCTGCTAATTTATAGCTTTTGCACTATGTTTACTTTAGAAATTCTGTATTTTGGAAGTGATGCAAGTTGCTTTTGGAAAAAGCGCATGTTAATATTTCTTGTGTTGACATTAATAATCACTGTTAATGCACTGCTTTCATAGTCCTCAAAAGAAACAATGCACAGTTCCATTGTACTCAGGCATTTACAATGAAATTGGGTGAGGCTGAATATCACAATGACTGTGAAAACCGATATAAGCTGAGTAAATAAAGGCTTAATATTTTGAACACAGATATGATTGAAGTAAATAAAAGCTCAATATTTGTTGATGACTCAGAGCTGAGGGTGTCTGATCAGTACTTCACATTTCCTTCGTCACCAAACAGACTGTAGAGCTTGTGCTGGTAGCCCTCTTGTTAAACACTGTTATCACAATAGCTGGGAGCTCTTGGCTGGCTTTGGTCCAGTGCAAGCAATAGTGAAATCTTTTTAGATTCCCTATATTGTCAAGTCAGATTTGAGGATGCAGGTCCATTTAGATGTGGGATAGACGCAGGGCAAGACGTAAGCAGAAGAGAAGACAGGTGATTGGTTGGAGACTTATGCGGGTTCAAGTATTTATGCAGCTTGAGGAAACTAGGCTCCTTCTAATTATTTTGCGTGACAACTTGTAGACGTCTTTGCATGCTTCATACAAATCCTGCATTTTTTTTTTTTAAAAACTTGGACTCTTAGAGCTTCACTAACAAACTGACTTGTGTTTTCTTGTGGACAGCTCTTCTAACTCACGCAACATGACGACGAAACAAGACCTAGAAGCCATCGAGAACCAGATATCCACCATCCAAGTCAGTTCCCATGGAGAGGCGGTCAACCCGGTACTCGCCCACGGTGGGTTCAAAACGGTGGAGAAGGGACGCAACTGGGGATGGCTTCTGTCTGGATTCATCTGCTTAAACATCCTGCTCCTGGGAATCCCCATTGTGTGTGGAAGTGTCTTTAACGAGATCCAGATCACCTCATCTCACCTTCTGATTTTTCTCATCTTGCTTGTCATTCTCACTACCGTATGGATGGTTTACTACAAAATCCATACTTCAAGGGTGTACCGAGCAGTGCTCTACAAAGACAGTCATGCTGGACCAGTTTGGCTAAGAGGTGAGTCTTCATTTTTCTATGGCCCAATAAAGGAGTTGGTGACAAATGGCTTTGAATTAAACCACAGTAAATTAAAGATTTCAGAAAGAAAATGTAGGTTTTTTCACTATCTTATATATTCCATAGAAAACTACTCCCAAGTGCTTATATTCTGCTTGTGTCTTCATCAGGTGGACTGGTTCTGTTTGGCGTCTGCAGTGTAATTATGGACATTTTCAAGATTATTTATTACGTGGGTCGTATACACTGCGAGTCGCCTGTGAAAATCGCCTTCCCTGTTGTGCAAGCTCTGTTTGTCATTGTACAGGTAGGTTAAAACTATAAAGAATGATTTTAGGCTATTTGTTCTTGTATTTCTAGATCATTTAATCATACTTTCTTCCATATTTCAGACATACGTCCTCTGGGTTCATGCAAAAGACTGTGTGCAGATACAGCAAATCGTCACACGGTGAGTTCTTGGCGGTCAATGATGTAATGCAGACTTTGTTTACTTTATCTGGGTTTTGTTAGTTTATTTCCTTGTCTTATTCTATCTTGACCTCAGTGTATAGTCAGGAAGAGAAATTAATAGGAAAATTTGACAAATGCAGGCAAATGATCACACCCTTTCAGAACCGTAAAGGAAATTCGTTGTTTGTAGCCACCTTGACTAGCCCATTTACTGTAGAGCTGTGTGACGTCTTGGTGTGAAGCAATGAGCATATATTTTAAAGTTAGCTCAAGGAAATGTTTGCCTGACTGAAGGTTTGATAGAATACCGGCATGTGCATTGATTCTTGTGTTGAGTGTACACTTCTATGAAACAAAGCCGCTAGCATTACTGCGTAGTAATATTTACTCTTTCGTTGCAGTTGTGGTCTGATGTTGACGCTGTCTACGAACCTCATGGTGTGGATGACAGCGGTAACAGAAGAGTCGCTCCATCAAACAGTGGCTCCAGCCGACCCTTCATACAACAGTTCCTCAAGTGGTGGTTACAAAATCGATGTCACATCACAAGGTTAATTAATCAACAAATAATATTGCACACTTTTGAGACTTACCTGATGAAATAAACGAAAAAAAAAAAAAAAACAGCATATGCTGGTTTGATATGTTTTGAAGTATGGCAGCTGGTCCTAAGCAACTAGTTCCTGCTCAGGACCAGCTCAAACCAGCTGAAATGCTTCAAAACATACCTGACCAGCATATGCTGTTTATTTCAACAGGGTTGTGTACTTACGTTAAGTTACATTCACAAATATTGAACATCCTGTATTGATTCGCTTAATTTGATGATTAAGTAGAGTATTTCATTGACGTTCTCCATTTTTGTCTTTCAGACCGTGCTGGAGCAAGCGACTGCAAGTGTATCCATGACATGTGCGATGTTTTTGAGAAGGCCTACTACTATCTGTACCCCTTCAACATCGAGTACAGCCTCTTTGCATCAGCCATGGCCTACGTCATGTGGAAAAACGTTGGACGCCAGATGGATGAACACCATAGCCACAATCTGCACTTTAGCCTGTGGGACGTTCTGGTTGGTCCAGTTCTTGGCCTGATCATTCTGGTGGCGGGCCTGGCTACGTTTGTGGTATATGAAGTAGACGTGGCCAAAGAGGATCCAAAAAAGAAGGAGGAAGCTCTGATAATGCATTACATCATGAACATAGTCGCCATCCTTCTGATGTCCATCACGACTCTGATCGGCTGTATAATCTTCCGGATGGATAAGAGAGAGCAGGTGTCCGGGAAGAACCCTACCAGGAGTCTGGATGTGGGGCTGCTTGTGGGAGCTTCTCTGGGCCAATTCCTCATCTGTTACTTCACCATAGTAGCTGTTCTGGCATCAGGGGTCCAGGGTCACGTAAATGGGCTCAACCTGACCAATTCTATTCTGACTGTGATCCAGCTATGCCTACAGAATGCCTTCCTCATCAAAGGCCTCCATCGGGAGCCATTTAGAGAGACTGAAACATCCACCGTCTTCGCCAACGTCATGGCCGTACGAGAGAGAGAACCAGAAAGACGGAGCAGCTCTATCGTCCCAGCTCACACGCTACCCATCCCGTTGACGTTGCTCAAGGGTCGACTCTCATGGAAGAGGAGGATCCTTAAGGAGATCTGTGGCTTCCTGTTATTCTGCAACGTCATTGTAAGTACCTGACTCCATATTTTTTATTGAGTTAGGGGTAGGGTTGCAAAGAAGTGGAACATTTCTGGCAAATTTTTGGAAACATTCTAGAGTATTTGGAAAATTTTGAAAAAAATAGAATTTGTTTTGAATTTTTAGAAACTTCTGGAAAATTTGGGGGAAAAAATGGCATTTTTGGAAAGTTCTTGAAAATTGGAAAATTGCGTGTATACTCTTGTGTCTTTAACACATAATGGAATAGAAAGTTTTTAAATCTGTACATTCTGTTTTGCAGCTTTGGATTATGCCTGCCTTTGGAGCCCGGCCTCAGTTTGACAACACCATCGGATCAGACATTTTTGAATTCAAAACATGGGCAGCGGTAGTGAATATCGGAATGCCTTTTGGTAT
Organism: Enteromius mattozi; assembly: GCA_032359235.1. Classification (NCBI taxonomy): domain Eukaryota; kingdom Metazoa; phylum Chordata; class Actinopteri; order Cypriniformes; family Cyprinidae; genus Enteromius; species Enteromius mattozi. The sequence goes on along the minus strand of JAUMHE010000044.1, from coordinate 20,142,423 downwards.
CTTCTACCGGATGCACTCAGTGGCTAGTCTGTTTGAGGTGGGCCTCACCTCTTAAATCAGCTGACCGCTCAGGAACTGTACAAGCTTATGCACATATCTTTGTAAAATATATATATATTTTTTATATTATATTTTTGTTTAGCTGAAAGAAAAATTTTATTATTTTTACTACATTTTTATTGTATAATACAACGTGTATATGTGAGTGTGTGTGGAGATCTAGAGCGTTAACCTGAAATCCGTTTTGAATATGCGAATGATGACACAATATCATCTGAAAAATGGCCTAATCCTGTTACAGGCATTCAACTGTTAGCAAAGCAGTAAAACCCTCTGGAAGTATTACCAGAGATCTGCCTTTTCATTGGCATCTGTGAATTCCCAATATCTGTTTATTCTGGTCACTGTGTACCAATATTAAAATGAGCAAACTGTACTCTTTTGTCTTGTTCTTTGAAGTCTGAACAGGAAGCATGACACAACGACAAGTGTGTTTTTGTACTCTACATTCTCTCAATATATTTGGACAATTTTTGCACAAATGCACAAACATTAAAATACATATACAAACGCAATGTTCCGCAAGCTCTCTTATAAATACTGCCACAAATGAAGAAAAACATTCTGTTTACAGTCATCGGCACTTAAAACAATATGATGAACATATGCAGAAATTCAGTAATTGTCCATTTTGACAACATCGGATAGCTTCATATTTTTCATATACGTAGACAGCATTTTTACTTTAAACTGCAAGCAGTATTTACAGTATCTCATAAGCAAAACTGATATGCAGACAAAAATAGAGATATTGGTAGGTTATATACCATCAAACAGCTGTGATATATAATACTTTGGAAACAATTTTTTTTTGTACATTTTCACGATGTTTATGAATACTTGTGGAATTAAACTAAACCAACTGATTAATTTTCTGTTCATTTTCTATTCAGTTATTCTTTATACCTGACTATAGTGAAATTTGGGAGTAAACACATGTACTTACAAATAACAAAAAAAGAGGATTAGCAAGAACGCCCTCTTGTGGTGATAATACAATCTAGAGGTCTTTGTCAATGCTTCTAATCTAACGACTTCCTAGACATTTCCCACAAGGTTTTCGATACTATAAACAGCATTCCTTCTTATAACAAGCACCTTGTTCCTATAAAAAACCACAGTGAGAGAGTTTCACACGTCTGGGCTGCCTATGCTGCTGAACACAGTATGCTTTTACTATCAGTGTGCATGGTTTATATTTAGACACTTTATCATCTGTACACCAGCCAGAGCAAACAGACCGCCGATAGGTCTCACAGTCTATGAACGGGATAAAGCAAAATGACAAGGCAAGATGAAGTCTGTGGGTTCTCAGTGACCGACAGGTTGCTGCTCATTCTTACATCCTCTGGATCTCAAAGAGACGCACGTCTGTGTCGTACCAGATGGGCGGATCCACATTACTACAGTGAAAAGATGGAACAATGTTAAACTCAGAAACATATTTTATTTCCCTGGCTACGTTAAAAAAAAATATATATGCTGGACATATTTTACCCCAAAGTTAAAAGAAAATGCAGCGCCTCGCACACCTAAATCATTCATTGGTGCATTGGATAAATGACAACTAGTGACTATAACAACTGAAGCGATGCATGAATCTCAAATCATTATACCAATACTTTATTTTATTATATAAATTATATTAATATATATTATATTAAAAAGTAGATCAAATATATAACACCTTATTAATAATGACAAAGGCTCCACCTCCAATTAAGCAGCCAATATATTCTATATCAAAAATATATAATTTTTAAATTTCATAATAATGCCAAGTTTGAGTTGTGTGCAGGATTTATGCATTGTTTTCCCAAAACTTAATAATTTAATTTTTTATAATTTATTTTTATTTCTGCTTATTTTTAGGAGCATGATTTTTGTGTGAGAAACAGCGTAATCAAATACACATAAATTTGTGCTGGGCAACGATTAATCGCATCCAAAATAAATGTTTTTGTTTACATAATTTATGTGTAATGTACAGTGTATATTTACCATGTATATATAAAAATGCACACACACCATATATATTAAGAAAATGTTTGCGTGTACATATTTATAGTCATATTATTTTTATTCTATTTAAATGTATTTAATTAAACATATCCTATTTTTATTAAATATCTACATGCATTTGTGTGTATCTTTATATACATAACAAATGCACCAAGTACACACATATTATGTACATAAAAACATTTATTTTGGAAGTGATTAATTGCGATTGATTGTCCAGCATCATCATAAATATATTTTAATTTTAAACTAAATATAATTGAATATTCAAAATGAATATTCTGTTTCTATATAATATGTTTCTATAAAAAAGTAATAATAAGTGACGCAATTATAATTGCATTTCCTCAAAACACCCATGAAGAAATATCATACAAACCGCAGGTAAATGACTCCCCACATGTACGTGCGAAACCACATGGCAGTTCCTGCATTAGCTTGGTATTTCCTGATAAGAATGGGATGGGGCACAGGCAGCAGACCCACTAGAGTGCCGTGCTGAAGAAACTTCAGGATCTCTGATTCATCCGTTAGACCCCTAATTTAAAAATATAATGTATTATTTCACAGCAGCAGGTCAAACTAAATACAGGTATCAGTAAAAAACTCTTCTCTTACTTGTCAATGCAGATTTTTTCCACCTGTGGTACCAGTACTTGTAACAAGCGCATGATGGTCTGCAGTGGGAGCTTGCTCTTCCAGGACAGGACCTGCAATATGAGTCACTTATTATTAAAAATAAATAAAAAAATCTTAGTCAATGTTTTATATTTTGTATTAACTATTACTATATAAAAGACAAGTTCAAAATATTTTAATGTTTATCGCCAACTAATCATTAGATTTATTTTATTTATTTTTCTCTTTATCAGAAAACAAAAAACTAATTCTATTTAAAAGAAATATAAACAGGTATACTATAATCTAATATAGAGAGTAATTTTGATTTGGAATTAAACAGATTACATGCTCAGTGCATGTTGTACTTGCTCAGTCAATGTTATTAACCTGTTACAAATGCAAATGAAAACTTTAAAGGTTTATAAATGTAGAATGTGAAAAACTTCAAATTCTGATCCAGGAGACACTAAGATGACCCAAAGAGGAACATTTTTCATTATTTACTCTCCCTCATGTTATTCCAAAAGCTGTTTTTATTTCCGTGGAAAACAAAGTGAGAAAATCTGACAAATCTTTATTTAGCCATGTCCATGTTCCTTTTATGTTCAATGACGTGAGGAAAAGCAAATAATGACCAATGACCATCTCATTTAGGGGTAAACAGTTTCTTGACTCAGGGGTTAAAATGTGACTCTTGTAGAACACTGATCAGAATCCCACAAGAAAAAATATTAATTTATAGTTACTATACTATAGTAAAATACTTGAACTGATTTGTTGCGGTAATTCTATAGTTGCTGTGCTAATATAACAACTATAGTAAACACATTACCCAAACCAATACTGTGCTATGTTTTGTACAACTATAGTTTATATTATACTACAATATATTACAGTTTACTGTAGCAAAAACTAAAGTATACCACAGTACTTAGTACAGTTTATTAGTTCACTTTAGATAATACTAAAGTATGTTGTACCATTCATTACCAAAGTGTTGCAAATACTGTAATATATACAGTATCATACACTTACACATACTATAGTATGGCTCAAAAACACTAACTGGTCTTCTTACCCAGTCTGGTTTAGGATTCCAGTGGCTGATGGCAGACGATGATGAGCTGGACAGACGTCTCCTTGCCATCTCTGCCTCAGTGTAGAAAACGTCCTGAGAAGAAGCAACAACGTTACCACCTTCATTTGAGGAGCTAGTCGAGGATGTGATTGTGAGTCTGCTAACCTCATTGTCTCTTCCTGATATGGACTCTGTGTCGCTGGTTCCAGCTGCGGCGCTGTGTTCAGGGGTTTGTGGGAACTCTGTCTCTGGCACAGCTATCATAGTACCGTCTTCTGAAACCTGGGACTTCTCCGTCAGTTTATCTATGCCTGAAGAGAGTTAGCCTGTCTATCAAAAACTCACAAAGTGCCACTGTCTCATAGTAACTGCTCTTCGCTAATACTAATAGTTAGCATGCAGTACATGTAAAGAAACCAGTGGTTACCTGGCATGGCCACCAGACTGGCCTTCAGAGTGCCGGGCTCAGCAGGCACAGCCGGCCGTGAGCCCTCCATGGACACGGTCTCCTGCGAGCTGGTGCGAGAAATAGCATCTGGAGATTTCCTCTTCCTCTGCAAGGCCTTCTGAATGGTGTTGGGGTCGGAGGGCAGGTTGGCCAGCTGGTGGAAGACGTTGCGCTTCCGAATGATGGCGTACACCAAATTACAGTTACCTGATCAAAAAATTAACAGAGTTGGGGTCGGGGAAGGAAGGCTATTTGGTTGCAGCATACAAGCATTTCACATAGAACAACAGAACAATACAAAAAACACACTCCTTCCTTTACTTTACCACTGAGGGGATAAATGAATTTTTAAACCGATTTGTTTTACCAATAGGGGTTCTATATACTGAGTGCTTTACCCAAAACCTGACTATGATTTTCAACCTGCACCTGTTTTCAAATGGAGCACCAGTTAATACACAGAGTCACTGACAAGCTACCCCAATGAATCCCCCCAACGCTAATCAAAGAACCGGCTTTACTGACGAGATGCACATTAATATATCCAGCCCTACCTATGATATAACTGGGCCATAGTCATCTGCTTTCTCCCCATTATTTTAGCTTACAGCTTAAAGAAATACTTTGACAGCAGACTTTGTTCAGACATTTCAGAACGACCAAAACAACACATAGATCTGTGAACAAGATCAGTCTGCTGGTTAGTGTGAAGTCACATGACTTTTTTGATAAATGTGAAGTTATTGTGGTAACCGGTAAATGTGTTTCATTATAGTTTCATTTTTTTTCTTAGATAGAAATTTTGTCCTACCCAACTACGCACATTTTTTTTAAATCTTGGCGTTAACATCCAGCGCTTAAAATTGCGCATAAAAATAGGTGTTGGGGAACGTTTTTACTCACGTTCTGTATATAATTTATTCCCATTTTTAATTAATTCCCAATTTATTTAACCATTTTTTTTACACTTTAAAACTATTTATATACTTCATGCAGACATTCCATTTATGTAAATGTCTTTGTAAATTATTAATGGCATAAATGCCATGTCAGAGCTTCTGTTCCACCTTTGCAGTGTAATAATGGCTTTCGTAGATGTTGATAAAAATTTAATTGGCAACAGTCTATCAATAATTGCCCTAACTAAGGCAATAAATGCCACAGGACAAACAATTCCAGAGGTTAAATATTGTCCTTTAATGGAAAAGTTTTTTCTGACCCTGTGTGAAGTCAACTTTAACCTCTTAGCAACCCGAACATGTACACTGATAATTTGCTGATAACAGTACCACATGGACCTCTATAAGCAAATTTGATAGAAAATGTCTAAAACTCTTCTTCACAATGAGAATTTATCTTGCAAAGATGAACGAAAGGGTCGATCTTACCATCGAACTGGTACTGAATGATGTTATTGAAGGCCTCCAGCAAGAAGAAGACCAGATGGTGGTTCTGAGGTGCAGAAAACAGAAACCAGTTGGTGGAAAACGCCTCCAGGAGATGAAGGAGCTTGTTGGCCGCAACCATGGAAAGACTCTTCAGGTAGGGAGACACTAAACAAGGACAAGGTATTATGCAACAAAAGACACAAAGGACGCAGTGCTTGTGGGTCAGGCACCAAACTACATTGATTGTATATATATATATTTGACATTACTCTGACCATTTTATTTCATTTAAAGCCCTTTTTGATCTCAGGAAACCTGAAACCTGAAAACTGAACTTGTTCTCTTTGATGAAACTGACCTCACCCTAAACGGAATAAATAATTTAGTCTCTCACCAAATGAAAAGTGCCACCTCCAGTTTTTTTTTTGTCTTCTGGCGTAACAACAGATTACGATCTGAATCCAAGCAAAGCCCTGTACAAACCCAGACACTCTTACTACTCACCATTCACCACAATAGTGAGCAGGCAGTCATAGAGAGGCTGTAAACGCTGATGGCCACTGGTTATTATCTTGTGGAAAACCTTCAGACATAACCAGTTTTTAGAGATTTAAGAAAACATGTTTCTTTCATGTGAATTGTAAAAGTGAAGCAGACATGGGCCTTACCACGATGAGCAGATCGGCGTGTGTTCCTGTGAACACAGGGATGTCCATAGTGACATGAAGCGAGTAGGGCTTGTTCAGACGCACACCGAAGTTCCTCTCTCCACTCAGCAGCAGCAGAATGAAGACACCGATGTGCATGAGACCGACCCGTGCTGAAGTGCAACAGAACAACAACAGCTCAATACAGAATTTACATGTCACTTACCTAAAAGTTACAGTAACAGTAGAACTCAAAGGTTTAACTTCAAGGGTCAGCACGACTGAAAAATGTTCACAAAATCTAAGTTATTCATTTTTGATGTAAAAGAAACATCATAAATGGACTTCAGGGATTGAAAAAAACTATAAGGTGTCACCCTTAAAGGAATAGTTCACCCAAAAATAAAAATACTGTCATTTACTCTCTCTTCTTTTTGATTTTTAAAATGAAACCTAAGAGATTTCTGTCCACCCATTGAAAGTCCATTTTGCCCAAATTTTCACACTTTTAAAATGTTCATTAATTGTAAAATTAATTCATTTGAATAGACTGGTTTATTTACGCATTCAAAAAAAGGCAAGACAACTTTTGTATTATGAACATATTTAATTTAGTCATTTATTCACACATAAAATGTGAACGCATATATATATATATACATACACACTAAAGCGTGAACCTGAAGGAAGTTTATTTTTGTGCATTTGAACTTCCATTTACCATACTTGATGTGCTCTATGAATGTGCGTTGATCAAGGTTTTTATATGAATAACAGCTTAAAAATCTGTATAAAGCAATCATGTCTCTTCAAAAGACTTGGATTAAATAGCTGGAATAATATGATATACTTCTACACTGTTAGTTTATACATTTTGGTTGTGTAGAACTTAAAGGTGCAGTGTGTAAGACAAAGATCGTCTGAGATAGCACTAGAAGAATAGAAGACAATTTCTAAGGCAATTAAAAATATAATGGTTCGTTATGTAAGGAGTTCCCTGGTTAAAAAAAAAAGTATTTTTGTAATATATATATATATATATACATATATATATTAAATTTCATGCTAACTGTATTATAAATACATTTTCATATTTATGTACTAATAAAAGTACCCTGCAATTTGCACTTAAGGTCTTGTATACTTAAGGTCTGCTGATTCGCAAAGACATAAGGGTGAGTAAATGGCCGAATATTTAAGTTTTTGGGTGAACTTCGTCTTTAGTATCTTCCATTCTTACACTCTTACATTGGTCGGCTCGGGCATCATTCAGGTAAAACAGGATAGGCACTAATATATCCAACACGTCGCTGCTCTTCAGCACAAAGAACAGGAATTTCTGCAACAGGAAATGCGTGTGAATTTCCACCGTCATTATTTGGAGATGACTGTATTTAAGCGCCTAATCTCTTACTTTGTTGAAGTCACAGAGTTTCCAGAAAAGGACCAGCAGTTCCTGGTGAAACTGGATCTTTTTGGTTGAGTTGGGCAGATATGTTTGAGTGAGTGGGTTGGTCAGCAAACGCGCCAAACCTTTCAGAACAAAGTCGTAATCCTGCAGACACAAGAAAAACAGCTCAGACATGAAGAGAACAATGTAGTTTCATCATATTTTCTCAACATACGCTAAGATGAAAGCTCTCCGTACCTCCTCCCTGTGAATTCTGGACAGGTAATTTACAAACAGGTTATTTGGACCAACAGACTATGAATAAAAAGAAAAAGAGAAGGTTTAGCTCACACAATGACCATTTGACTATTGTCTATCCCAATTTTATCCCGATTCTTTGGCTTGTGTTGACATTCGCTGTATGTGTACATAATGGGGTGTGGTGAGCTTACATCCTGGTCCTCCATGCTGGAGGGGGAAGGTGGGCGGTATGGCTGTCCGCCCTCGTGCTCCAGAGTCACGATAAGGATCTGCACGGCCTGCTCCACCAACTGCTCACGATAGTCAGAGAAGAGCAGGTGGTTGTAGGGGATCCCGTAGCCCACCGGGTCGTAAGCGCAAACCACGTTCAGCAGGGAGGTGAAGAGAGGCAGAGCGTGTCTGAAACAAGCAGAGACTGTCAATGTTTACAGCACTTTTATATTGCTGAAGACAATGTGAGTGGTGTTTGCTGGTGGGGTTGGTGTGGTGTTGCTATGCATTTACTGGGGAGTTCTACACGGTTGCCAGGACGATGTTAGTTTGATGCTAGAGTGTTCACTGCAAAAAATTACTTTCTTGTACAATTACAAAAATTGCTTTCCAGTACAAATATGTGAACATTCTTAAATCAACATACATTGAATTGAGTAAAATAAAAAAAACGTTTCAAGATCCATTTTCTGAAAATTCTATTAACAACAACTGATTTTTGTTCTTAAAACAAGACATATATATTTATATATTTTTATATATTTTTTTCTTTCTTGTTTTAAGCAAAAACTTAATTAGTAATTTAGTTTTTTTAAAATTGTGATATCTTTAAAGATCTGTGCCAACATCCAAATGTTGTATTTTCTATATGCATAAAAATAATTTTAAGACATACGCTTATATGCATGTTATTATTTGAATATTAATTAAAAGGTGGAATACTGTGGAATAAAACATATTTAATGGTAACAATAAATAATATAAAAATATATAAAATGTAATATACTATTATTATTATTATTATTATTATTATTTTAATATTTAACATTCTTATCCAAAATATTTCAAAATTAAGAGGTTTTTTATTAAAAAAATAAGGCAAAAAAAATAATCTAGTTCTCCCTATGAAAAAAAAAATAGTACAAACATTTCTTGTTTTAAGCAATAAATAAATAAATAAATAAATAATAATAATAATAATAATAATAAAATATGTATTCTTCAGAAAAAAATCTTAAAATCTAAAGTAATTTTTCTTCCCAAGTAAATGTATTTTGATTTTAAAATGTTTAGATATTTGTAGTAGAAAAGATTTACTAAAAAAGCGATATGAGAAAACTGTGTAGGTTTGCATTCTGAAAAAGACATATCTAAAAAATAAATAAATAAATAAAAGTTTAAAAACAACAACAAAACAAGACAAAAGAAAGTAGTCTTATAGTCCTTTTGAAGTAATTTCATATTATCTAGCAGATTTTTATTTTTTCAAAAACAAGGGTAACACTATTTCGATAGTCCACTTTAGACACTCTACCAACTTTGCGGTCATTAGAATATTAGTAGGCTGTCTGCTTAATATCTTCTAACACTTTATTTTGATGGGTCCACAGTATACAACATATTGATTATCAGAAAGTTTGCAAGTATATATATCACCTTATTCTACTAACCCTAAACCTAATCTAGCAGTCTACTCTGAGAGTTAGTAGGCATGTAGTTGCAAATTAATGACAATCAGTTGACATGTAGTCACAAAGTTACTTATAGATAGTAGAAAGTCTAAAGTGGACTGTCAAAGTAAAGTGCCACCAAAATAAGCTGATATCTTAAGTCATTTCCCTTTTTAAGTAAACGTGTCCTGATTTAAGAACGCATGGCTGTGTTGGTCTGAATTTTTAGCATTACTAAGTGGTTTTAGTGTACTTCTACATGGTTGCTAGGATGTTGCTGGCTGTTTGCTAGATGGTTTCTTGCAGACCCAAATCAAAAGCGCCCACACTGAAGTTTACAGACCAGCATTTAATACTCAGGATTAGAAGATTAACTTTGCAAACAGCAAGTAAGTCTCCGAGTGTTTAATTGGGGAGTGTTGTGTTTGTGCGTCTCAGACTGACCTGTTTTCAGTGGAACAGAAGAAGGTGACCCAGGGGTTGAGAATACTGTTATCAGATGTTGGCGGCAGGTACATGGCCTCTGAGAAACAGGTGAGCAGTAACCTCAACAGCTCAGTCCTATTAACACACACACACACACGGAGGAGTGAAACATGCACCACTGGACGGTGAACACATATATACTACTCATGTATTCTCTGATACCTGTAAATAGCTGATCTAAATCTAGGGTTTGAGTGGAAAAACCGGTGCGAGCTTTTAAACATCTTGTGTGGTTACTGATTAAAAGATCACCATGGAAACGCAAATAAACACACACATGTGGCTGTGGGAACCGCTCTCACCTGTTGATATCGTGGATGTAGTTGAGTGGAGGGGACTGAGCAAAACCCACTCCAGCCTCCCAGATGTATTCACAGCTGTCCAGTGACTGCATGTCTTCAACCGAGTCCTGGACGTAAGACACAGAAACTCAACCTAAAACTAAATTTACAGTAACTGCATAGGACTAATTAACTAAGAACATTTCATTACAAAACATCTCGTGAATTATTAATAAAGCTGATAACCGGTTACCTAGATAAGTTAAATCTAAAGACCAGAGCCGGATGATGATCTCATAAACCTAAATTAGGCCTAAATTGTGTATTTATTTGGATTATAGAGATTTAATATACACTTAATGTGACGCATCTTTGTCAGTCATAAAATAAAAATGGTAAGAAATATCTACACCCCAAAATTAACTCTTTGCATCTCTTTCTTTGTAGTTAAATGATCATATTTTCAAAACAAATAGTTTTAATAGTTGTTGCTTAAAACAGCTAAACATCTGCAACTAAATTTATTCAGTTAAAAGTATGGACAAAATATGGCTAGCTAAGGAATAAGCAATTTTCAATTAGCTAAAATGTATGAGATGTATACAAATCTGATTTATTGATATCAAAAACATAAACCTTACTGCTGGTTAGGTAAACCACATTCTGATTGGTAGTACTGTTACGGAAGTATCATTTAATTGTTTGGCAGATTATTTACTATCTCTTAACTGTTCTCCATGAACTAAAACCTGGAGTGGATATTCATGGAATAGTGCATTTTAAAATGCATTTTAAAAAAATTGGTAAAATATATTGGTTCCTTTTTATACCCTGCCTTAGTAATATCTTCAAGGTTTCACTCTTTAAACATGTAACTTGTAGAGATGTTGGAATATAAAATGCAATGTTTCCTTCTGTTACTATCCATTTTGACATTTGACAGGCAGACAGAAGTGAACTCACAGGTCTTCCTTTTTTGTGGCTCTGAACAGTGAAGTCTGGACAGAAAAGCAAGTCAGCCACAGCCAATAAGAGAGACTCTGCCAGCGGACGAGCACCTTCATCTTCATCCTCCATATCATCCATCTATGCAGAGATAAGCATAATTATTATTTTTTTTAAATTAGTGCTGTCAAACGATTAATCATGATTAATCGCATTCAAAATAAGCGTTTTTGTTCACACAATATAAGCATGTTTACCGTGTATATTATTATGTATATATAAAAACAAACACTTGCATTTATATATTGAAGAAAAATATGTAATATCTAATTTTTTATTATATTTATATATAATATAAATCATATTAATATAAATATATACACATTACATATACATATAAGCTGTATGTGTGTGCTTTTATATAAACATAATATACACAGTACACATCCATATGTTATGTAAACAAAAACATTTATTTTGAATGTGATTAACAGTACTACTAAAAATCAAAACGGTACTACGTTACTTACTGTAATTTTTTTATATGTAATTATTATATATATATATATATATATATATATATATATATTTGCTTATAATGTATGTTTTACTCGGTTATAATTAGTGCTGTCAAATGATTCATTGTGATTAATCGCATCCAAAATAAAAGTTTTTGTTTGCATAATATGCGTGTTCTGTTTATATTTATTATGTATAGATAAATATACACACATACAGCATGTATTTTAAAAAAATGCTTCTGTGTAAATATTTATATTCATAGAAATTATATAATATAGAAATATTTTTAATTTATAAACTTAAAATTTTTCTTAAATATATACTTGCATGAGCGTGTATTTACATATACATAATAAATATGCACAGTACACACACATATAATAAGTAAACAAAAACTTTTTTTGGGTGCGATTAATCACGATTAATCGTTTCACAGCACTGAGTTATAATGATTATTAGATGATAATATTTAAAATCTGACAATATAGAAAGGGTTGGAATTGCTTCTTAGCCATTTAGATTTCTGTTCCATCAAATAACCATTCTCAACTAGAACAAAACTTGTGATAAAGTGTGCTTGCGTTGAATACATCACCTTTGCTGAGGGAAATTCATTTGAGTGTGTTTCATAATCCTATACTGCTATTTTTAACTGCACTGCACTTAAACACAAGCTTGAAGTCACACTGCTGAAAATCAGCCGGTATTTGTGAATTCCAAACAAGAAGGTGAGTTGATAGCACTCAGTGGTTATTATTTAGCGCGTCCTTCTCACCCCCGCTCTGCCAGATCCAGGGATGGTAGACCAGAAGAAGCCCCTCCAGTCCTGGTCCTCAAAGATGTAGGGCAGGATTCGAGAGAGCATCCGAGTGCAGTTCAGCACGATCTGCTTTTCCCTCTCCGAGGGGCAGCCGGACTCGGCTCCCTGAACCAACTTCTCCACCGCCTGTGGGAAAACACAGATACACTCATGACAAAACATACAGAAGATAGTATGAGCATGAACACAAAAACATGATGTCTCACGGTCACTTCAAAAATATCAAAATGTCCCATTTTTGAGTTTTGAAGTTTATTTACTTTTCTGCTTAGCAATACTATGACTGAATTAATCCAGAAAGCACATCAGGAGGTAAAATTGCAAGTAAAAACATAAAAGCAGGATACAAATACTTGTAAAAATATGAAACCAATGTTTAAAACATAATCAAAATAACAATAGGATATACATATACTGTAGAAACATACATGTACACATTCAAATAGATACATATGCATTCACATAAAATAAAAATAGGGATATGTACACCTTATTTTTTATTCAAATAAAGGTCTGATCATTAAAACACAATCATAATTACATTTCTTATGGTTTAAAACCAAAACTTCAGAAAAAATAGCACGGCAGATATTATATTTCATTTCTAAAAATAATCTAAACTATGATGAATATTGTAAAAATGCATAATATTAACTATGAATATGATCCATTAATGTGTGACAAACACAATGTGGCATAATGTGTTCATTTTAACCAGTTTTAAAGGAACCAAACAGTCCCTTTGATGTCCTTGTTATTCAGACTTTCAGTGTAAAATACATTTGGGGCCACTGTAAAACTAAACTAATTACATGTGCATACAAGCTAAATCGTTTTTAAACACAATATAATCTCTTTACTTATGGTCTGATGTCATGCTTTTCTTCCTTCGGTACACAGTAAAGCAACACTTCTCTCTTTCTCAGGATGCGCACTTGACAGCTACGAAGATTTCTAATCATGTTTTCTTTCTGATGGGCAGCCTCAAACAGGAAGCCCAGGGACTGAGACGGGAAGGGGAACGCGCCAGCTGTTTTCCTGTCCCACCAAAAACTTTAAACTTTAAACAACCACTGCCTGTTACTGATGAATCACATACTCTAAAGACTGAATCAATGTTAATGCTGCACGTATGTAACAGGTGTCATATTTTAGCACAGAGAGCCATACTGAAGGCTACCTTGTAACACAGTGTTGCCAGATTGGAGGGTGATTCCTCCCGGACGGCTCGGATCTCGGCGGCGGGCAGCAGGGCAAATACATCCTGCACGGTGGTAGCAGTTTCAGCCCAAAACTGATCCCAGAAAGCGTCATCTGTGGCTTCCACGGGCTAGGGATGGGTGAGGAGGACACGCTTTTAATGTATATGTAAATCATTTTAACACACACACACGCACACACACAGACCAGACTGAAGCAACAGCTGGGCTTATACAAACACTGAATTCATAAATCGCATCAATATTTAATTAACAGTTAAAAATAACAATGCAACCGCATTAACCCTGCAGAGAACAAGAAACAGCTGATCATTTCATATTTCCAGTTAAAATCCTGTTTAAAAATGACAGTTTTGACATGTCAGGTAGTGACAGCAGCATCCTGTGGTGTGACGTGGTATTATTTTTATATAATTATTATACATGCACTATGCTGACTGCATTAAATATTTATAAATATAATAATATTTCATTTTATTTCTCAACTACCCCATACCCTTGTATTCAAATATTTTTGGATAACTTGGCAGTTTAAAAAAATAAAGACAGCACTTTAGGAGAGGCGGGATCTAACATACGTCATCATTTCATTTTATGATTTCGACGTATACAAAACTAAACAAAAACAAAAAACAACAGCAAGCAAGCAAACAAAGAAAAATAAATTAATACATTGTGTAAAACAAGACATGCCACTTTAGTTTTTGATTATTTAGAGCGGTTTATACTTAAAACAACTGAACAATTGAGTTATATTAAAGATATGTGCTCGTGTGTCATTTTTAATAGATTACAAACTAAACTAAACTAAAATCAAAGAAATAACATTGTAATAAATTATTAAGGTAGCATAAATAAAGAAGAAGAAGAAGAAGTTCTATATGAATGAGCAACAATAACGCAGATATTTACATCTGCAGATAAACACATGACACCTGCTGTCTTATTATTGGCAAACACAAGCATCATTATTCTGATTTAAATACCAACGCAGCCACGTATAAGAAGACTATATTCTGCTTTTATTTCACTGATGATTCTGTGAGATCTGAGGTGTTGCAGAGGTCTGATCTGAGGCGCAGTCTCCATCTGGAAACACACAGACGCTCCTAATAATAACAGCCTCGAATAACACCGAAGACACAAACCTGTGTTTTCGTGGTCAGCTGTATCACCGCCTTCCTGAAATTCAGCTTTGAGTCCGTGTTTCCCATTTTTCCTGATATGACCGTTTAATGATGAGGCTCTGCTCTAATCCCCGTCACCTCCTCCTCTGCGTGTGTCATCTGCGGAGGCGGCGGTGCTGCGCTAAAGCCACAAACTTCCGGGATGAGGCTCTAACAGTCCTACTATGGTCAGGGATGCACATGAATATTAATTAGGAGGTGTGACGTCAGGCCAGTGGGCGTAACTGATTGGCTAAACGGCAGCGGGCCTCGGCTCAGGCAGCTGTGAATTAATAAAGCATTGATAACTCCGGGCTGACTCTTGAATATTACTTAACTTGCGTAACTACAGGTTACCAAGCAACGTCGGTCGGCTGAAATTAATATTCATAAGGCAGGTCTCTGCCAAAGCTACCATAGTAGGATTCGTAAATTCCAAACGCACTCGGCAGTTGCTAGGAAAACACTGTTTAACTGATTCAACCCTTGAATCTTTTGCTTTTCGCAGGCATCGCGACCCATATTCCAAATGCTTAACTATAACATTTCAGTTTGACTAAAATATAAGTGTCAAAAAGCATTGGACATGGAACCAAAAAAAAAAAAAAAGGAAGCAAAACTCGGATATAAAGCAGAATCTGGAAAAATCTCGTGAAAACCGATGCATTTACATTTCAGTAATCAAATATTTACTCATTCAGCGTTAAAATAAACGCTGCCATACATGTGTTCAGATGTGGTATAATGTGAGTCATACTGGATCTATGCAAGAAAGACAAATATTTGTTAAATTTTTTAATTTCTACATTTCATATAAAGGGAACGATATATATAAATAAGTCAAATATATTTTCTTAGATAAGCAGAAGCGCTGGTCATCGGACGTGACGTCCTCTCATGATCAGCCAATCCCGTGACGCCCTCGTGTTTACAGTCTGATTTCCGCGCATGCGCGCTAGCATGTAAATAACAGCAACCGCGGTGGTTTGTTTGGTGTCGCACAGGCTCATCAAATAGACGAATAACCGGTTTATATTTACAGAGAACGTTATTATATCTGCTACGTTCATGAAAGTAAGTCTGGAAGAAGAATAACTTATAGCGTTAAATTAGTAGAACAGAACTCTAAGATTTACAGCTAGTGAAGTGTCAGTTAGCACCCAGCTATGATAGAGACTAGCCGGAGGAGTTAGAGCTTGACACATTTATTACTGTACAATCAACTAAATACGATTTTCTCTTATATTGTTTTGTAATCCTCTCATTACCAATTCATAAAGTCGCTTTCAGTTGGACAAGGATGAGAGTATTTAGTGTCTAAATGTGTTGTGCTGTGTTCAGTGTAGCATGACACAGCAGGCTGTTGATCAGAGTAACGCAGCTGATCCAGGAGCGAATGCTGCTCAATAAAACACTCAAACACTCGAGACCATTATTATCTGCTGTGGGATTCGCAGAAATGCTTACAGAAAACAGGTGAGTCTGTAAACTGCTGATGAATTCCTTCATTGGAATAAAACAACATGTCTTTATTAATCAGAGGGGCCATTTTTGTTTTTTTACAAACAGAGAGTGGAATGTGCTAGACTGTAGCAATAAATATAATATAGCATATATAACACTATGTCAAGTACAAAATCATGGTACAACACAATAATTAGGGTATGGTGTGAGTGTGTGCTATTAGCGTTAAGATGCTGCTTTATTGCTGTGTTATAAATCTTTAACCTGTAATGATGCTGTAAAGGAAACGTCAGCGCGCCGAAGGTGATGAAGAAGATGCTCAGATGCCCCAGGCCAAACGACTGAGTTCAGCCCTTCAGAGCGCTGAGACGGGTAGAGAATCATGGGAGTCGGAGGTAGGAAATGCAGTCAACAACACATAACTACGCTTCTTATCATTTAACTGCACCCATCTGAATGTTTGTGCTAGTGCTGGAAGTATTTAGCCTGTTATGATAAGGTTGGTGTATGAGATAAGTCTTTAAAAGCTGGCTTTGTTTAGAACCTGCAACTTTGCATGTTCTTCTGAAATTGGGTTTCTGAGTTGACGAAAAGCTAATAATGAAGTAATTCAGTCGTTTCACACTCCTATAGGAAATCTTTGTGTAATAGGTTAATTTTTTCCCCTCATTCAACATCATTTCGAACGTTTTTGTGTACGGTATTAAGCGTTTCACCAGTGTTGCACCAAAATAATATTCAAGTATTTTAAATATTAAAAGCATTTGGGTTTTAAAGTGTGAAAGTGAAAAATTTAAGATGTAAATATTAGTATTGTAACTTGTAATGTTAAAAATGTTTCCTTATTATTCTCAAATACATTTATATTGTACTGTACAAGTGTACTTTAAAACAGAGTGTCAACATTGAAATTATTTAAATATGAACTATGTTAACTTTTTTTGTTATCACTGCTATTTACTTTGCTTATAAAGGGTTCGGCTGATAGGAAAAAAAAAAAAAAAAAAAAAATATATATATATATATATATACTTCTTTAGCTGACCTTTTTTTAAGCCATGGCTTTTTTTTATATATATATATATAATTATTACTTTTTTGAGACTCATTTAAGTTTTCTTACTGTTTTCCCACCACAGCCCATTTTCTCTGTTTTCTCTACTTGTGTTTCTGTTGTACAGACAGGACACTTTTATTAAAAGCTCATCTGGTCAGCAGTGAGTTAAGATTGATAGTGATAGACACCAGACACATCTGGACTTGCACGTGTGTCATAGCTTTAACAAATATTTGAAATGTCTACG
This sequence comes from Enteromius mattozi, assembly GCA_032359235.1. Lineage (NCBI taxonomy): Eukaryota > Metazoa > Chordata > Actinopteri > Cypriniformes > Cyprinidae > Enteromius > Enteromius mattozi. The sequence goes on along the minus strand of JAUMHE010000044.1, from coordinate 20,124,639 downwards.
TTCTGCTAATCTGATGATCGATGTCACTAACCCAATCTTACGGTCCTCTGCAGTCTTCCAGCAGCGAGAGCAGTTGGATCAGTAGTCCGGATCACGCCGCAGGGAGCAGCAGCAACAGCAGCAGCCATTGTGGAGTGGACGTTATTGGGCCCCACGGTGGCCCCGGCCCCTGCAGTCCCCACAGTGCCTCTAAGCAGTCGGACCCCGCAGACCTGCTGTCCTACCAGCACATCAACCGTGTCCTGAGGGAAGCCCATTTCCACAGCTTACAGAGCCGAGCTCAGTCCAAGCACAGGTGACTTTCAGGGACACACAAACCCCGTAGCGACCCCTAGAACACAGGGTAAAACTTCTTCATCTCCATCCTCATTCAAACCTGCTCCTACTTTCTAGATCTCTCAGCTAGAGCTCATGTTATGTTGGTGTTTTACTGGATGGAAAACATGCCCTGGTACTGTAAGCTCTTTGACTAACTAGAGCACAAAAGTGTTCATTGTAAGCAATAACAGCTTGACTATGATGCAAACTTTTGTGACTTTCACACTGTGTACTTTTCTTCTGAAAACAGCTGTATTGAGAATTCAGATGCAGTTTAGTGGGGATTTGCACTTGGGAATTTATGTTGATCAGATATTGATGTGGACCATATAGCAATTCAGCTGAGCACATTTAGATGGGAGGCATAAACATGGCAAAATATTCCGATGCACCTATGATTAGTGAACTCCATTGCAGTGCTGTAACTAGTGCATAGAGAAGCCAGTCGATTTAATATCAAAGACTGCGCTCATAGGCAGATCTGGGGAATTTCTTTATAATCTTAAAGTTCTGCCAGATCTCTTGCCTCCCAACCATCACTGAAGCTGGTTGCTCATCCAGGCATCAGGCCTTCGAGACCCTGCGGAGGTTTTCTTGTGTGCTGTTCAAATTCTGCATTTAAAGATTGTTGTTTATTTTACTATACCTTTTTGTATTGAAAGATGTACATTACATTTTACATTCAGATCATCTACATTTCTAAATAAAGATGGATGTTCTTAAGCAAACCCGTGTGCTTAATTTCTGTGATCTGGAAAATCCTGTGAAATTTTGTAGTTGGAGAAGCTGTCCGCGTTTTCAAAAGAAAAAAAGTCTTTAATTACCAAATGCCACACTACAAGAAAAGTGAGATCTAAAATTTAGAGAAGTCACTGTTACCTCTTAAAACTTAAAAAGCATTAGACCCATAGCGAATCTGTACATTTATAATGCATAGCAAATAAAATAGAATTAATGATATAACAAATCTTATTATAACATTATTATTTTGAACATAGATATGACTCATTCATTCATATTTATTAAAAGGGGAAGAGAAGCCAGTTTGTGATTTATATAAGTATTTCTTGACTGTTCTTGATGTAATTTCACTTTGTGTGTAGATTAATGGGGGAAAAAATGAATTTAAACAATTGTAGTATTAGGCTGCAACAAAACAAAACTGAAAAAGAGTTTGAATACAGTAAAGTGTATTTTAATAGAATGTCCAGTTTTAAATGATATTAGACATTTTTTTATTTAGAGGTTTCTTGTGGAATCAGTTTAGAATTTCAATCATGCAGTAAATTGAAAAATTCTGTAGAATTGTTATTATTACTGTTATTTTATTATACTATTATTAGTGTGTGTGTTATATATATATAAATTTTATATATAAATTAATTTTTTTTTTTTTTTTTCATTTATCTACACTCTGTACCTCCATAATGACAAAGTAAAAACAGAATTTTAGAAATGTATGTAAATTTAATAAAAAAGAAATATCACATTTACATAAGTATTCAAGCCCAAATGATGCCAACTTCTGGATGAGCTGACAAAATATGTCATGGAGTGCTCTATTTTGCTCAACAGTGAAAGAGTCTCCTGTACTCATCTTAAATTTTGCTTATTATACTACAATCCCAGAATATATGGTTTTATAATCTTATGTTTTATAGTTTTGCATAGTACTGTCATTTCTGATTTGGTTGCCACTTGCAATGTTTCATTGGATTTCCTTATGAAAAAAAAACCTCAAGTACAAAGTCTATCTTTGTCTTGTCTGATTTCAAATATTTATTTTGTTTTATGTGTAAAATCAATGGAAAAGTGGGCAGTCACTGTTGTATATATACAGTGCCCTACACTAATATTGACACCCTTGGTAAATCTGAGCAAAGGTGACGGTGAAAATAAATCTGCATTGTTTATCCTTTTGATCTTTCGTTCAAAAAATTTACACAATTCTAACCTATCATTGAATTAAAACAATTGGAATGGGGAGAAAATCTCATTGTGAAATAAATGTTTTTCTCCAATACTTGTTGGCCACAATTATTGGCACCC
>JAUMHE010000044.1:20099663-20122172 GCA_032359235.1 Enteromius mattozi | reverse complement strand
AATCAATAATTCACTGACTCTGTTAGAAATCTTATAATGGACCATGGTTGGGTCTTCCATTGGGACAATAATACAAATTAAACACAAGAATTAGTCACTAAGCACAAAATGAAGCTTTTGCAATGGCTGGCCCAGTCCTCTGACCTGAACCCTGAGTGAGGTGAACTAAAGAGGAGAACCAACATGGAGATGGTAATCTAAAGGGTCTGGAGTGATTCTGGATGAAGGAATGGACTCTTTTCTCTTATCAGGTGTTCCTCAAACTCTTCAGGTGTTACAGGAGAAAACTTAGAGCTGTTATCTTGGGAAAAGGACATAGCAATAATTGGGTGGCCGACATGTATTGGAGAAAAACATTTATTTCATTGTGTTTTTCTCCCCATTTTCAATTGTTTTACTTCAATGATAGGTTAGAATTTTGTAAATTGTTTGAACAAAAGATCAAAAAGATAAACAATGCAGATTTATTTTCACAGCCACCTTTGCTCAGATTTAACAAGGGTGCCAATATTAGTGGAGGGCACTATACACTATTACCTATAGAAAGTATTCAGGCTGCACTGCTGCGTTCTCCTACTATATATTTCTGCATTAGCACACGCATGTAATAAATGACAGAGGCAAGGGGGAAAAAAATTATTTCTTTTTCTGGATATGTCGTGAATTACAGCTCAGTGCCAGACCAGGCATTAATGAGAGATGACCTGTGCTTCAAGGAGTTGTAGGAAAAGGTCACTTTAATTAGAGCAGTACATGTCCTTGTCTTGTCACATTGCGCTGCATAACAGATTACATATATTAATTTGCCTCTGGTAAGCACGGCTCCCCGTCTCTGCGTCCTCATTAGAGCTCCTGCAGAAAGCACAGGCCTTCCTTTACTGCACGAGCATGATAGATGTCTCCAAAATGACCCTGGATCAGTTTATCAGTCCTCTGAAGAAGAAGAAACGAAGCCTTGATTTGGAATGGATTCTCTTATACTTGATATTCAATACTGACTAGATATGTGACAATGATATGTGATAAGTATTGTTGCCTGTGAAAAAATTCAAAGCCAGGCTGCAGTGTTCTAAATATTTCTGTTATGTTTGCTATTCTGTTTAATGTAGATGCTTAAATCTCTACCAATGATTTAAGTCTGTGATGTTTTAAAGTTTTTAGCAGACGCAATTGTGAACCAACGAAATGTATCTTTCTTGTCATTTAAAGTCTCTAGTTTCTTTACAGAGCTTCTGTTATCACCCTGATAAACTACGACTAAACCCACACTGTAAAAATTGTGATTGCGATTTTAATGGTAATTGCTGTAATAGATCTAACCTTACATTTAACGTAATTTTACAGTGAAATACAATTAGCCTACATTTACAGTTTTGGCAAATGAAAAAGAAGTCATCATGTAATTTACAGTAAAAAAATTTTAAATTGACATTCCCAGAAATGACTGCTGACCGATTTAGACAATCCATAAAGGTCCATATATAAAGGGCTGAATACAATAGAGTCAATGGACCATATTCACTCAGAACATTATAGTTCTGAAATGTGAAATTTGTGACGTTGAATCTTATAGACATATAAAAAAAAGTTACATGTGATATACAGTAGGTTAATTAATTCATTACCTTGTATTATAATTTATAATTGAAAATAATTAACTATAATTAGTGATAGTGATACATTACCCAAAAATGAAAATTCTGTCATTAATTACCCACCCTCATGTCGTTCCAAGACCTTCGGAACAAAAAATAAGATATTTTTGATGAAATCTGATAGCTTTCTGACCCTCCATAGACAGCAATATAACTGACACATCACCAGACCCTGAAGATAGAAAAACAGTCCATCAGTGAAGCAACTATTATTTTACGTGTGCAAAGAAAACAAAAATAACTTTCTTAAATAATTTCTTCTCTTTGTTAAATTCTACTTTAGCTAAAACTTAAATGTTATTAAATCAAGTGCTTTATTACATTCACTTCCAAGCCCTTTTAAAAGCATCACAGTACGTACCAGCAGATGGCAGCAGACTTCTTAAAAATCATTGTGCAAGTGAAATTTCAAGTCAAAAACCGTTTAAAAACAGCTACTTTGTTTGTAATGTTAAACAAATGACTAAATAGCATTTATGATGAACACATACATGGACTAATAGCACATGTTGACCCTCAGGTGTGTAAACTGTTTAGCGCAGCGAGGAAGGAGAGAGTTAAATCAGCTGTCCTTGTTCTGATGTCTGCTGCAAATACGTTGTTTTATTTTTACCATCCACCATTAAAATCTGGGTTACACTCAAGGCCTTTTGGTCCTTGTCCCGCTCCTGAAATGAGAGACTGCAGCCAGAATTTACGACTATAGAAGTTTATAAGGCCTGTGTGCATATTCAACAAAATCTTCGCATGAAATCAACACATGATTCTATCTGTGATTTACTCTTTTAATAAACATTTATGTTCTTGCATACATCGGTGCATGTTATTTTCTCATTTTCTGTTTGCTAATGTCACAAATCCTTCATTCTTTCCCAGTCTTCCCATTCAGTCACACGTCATATATAGGCTTAGGATTTCACAGAATTCACTCTCCATACTCAGAGCACATTTTAGCACAAGTAAGCTCTAGATAAATAGACCCTTACTTCTGAATTCATGGTATAGGCCAGTATGTGAAACCGGATTCTCACAGCTCTGAAAGGACGCTGAGTGAGTCCCAGACTGACTGTCCACACAGCTTTGGCACTTTTCTTTACTCTGTGCCAGAGCGGGCTGTTTAGGTAGCTGTTGGATGGCTCGGGCCTGGTGTGAAGCTGGCACAAGAGCTGCTGGTCTTCAGTCGTGAGCCAACACTAACATCTGCTCCATCAGTGGAAAAAAGCTCTCCACGGCCTCCTCCATTCCCAACACTCCAGCTAATGATTGGCCACTCCTGTCATTAAAGCCTTATTACCTTCGTAGGACTCCATACAGAGAGGAGAGGAATACTCTGGAAAACCGCAGGGGAGAGAGGTGCAAATGCAGTCTACTGTTAGATGGACGAATTAATGGCTGGATGTTCTGATTGGGATGACTATATTCCCATATCTAATGAACACTTCTGGGAACTGTTTAGGGCTTCTCATAGAAATCATATGCATACCTTGCATCAGCTAAATGGAGGTTATATTAACTCTCCACAGGATAGCATTGAGAAACATGAGACTCACAAATCATTTGAAATACCTAGTTTTTAGGGATAGTTCAATCAAAAATGAAAATTCTCTCATTAATTACTCACTCTTGTGTTTTTCCAAACCTGTAAGACCTTCTTTCATATTTGGACCACAATTTAAGATATTGTTGATGAAATATGGACAGCCCGTATGGACAGCAAGGATCTTAACACGATCAAGGCACAAAAAAGTACCAGGATGATCAACAAAGTAGTCAGTTGACATCAGTGGTTCAACCGTAATATTACAAAGCTACATAATACTTAAAGCAAAAATAACAATCTTTATGCCATATTATAAAACTGATAGTTCCGGTCCTTGCTTCTGATTAGTTGAGCAACTTTCAAAGCTGTTGTAACTTTATTTTACTTGTGATATCTTGTTGGCTAATCAAAGAGTTTACTTAAAGGGTTAGTTCACCCAAAAATGAAAATTTTGTCATTAATCACTCACCCTCATGTCGTTTCAGACCCATAAGACCTTCATTCATCTTTGGAACACAAATTAGGATATTTTTGATGATAGAGATATCTGACCTTCCATAGACAGCAATACAACTGAAATGATCCCAGATCCAGAAACATACATGTGGCAAAAACATCGGTAAAACAGTCCATGTGCTCAACCTCACTTTTCCGATGCTACGACAATACTTTTTTGCACAAATAAAACAGAAATAACATAATTTACTCTTCTCCTCTGACTTATGTTTTCCTCCATGCTCAACGCACTGCATACACAAGCTTTAACGTATTTAACGCAATCAGCCTTATTTATATCCGGGTGAAAGCACACGCATGTGTGTAATCTGTGGCTTTTTGTGCCTAGAGGAAAGCATACGCTTATGCAGTAACATTCTCTAATTATGGTGGAAGATGTAAGTCATAGGAGAATGGTTGAGTGTATTGTATATCGTCGCAAAACTGAAGTTAATCCACTGATGTCACATAGATCGTTACCAGTATTTTTACCACGTTTTTGGACCTGGGATCATTTCAGTTGTATGTCTATGGAGGGATAGATGGCTCTCTGATATCATCAAAAATATCTTAATTTGTGTTCCGAAGATGAACGAAGGTCTTACGGGTTTGGAACGACACGAGGATGAGTAATTAATGACAGAATTTTCTTTTTTGGGTAAACTAACCCTTTAAACAGATACAATGGAAAGCTAATTAGGCTAAGTTGTTAGCTTGCTAAACGAATGAAGCAACTGAAAACACAAAGAAGGGAAAACATTTCATTTGATAATTTAGGCTTCCATAATATGATGTCACATGAAATAAAAATTTAAATTCCACCATAATTTACTCACCCTTAAGGTATAATTCACGTATCCCTAACAGAAATTAACCATAAATTTATTATACTAAAATTGTAGTAACCATGTTTTTTTTTGGAGTATTGACTCCCATTTGTATAACCACAGTTTTACTACAAATACCATGGTTAAACTATGAGTAATTTAGCAAAACCATGGTTAATTGTTGTTTTTTGTTTGTTTGTTTTATGTAGTAAAACCACGGTTAATTTTCATATAGGATAAGACTTTTGTTCATCTTTGAAACACAATGATCCATATGCAGTGTGAGTGCAATGAAATACGGTAAACACGAAAAGCTCAAATGTTAAATGATGTGTAAAAACCAATGTGGTTTGTTCAAGCACATGATATCTTGATGCATTTACCATGTTTGATGCACTCCACATGTGCAATGATCTTAAAAATAAAATCAATACGTTAGTTTCTTTTTTCTTTCTTTTTTTAACACTATTAAATGTTGACTGTAATTCTAAGACTGTTTTTAGCATTCTCTTTCTCATCTCATCTTGTCTTTTATAACCCTCTCCAAGAACAAGTCTCGTTTTATCTTGCATATGATGTCATATAAAATAAAGGCACCAATTAAGTGGTTAATTCTGCCATAGTTATTTTTCCATGGGTGAACTAACCCAAAATACATTTTTCAATGATCGCCACCTCAGATATGGTATACACTGAATAACCTCAAGTGTCAAATGCGAGGTGTGCAAAAACCAATGCAATTCTCATGTGTGATGAATGCACATTTAAGCATCTTTATTTATAATTTTTGATGCGCTCCATTTTTTTGCATTGATTATAGAAAGTCAAGAGGTAAAGTGATAGTCAACTATCACAAAAAATGGAGCTTTTATCGTTTACAGTATTAAATAAAGTCTCTGAAAGCCTTTTTAGTATCTTACTTTTCATCTGATCTCGTCTTTTCCAACCCTCACCAAAAACAACCATCAAACCCCCTGTTGTTGAAAGACGGGGTCATCTGTCCAGTCACCAGCACAAGTCTCACGGACAGTGAACACTTTGGGAAGACAGAAAGAAGAGCAGGCACTGAACAAGGCCAAACACAGCTGTTAGACTGTCTCAATGTCTTCTCTGTAGTTACGTTACATAAAGCAAATGGATTCAGTCTTTATAGACTCTCTCTGTATAGCTGCCACACTGTGCCTGTCTCAGGGTCTATGTTTTATATGTGCCCTATTCAATCTCACACAATGTGTTGCAGAGACAATCTTCTATTTAATCAAATATAAATGCTATACATGAAACTGTGATCCAGCAAATCTGTCTAAAAGAAAGAGTTCAATATTTTGTGAATTTGCTTGGAAATTCATTTTGTGCTCTACAAAAGTCAGGTTTGGAACAACACTCTTAAAAATAAACGTGCTTCACGGTGCCATAGAAGAACCTTTTTGTCTATATAGTTCCATAAAGAACCTTTAAAATCTGAAGAACCTTTCGGTTTCACAAAAGGTTCTTTGTGGCAAAAGGAGGTTCTTCAGATGATAAAATGGTGAGAAAGAGATGATTCTTTAAAGAACCTTTGACTGAATAGTTCTTTGTGGAACCCAAAATGGTTCTTCTATGGCATCGCTGTGAAGAACCTTTTGAAGCACCTTTGTTTTTAAGATGAAGGTGATTATATGAAAGGCATTTCATTTTTGGATAAACTGTTTCTTTAGGAACGCCATCATGTTGAGAAACCTAAATTAGTTTCATGTTAGTGTAAAAAAAACAAAAAAAACAACAACAACTGCATATTCTGGTATGTTTTGAAGCATGGCTGCTGGTTGAGCTGGTCCTAAGCTGGTCCTAGGCAGGAGCTAGTGCTTAGGACCAGCACATGTCCAGCTAAGAACCAGCTTGTGATCAGCTAAAGACCAGCTTGAACCAGCTCAAACCACCAGCCATGTTTTAAAACATACCTAACCAGAATATGCTTTCTTTTTCTGTTGTTTTCCTGGCTGGGTTTTGAGTGATGGGCTTGCTAAAGTGACTTGTGTGCTGTATTTCTCTAGAAACACATGGATGTTTTTACATGCCTGTTGTTGTTGTTTTTTGGCCGACTTACAGGGTTGCGAGGTGCACTGATGGTGGTGGGTCAGCTTCTTTCTTTTGTTACTGTTTCAGATAGACAGGTACTTAAACAATGTGGTTTAAACAATGTCTAAAGACATCCACACTTTTGTCTCATACGCCATGTGTTCACGATCCATCATGACTGTAAGGTCTGTTAGCATGTAATGTAAGCAAGTTAGCATAACACTAAGAAAAGTCCATAAAAATAGGATCCTACTTAGTTAATAAGAAGGAATTTCCTATACTAGTCTTATGTTTTACCTGTATTTTGAATTATGCATTGCATTGTGTTTTGTGTTAGGGTTAAAGGAAATGTCTATAAACTTAAATAACGGTCAGACACACAATATGCAGGTGAATGTGGGAGACCAGAAATGCAGACTCAAGCGAATTTTGCTATGTTTCAGAGCCCAAGTTTGGTGAACTCTGACCTGTTAATTCATATCACTTGAAGACGTGACCAATAGTAGATAGATATGTCAGGTCATAATGTCTTAGCTTTTTCCAACTTTAAATCTGCAGAAGTGAAGTGGAGTAGACTGCCTATTTTTTACATTTTAGATATTATATGTTGAATTGTGTATATATATATTTATACAAAAGACAACATAGTGTGTGATGTCTTATTATGACTGTTGCAATGTCCATAAAAACTCTATTGTGAAAAGTCTAGTGTGACCGTGGCTTTAATGAAAAAAGTCCTGGAAGACAATTACAATCACATTTTTGTTTTTCTATTGATGTTTTATTTTTCTTATAATGCACTCATTCTCTATTTCTACAAGACTAGTCTCAGCTCCAGACAGCATGCCTACAGTCTGTTCATGTCAAGGAATTGTTATTGGAGTTCTACAAATCCTTCTGACTGGACAATTCTTTTAATAAAGATATGAATTAAACCAGAGAATCACGAAATGTAGAAAAAGAAAGCAAGTGGAAAAATACAGACATAATAGGACCCAGGTTCTTGCCATTAATAAACTATTAACTATGACTTTTGCCTCAATAAACTCCTAATTTGCTGTTTATTAATAGTTAGTAGGGTAGTTCTTAAGTTTTGGGTGGGACTAGGTATGTAGAATATGTGTGTTACTTAGCTAATATCTAGCTACTTCTTGTTCTTTTTGGAATTGGAGAGAAAAGTCAGAGAATTTAGTAGTTTAGGTTGTGATTTAGTCATTTAGTTTGCACATTCTCAATTAGTGACAAATCTTTGACAGAAGGCACAGATTTTAGCCTAATCAGCCAGTAGGTGTCTAAAATCGACTTTGAGTTTCCTAGTAAGACGTGCCCTGAGTACATTTCAAAAGTGGACCAGATTTTGTCATTAGTCAAGAAGTTGCTTTGGATGAAAGCATCTGTTCAGTGAATGCATTTAAATGTATAATAAACCAAATATGTTCCATACACTGATCTGAAGAGCCAAAGTGATACACCAAGAACATTTCCATCTCTAAAGAACCTTTGAGCAACTCAAGACCTCTATATACAGCCAAGAGTTTCTTGACAAGACAGTTGTTTACTGAGCCTTTACTTTTAAGAGCATTTCAGTAACTGTAAAGACCCACATAAACGGTCTCATGTTCAGATGCAGGGCAGATCTGGCATGTCCCATCTGTGTAGTAACCATGTGCTCATTCCTGCGCTGCACATTGGCGGCAGACAAGGTGCAATTTGTTCCATTTGGACTATAACTGTCAGGAAGAGATATACCCCCACTTAAATAGCAGCCCATAATCTCCTCCACTCCCCATATTATCCTAATTGAACCCATGGGCTGCCAACCCCATCAATATCTGAGCTCATCTTCAAATTAATAAAACATAGGCCCCCAAAGCATGGCCACATTACAGCTGAAGGCACATGGATACAGGGGCAGAGGATGGGCATTAATCAGAACACAAAATCTGGGACCATGCAGCAAAACATTATTTTGGCTTGCAACATATTTAGTTTCTTCCACAAAGAAGAAGGCAAGCAGGTTTTGTATATGTTTATTAGCAATTTTGGGGTAGCGCATTACTAGTAACATCAGTTATGTAATTAGGTTCTTTTTTTCAATGACTAGAGTACAAATTTGAGTTACACTTTGATTCCCTACAGAACCTTTTAGTGGACCGTTCCAAAAAGAACCACTTTGAAAAACGTTTTAAAAATCAACCTTTTTTGACTTAAAAGAAGCTTTTCCGCATTTGAAAGGTTCCATGGATGTTCAAGGTTTTGCCAGTAAAGAACCTTTATTTTTAAGAGTGAATATTTTCAAATAGGTTCATTTGTTTTCCATTTATTCACTGACAGCTCTTCTGTACTCATGTTGAAAGAAATCGGGAGTGAGATGCAGAGAAAGAGCCATTTCCTTCAGCCTGAGGCTTACTAATTTCACTTTTGGTGTGAAAGGGCCTTTACCGTTGCCAAAAATAAAACCTTTGGATATTTAGCTATTAAAAACAAATAAGAAACCCAGCCCAGTTGAAAAAAAAGTAAAAAACTGATTGCTTTAAGTAACTAATGCAATTTATAGAGTAATGCAAAATTGCAATGCATTAATTTTAGAAGTATCTTCCCTCTGTTTGAGACATTCATGTGACGCTTAGCATGATAAAACCTTTAAATTTACTATAAATTCAGATTAGAATATTCTGGAAAAGGAAGAATCATTTGCCAACAGCACATCAAAACCGAACGGCACTGACATGTGTTGTTCTTTTAAAAAGACTGCTAATAACGCAGCGTGTTATACACGTGTATCATTGCACTCCCCGTCTTTACTGGCACGGTGAGGGTACCATAATAAAAGCGTGCCTGTAATGAAAGCAACTTTAAATGGAGGCAAATGCAGGCAGTGTGAAGCCTTTATTAAATACATTTATCATGTAGCGGCAACAGTCACTGCAGTCAGTGTTTTAATAAGTGGCCTGTACTCCAGTGTTTTGCTTCAGTGAGAGACCCGTACTCATGCCGAGAGCAAAACAGATCAGCGCTCACAACACATACAAACACAGCATCTCTTTGTTATTTTTCTCTACGCTCCACTGCGCTGGTTTCTTTCCTGGCAGCAAATACAAAACAAAACAAAAAATTCCAGGGAGCTTGCCGTTTCATCGCAGGTTTTGTGCCCTTCGATTTCTCTTGTCTAAAACAGACAAGGTTGCTTGTAGAGAAACCAAAGGCAGTGGGCCCTTAAGTGCTCCTCAAATGCTCAGCTTCCTGTTTTCAGAATGACACGAACAACGTAGCGGTATGTAATGAGAGGACTGCTGTTCAAGATGCTGTTACAGTAGATCCTCGAGGCTAGAATTTCAAAACTCTTCTCTTCGACTTCCCAACATACAACCCGAGGTGAAATGAATCTCCAAGTCGACTGCTGCCAAATCGATCACTTGGTCAAAATCACTGATGGGATGAAGACCGCTGCCCAGATGAAGTATGCGAGCGAAGGAGCTTGTCTAGATTGTAGATTTATGCTCAGGGAATAATCAAATCGTCCTGAAAAGAACAGAAGAAGTGTCACAAAGAACTATGCGAATGTTGTGTGTACCGCGATGAATGACAACCCTGCGCTGATCTCATTATAGAGATGACCTACATAAAGTCAAGGCCCAATTCAACTGAATTACTGCGAGAAATGATAAGCTGAGGTCTGAAATAGCAGCAGCTCGGGATGTGAAACCCCTTCAGCGGTTCGTGACAGTGTTGCAGTACTTTACCGGACTTGGTTTTCAGTTTCGAGTGAAAGTCCCTATAATAACATTCTCAGGAGCATTTGGAAATCTGACAAGAAATGCAAGGAATTTGTTTTTGGGCTGGTGATTTTAGACCAATTGACAAATTTTTAGACCAACCTATTTTGCATTTACAAAATGCGTTCACAAGCAAATTTGCTTTATGCGTTTCCCCAGATTCGAAATCACACATATAAAGGTCAGGAAACATGATTCCTGCCTGAATATCAGTATCCATTGACCACTGGATATTTGGTAAGTTGTAAGGAACACTATATTGAGTCCAACAATTTTTACTTTACAAAAAATTGTCATGGGTGTATGCTGTCTGGGCACTCTTCTAGTCTTGAATAATGCAACACTGGGTCACAGGGATAATGAGACATTTACTTTTAACCATTTCATCACTGACACTATGATACAATTGCCTTATTTGTTCAGAAATACTTTTGAAATCTTGAAATATACATTATTCATGTTTGTAAATGCAAGCACTTATAGCTACGCAAGCTTCATTTTCATGCATTGCAGCACATTCTTAAATTAACAGTCTATTTTACATGTTCAGTGTCATACAGACAATAGAAGGCATAATCATAAACCAAGCTGGAATGCATTATAAGCATTATAAGGCTATAAGTAGATGATAGAATCCTCTATGTTCTATGTATTGGGACGCTTCTGGAGACAGCTATCCATCAGCATTAGTGTGGCTAACTGAGTCATGCTATACCTTTGCTTTTAAAAAGTTCCTCTTTTAGCTTAACTACCCTGATAGTATATGTACTTCTAGGAGACGTCTATTTGGCATCTGCATTTACATCTGCAAGACGTATTATTTAGGTTGTTTGCTCATCTGCAATATGTCTATTGGACATCTCCTTTTAGATGTCAAATAGACGTCTATTAGATGTCTTTAAGATCTTTATCATTTAGAATGTATGTAAAACTGACATCTGAAAAATGTCTGCCAGACATTTGTAGACAGCTGATGCTTTCCAGATCAAGAGATCTTTAACAGACATCTTGCAGATGTACGTGTGCTATCTGGGTATCCCTGTTGAAAAAACAGCATATGTTGGTTAGGTCATTTTTGAAGCTGAGATGCTGGTTTGAGCTAGTTTAGGACCAGCTTAAACCAGCATCCGACATACCTAACCAGCATATTTCAACAGGGATGTTGGCTAAAGACACTCAGGCTGTGAAAGTTGAAAACTGTCAATGTTTAGCTAACTAGCTAGCAGAATAATTGCGTATTTGGGTTAGTCAGAACCCAATAATGGGAGAGTTACCTTGAAATATGCGTACGGTTATATGTTGTTATTCAGTCTAAGATCAAACTGTCTTCAAACTGTTGTTTTGCTATGACAGTAAAACACTGTAGCAGAAAACAATTAGCGCTAATGGCCACTTATACAGCAGCGCTTTGGGCGAGTACTGTCTGTGCTTCTGTTTCACTTTACAGTAGTTTGTATTCTGACACATTTCAGAAAACAACGGTGCATGAAATTAAGCTTGTATTGCTAGATGTTTCGGTGCTTAAATACTTGCGTATTTATTTCAGGCCGTACTGTAAACTGCTAACCTGCTATGTGCTAGCTTTTAGCTGTTTTTAAAAACCCTTTCAAGAGTGGGGTCACTAGAACAGCAGGCATCTAGTAGACAGTATAGTAGACAGTAGTCTGAGCTTGTCTTTGAGTTAATGCTGTATTTACACTTCAGTTCGATCTTGTTTTTGAATAATTTGAGTTATGTAAGAAATCACAGTCTGGCTAGTGTTTGCTGCAACAATAAACATTTGATCTTTCTGTAAAACGCTCTTGCTATCATCTGAAGCAACACATTAAACGTCTGACCTCGAGCACACTAACTAGAGAATTTACAACCATCGTATATTAGAGAGCCACAAGATCTTATGAAGTCCTTCAAGCAGTGTTAGTTTTCGCCCTCCGTCATGCTCTGTTAGTTTTCTCCCCTGTTGCTTCGGAGTGCAATAGCTCTCTCTTTATTTTCATTGGCATTTAAAGAGTGAATGTGCTTGTTTAATGCTGGTGTTTTCAGAGCACACGCGGCGAGTGCTGACCGCCTCACTAAGATAAGGATGAAAGCATTTCTGCCTGTAAGCGCATGTCATCGAGGGGGCAGTAATTGATCGGTTTGGTTCCTTTCTCTTTTGTGTTTGGTTTTTGCTTCAGAATTTCTGAAACTTTGTTGATTTCTATTGAGTTTTTCTTTTCAAATGTATCTGAGAACAGCAGTCTAGAAACACACACTTTCTCTTTTGTTTGCTTTGTACCTTTACTATTTTAGTATTTTATCCCAGAAGAAAATATTGTTTAGATGTTGTATTTATTATATATATATATCTCTGTAGACTTACTGGAGGTCATAAAAGTATGAACTAAAGAGTGTATTATACTGAACACACTTTTTTTTTAGGTCTAATTGTCACTATTAACTAACCATTAACTACGGCATTTGCCTCAGTAAAGTCCCTATTACTACATAAAAGTTTGTAAAATTTGCATCCAAACATTTTTGCACGTTCAAAAATAAATACGACCTCAAGTTGTGTCAATCACATTTACACACTACCTCTTAAACCTTCGTCCGTATTAAAACAAATTCCGATCAGGAAATAGGAAAATAGGAAAAATTATAGAAAAGAATGCCGAATACGAAAAAACACATAATAAAATTTCGGACTCAGTGTGCAAGGACCTTTCGTAAGCTAGTTGTGAAGTTTAGTTATGGGTCAGATTAACCTATCCAAAATATGTTTATGCAAAATAAGGCATTAATAAGTGGTTAATAGGCTAACGGTTAAATGATAGTAATATGCGTGCTATTAAGCTATAGTAAAAAACAACTTAATAATAAAGAAATATGGTTATGCTTTATTATTTAAGGTGTTCTTGTTACAGTGTAATTATGAGTAATATTAATTAACTAAGTTTTGAAATAGGGTTTTGGTTAGGGTTACTTGTGTGTAATTATGCATAATTTATTGTTATTATCATAGCAAGTATATGTAATGTGTGACAAAGACACCTTAAAATATAGTGTTACCATAAATATTAATGTGATAAAAAAAATAGTAACATTACTGGAACTGTAAATGTACACTTCTGAGAATCAGTAAACAGAAGTCTCAGATTGCTCTCCATCTAATATCCTTGCTTTTTAGGAGAAACAGTAATTTATATTCTTTCGTTTCTGATGGGATGGCTTTTTTTAAGACAGATTCATTGACTCATCACATCGCTCATTAAACAGATGCTGGCAGATGTACATCTGGCACAGCTGGAGAGCTAAGAGCGTCTGTGGCCTCCCAGGTGTGTGAAGAGGCAGACATTTCCTATTCAGTATCTCATATCTACGAAAAGATATTCTCGCATATTGAACTCCACCCTCAGTTGCAACACATGACCCTATGTGCTCACTCACGCTCTGAAGCCAGACACAATGCACAATGTTGTGTTTGACTGCAAGAAGCCAGCATGACCTTCCCTCAGCCTGCCACCACATGATCTCATTCTTGGTCACACTGGCAAAAATGCTGTCCATAGTTCACTGGTATTTATAGAAAGAGTGCAGAAAAGTGATTATTTATCCATCCCCCATCATGTCAATACCCTAAACCCCTTCTGACAAACAGGTTAGAGACATAAAGATATGACAAACAGTAACAATGACCTGAACTTTGTCCTTTTACTGTAGAGAGTTCTTCAATAGGCTACTTTGAAACAGACTGCAAGTCCAACAGAATTCAGTTAAACTGAACTGACTCAAGTCATGAGTTCAATCTAATCAAATTTCAAACTAAACGCATTAGTCACTGCAGCAATAGTAGTGTTTTGTTTTTTTTTAAATTGAGACGAATCAAATCAAACTGAATTGAATCAGATTTACATTAGTCACTGGTCCACTTCACATTTATTTTTATCCATTTTTATTAACCTGGATCTCCTTCTAATTATTCCTTTCCTCTGTTGTTTTTTCTTCTCCTGTTTCTACTTCTGCTCTAATGATCTGCATCTCCTGAATCACATATGAGGAAAATTCAAATTAAAAGGAACGTGGAAAAGTTAAATTGCCCCTATTTTGGGTTATGAAAGGTTCATATTTTGGTTTTGGGAGTCCCAAACAACAGGTTGGCCGTTGTGCAAGGTCATAAAACATTTAAATTTTTCTTATAATATGCATTTATTTATTTATGTATTTTATTTAAAGCAGTGTTTGTGAGCTTTTAATGCTTTTAATGCAGCACCTAGTGGCAAACCTAATGTTTGAGACAGTAGAATACTAATACTGATAGCTAAAGAGATGATTTTCAAACATTTTTCTTTTCATTGTACTTGCTGTATAAACAGATGCGACTCTGTCCTTGTTCTGTGCTCTTTTTATTGATTTAGAAAGGACTCCAGCTCAGTGTCAGAAGAAAAGATGCATGCTTTGTTCCCCACTCAGTGCATCTGAATCCTCAGTGTGTCTTCACAGTCTCAGGTAATCATTTTACTTGTGTTTTTCTTTACTCTCAGAGCAGAAATCGACTATGACAAAGCTCAGCTCTTTCCACAGCTGACAGGCTATGTGTTTGGTTTTAATTGAGCCCCATTTTCTTCTGCTTAAATGGAAAGCACATGGAAAAAGCCATGCACCTGGATCTGATCAGCTACTGAGTCAAACAGCCACACACTCAAATCCCAGAGCCTGAAGACTGAAAAGAGAGATTCCTCAATCTTTTTAGATTAGATCTAAACTGAATGTTTTTATTGGTCATTATTTAGTCATTAGGCACAGATGTGCTATGTAGGGTATAAACCTTAATTACCTTTGACACAAGAGACAGTGTCAATCAATGGTAGTTTTCAGTTTCAACCACCAGAGGGAGATCAGCACACTTGTACTTTTATTCATATCAGAAATTTATTCTGAGCATGCAAATTCAATTTCAAATTAGATATTTCACTTTTAAAGGGACAGTTCACTCAGAATGCAAATTTTGCCATATAGCCTTCTCATGTTGTTCAATAACTGTATGATTTTTTCTTTTTCTTGCTGTGGAACAAAAATTTTTCCCCATAGAAAAAATAGATGTTGTTTTGGAACAACAGGTGAGAATGTTCATTTTTGGGTGAAACTATCCCTTTAAATGACTATAATTGCTGTATCAAATACAATTCCTCACCAAAAAAGCAGTGCTTAAAAAGCAATAAAAAAGAAAAAGGCTAAAGTTCAGGTTTTAGCTTTGGTTTTGTAAATAAATAGAACTGAACAGCCTTTGGCATGTAAACAAACAAGCAAACAAAAATTAATTTTGGCTGCTCTGATGTACAAATAAATATAAATGTTGTTGTTTTTTTTTACATTTCTTCCCCCTACTACATCTACGTTAAAAATATATATATATATATATATTTTTTTTTTTTGTTTTTTTTTTTCTTCTTCTTTTTCTCATAAAAAATGTCTACAAAGGCTGGGGAGCTATACTGTTGCACAAAGCCCTTCTTTACGCCTCAGTAGGAATCTGAGCAGGTGTGCGGAGTGACAGCTGTGGCCGGATCCAGATGTTTAGCAAATGGAATCTCATACATCTTGATGAAGGTGAGAAAAAAAAATCTAGTGATGCATGAATCAGACGCACACTGTAACACAACCTCCATATGTATAGCTTTTCACATTCAAATTCAGCTTTAAGCAAAAGTTACACTAAAAAAACATTTATTTTTCTTTTGCCACGAAATAATGATAAATAAATAAATACTTTTTATGTCTCTTTATTTATCCCAAATCTGAGGGAAAAGACATAATTGCGAGATATTAACACAGATGTGAGTTTATGTCTTGCAATTTTCTGTGTTTATAGCTTTCTTACTGTGCAATAAAAAATATATATAATTAAAGTTTCACACAAACAGTCCATATTCCAAGTATTTTGGAGTCATTTGATGATTTTTTGAAAACAGATTCCCATTTAAGCTATTTTTCTTTTGAGAATCTCCCACTCCTAAAACTTCTGGAGACTGGAGAGTGAAAATAATAATTTAAAATAGACGTTTTTTTCTGGCTAAAGTAGTATTGTGTACGGACGTGTTCTCCTCAAGGACCAACACCTTTAAAAAATAAAGATGCTTCTCGATGCCATAGAAGAAACTTTTTGTTTAAATGGTTCCATAAAGAACATCTGAAGAACCTTTCTGTTTCACAAAATGTTCTTCAGATTATAAAAGAGATGGTTCTTTAAAGAATTATTGACTAAACGGTTCTTTGTGGAACCACAAATGGTTCTTCTGTGGAATTGCTGTGAAGAACCTTTAAAGCACCTTTATTTTTAAGAGTGAGGAAAGCATCTGATGTAAATATGGAGAGGATATCATCATAACCTTGAGTGCACTGATGATACTTTTCCTCTTCTCCTTCCAGCTTCATTGTCCACATCTGGTTTGACCATCTACCCCCCAAACGCACCTCATCAATCCTGCGTGTCATCATTACCACAGTCTCTCTCATTGCCAAAGTAAGCTGTGACACACAGACGTGAAAATGATGAATGGATTTTTCCGGACAGGAAACGACGGCCGAGGAGACACCCTGCATACTCTCATCTCCAGAGCAATTTTTCATTCAGCTTCCCTCTGCCATGTCTCCCCAGCCCTGTCACGGCTCTATAGACGGCGTACAGTAAAATCACATCAAGATACCACAAAAAGGTCTGCTTTTCCTGTTTTGTTCTTCTTGGTATGGTCTTAATCTCACGCTCGTGTGAGGCTCCTGCCGCCCATCAGCCACGGGCGGCATTCCTCTGCAGGGTGGACTCGATGTTGGTCAACACAAATAATAGTGAGAAAACTCCAAAACCGGCCATCCTCTCATTTCTTCTGTCTATATTTAAACTGCACATCGATTTGGGTGGAATGGTCAACCAGACTCCTCCACTGTCTGGAGGACATTCTCATCTACAGAGAGTCCAACTGGTTTTATACTTTAAAATGAAAATTGTGTCATCGTCTACTCACCCTCATGTGATTCCAAACCAGTAATACATAGGTTCTGAAACACAAATTAAGAGATTTTAATGAAACCTGAGAAGTTTCTGTTCCTCTACTGGAAGTCCATGCAACCAACACTCAGAAGATCTAAAAAAAGGGTCATAGAAAGGTTATAGACTTAAAAATATATACTTTTAGGCCTGAGCTGAATAAGGCCACTATTAGACATACTATGACCTTGTATTCTAGTTACATCTGATCGAATGCACATGAAAAGTCATTAACAGCAGCTTCGCTAATTATTCTCTGTTTTATTGTTTCTATCGGGAAGCCCAAACCTCAAGTAACTAGGTAATTGTGCCTCCAGCCTCTTATGAAGAATTCAGATATCCTGCTTCCTGAGAAGAAATGACGCTTACCCCTGTGATGACTTTCAACTTTGAATAAGCACTGCCAAATTTTCCTAACATTTTAATAATGGTGATCACAACATATAATCAGTGTCTTAATTGTGTCATTGTTTCTGTTTGAATACATGTCATTTACTAACGGCAGGGAAACATGCATCGCCTGTAAAGCTGCTTTGAAATTATATGAAAAGTGCATATTGTGAAAAGCGCTATTAATGAACAGAAACTGAACTGAATTGAAATTATTGCTGGGAAGCAGCTTTGAAACAATCTGTATGGCATAGAGCGCTGTATAAATAAAGATTGACCAGACTAGTGACCAGTCAATAATCTTTTTAAAATAAGAAAAAAAAGACTTAAGAAAAAGACAAAACCTGCAGGAACTGCTTGCAATTTAATTAAATGACCTAATGGCTTAAAACAGCATGACATATAACGTTGTGTTGTATTATACAATTAGGGACAAGATTTGGATCCTTCCTGTATTCACATATGCTCATATTTCATCATGAGACAATACAGTAGCCCATTTTTCTCAGGAGACTATGAAGCAGGCATACAATGAAGTCCATTGATGGCTGATTTTCGGATATTTGTGGTTTGTTGATTGTTGATCTATATGGGACAAAGTTTAACTCATATTCCTCATTATACTAAGCTACCTGAGGTAAATGTTTAGTGTTATATTAGTCATACTGTAATCAGACATTTTATGACACAACATAAATTGCAGATAAAAGATTGTTCTGGTTTTCTCGAAATCAACATTACTGAAAAATTTATTTTAATTCTGTAGCGTGGTATACTTCATTGTGCCACAGTGTTAGGACTAAGCCATAGATTTTGTTTTCCATGAACAGTTCAAATAGTGGCATTACACACCAGTCTGTATTTGACATGTGTGAAGGATTTCTCTTTGCCTGAAATGCCATTAGAAGTTATTTTATATTGTTTAATGTATTTCGTTGTTGATTTTAGCTTGTTATGCTGAAGTGTTTTTTTTATAGTGTATGGTAAACCCAAAGACAATACAATAGAAATGGATAATGTAAGTAACTAACTAACCTCATCGGCACATTCCTTTGTCTAGGACGTGGAAGCTGAAGGTCAAGTTATTCATTATTTCCATTAATGTCATTATTTTCTAGTATTGCTGTAACCTTTAAAACATTACAATTGAATACAATTACTGCATTAACTATTGTCAAAAAAGGCTGGCCTATAACAAAAGCAGGATTATTCAGGTAATAAAACACCAGAACAATCAACAAATAGCCCAAAAATTTTGTCATTTTTGAAGCAGAGTTAATTTAGACATTTGGTAACACTTCTCCAATTCTCACTATTAACTAGTTGCTTATTAGCTTGTATTTATTGGCTGTTTATAAAGCATATATTCTGCATGATCATATTCTACATCCCTAATTCTACGTAATATCTAAACTTAACAACCTTACTAACTAATAAGTCACAAATTGGGAGTTTACTGAGTTAAAAATCTGGTTTGTTAGTGGCAAGAATATAAAGTGTGAAGTATTCTGATAGAGGATAGGTTAACAGCAAATAAAAGGATAACTAAAAGACATGCTTACTGAATCATTATTTTGAATCTGTAAATTTGCAATGCACCAGACTTAGAAATGACACGAGAGAGTTTCACCTCAGCTGCATGTGCGTTGTGACATTAAAAACAACAATTTAGCATTTTGTCACGCTACACTGTTACCGCTACAGAAAAAAATTTAGCTCATTAGTGAAAAAGCTCCACAGTTTTGTGAACAAGTGCTGTCACACTACTGGTAAAATGTAGTTAAGTTAGAATGCTAAAATTTTCGACGTGCCAAATCAGTTTTTTTTTTTTTTTATCTAATGCAGTGACATTCAGACATTTTCAAGTGTCATTTTCTACTACATTATCACACACAACACACATGAGTGCAAACACGCTGTAGAAGTAAAACTTGGAATTGTTATTGATTTAGGAAGCTGCTGTAAGAGTTAACATCAGGCAGTTTCCAAATGGTGTTTTTGCACCCTTTAAGGATGGCATTTAGGCTGTTCCAAACAA
Source organism: Enteromius mattozi (assembly GCA_032359235.1). Taxonomy (NCBI): domain Eukaryota; kingdom Metazoa; phylum Chordata; class Actinopteri; order Cypriniformes; family Cyprinidae; genus Enteromius; species Enteromius mattozi. The sequence goes on along the minus strand of JAUMHE010000044.1, from coordinate 20,102,369 downwards.
TTTTGAATGCCTGAATCTTTTCACAGAGGCCCTTCAAGAAGTATGTTAGCAAAGGTGCACTTCAAGGAAGTACTTTTATCATTTATGATCATGTAACCAAGGGTGGATATTCCTTTTGATTCATTGTAAAACTAGATGGTGAGTGTTTGAGTTGACATTGAAACAGAATAATTCAAATTTGTTTAATTCATTTTGTGATATTTCATGTCACAAACAATACAAATGATATTTTACGTGATATGTCCCCTCACGACTAAACTTCCAAACTGTTCCGGCTGTAATGACTTATTTGTTTTCAATTCATGTTGAAATGATGTTGCAGTTTTATGGATACTGAAAATATAACAGCACAATACACAGTAAAACACAATAATCAGAGTTGGGGAAACGCAGCTTACGCAATCACCCAAAAACAAAATACACTTTTATAATGTACTTACATTCTTAAAAATAAAGGTGCTTCACAATGACTTAGAAGAACCTTTTTTGACCAAATGGTTCCATAAAGAACCTTTAACATCTGAAGAACCTTTCTATTTCACAAAAGGTTTTTTGTGGCAAAAGAAGGCACTTCAGAATATAAAATGGTAAGAAAGAGATGTTTTTTTAAAGAACCTTTGACTGAATACTTCTTTGTGGTGGCAAAAATGGTTCTTCATATCTCTGTGAACACACACTACTCCAAGTTCACATATTTTACGAGGTGCACTGCAAAAAATGCTTTCTAAGACTAGATTTTTTGTCTTGTTTCTAGCCAAAATATCAAAAAATTCTGAAATCAAGAAAAATTTTCTACACAAGAAAAAAATATTGTCTTGTTTTCAGAAAAAAGTCAAAATTAAGTGACCTTTTGCTTAAAACAAGCTAAATAATCTGAAAATGGGGTAAGCAAAATAATCTTATTTCAAACAGAAAACAAGATTATTTTGCTTACCCCATTGGCAGATTATTTTTGCTTGTTTCAAGTAAAAACTGGGCAAGAAGTTGTTCAGCATGCTCTGTTTGAAAGGGCCTGATCCTCCTAATTTTGTGCAATGCAAATCTGCATGATTGAGCGGTCTTTACAATTTGGTCCTTGAAGGTCCTTGAAGAAAAAATATTTTTTTAATGAGCCTAGCAAGATGTTGAAATCATGCTGTAGGGTCAGAGTGGCAGTTAAAACAAGAAGCTCAGTCTTTGCCAAGTTTAGCTGCAGGTGATGTTCCTTCATCCATGCCAAGATGTTTGCTGTGACAAGAGAGACGGGAGGAGTGTGGATCCATACCTAAAGCTTGATTAACAGGCATGGTCATGCAGGCAGGGTCAAACATCGGCAAACAGTTATACAGAGGGCAAGAGATATGAATAGTCCTAGGGCAAGCGTGGGTCGACGATCTGCGAACAATATCCAGGGGGGTGAGACAAGAGGGGTAATCCGTAGGCAAGCTAGAGTCCAGGTACAAAACGACGATAATAGGGACACAGGGAAACAGAGGAACTAGCTAAGTAACACTCTGAGCACACATTAAATAGACCAGGTAACAAGGTAAAAAGGGGGAGGATCAAATCAATAATGAAGGCAACAAACAAGATGGGTGAAGGAACAGGGGAACACAGAAACAACGGGGAACACACACTTCAAAATAAGAGTCCATGAACCAAGGCAGAGGAACACAGACTGAAATCAGGACACAACCACTGGATCATCAGGTTGAAATCGTTGATAGAGCTGTGTGTCATCAGCACAGCAATGGTAGAAGGTATGTGCTTATATAGTGGGTCCCAGTGATGTAGTATATGTGGTGAAGAGAAGGGGTTCAAGAACTTAACTCAGAGCAAACCCTGTAACCAGTTGATGTTCTTTGGATACCTCTCAGGAAACCCTGAAAGACCTACCTGCTGAAACCTGAGTGGTTAAAGTTCAATTGGTCATTCTGTGAGAGAAATGATATTACTGTGTCTAAAAAAGGTGTGAACCAAATGGTCCATTTCATTAGAATAACAAAAGAACATTCCTCAGGATTATCTTGTAGATTACAGGATCTCCAGTGGGAAGGGATAGAGATCTAGCTGGCTGTTTCTAGCCCTTCTGTCTTCAGGTAAAAATGATATCCCGCAGACAGAACTTTGGGAAAAGTACCAGCATTTATACAAGGGTTAAGATTGTAAAAAAGCCTATATATATATATATATATTTATTTATTATTATTTTTTTTTATTAGAGAAATTTAGTACATTGGTGAGCCATCCAAAAGACTGCTCAGCAAAAATACAGTACAGATGATGATACACGGTATTGAGTATTTTCAATTATTAGAAATGAGAAGACCCTTCCAGCGTGACATGTGACTTGTGTGTGGATGAGAAAGGGCAGATGTTCGAGAGAACAGCAGGGGTTGCAGAGTCTCCTGGATGAATCCAGGCCTCGGTCAAGCCCAAGATAATAAGCATAGACTGGGAAGCAATGGCCAGAATTAAGGTTGTTTTATTGTTATATTGAATGAAATAATAGTTAAGCTGGTGTGTTGTGGGCATTCTGGTGCAATATGACTGCTGTTGCATCATCCAGGTGGATGGTTCACATTGGTGGTGGTTGAGGAGATTTCCCCTTCACAGAAAAGTGCTATATAAATGTAAAGACTTAATTAAAACAATTGTTTACTGTACTATTGAATAAAATATAAGTTAATTATCAAAGAAAGAAAAAAAATTAACAGCCATAATCTG
>JAUMHE010000044.1:20079026-20089562 GCA_032359235.1 Enteromius mattozi | reverse complement strand
CACACACACACACACACTCACAGTCTTGTCTTTCTTTATTCTGATAGAAAAACAAAAAAGGACTCCTACAAAATTGGTTTCTGTTAACAAATGGTATTTACTGGTTATAGGCTGTTGTCTTTTTGATTTAATCACAGTGGGTTGGTGTATATGCTATTTATTAAAAGTAAATTAAAGCCATATTTATTCAGTGCATGTATTCTATATGTTAAACAAAATATTGACATTATGATATATTGTATATCATATAAAATACCACAATTGTTGCTTTAATATTAGTTGATTTATATGCATCTAATCAATATCCTAATTTTATTTTTCATTCACATCATGCACTTATCTAAAAAACATCATATCATTTATTTTATCAGACTTCATTATTGTGTAAATAGTCAATAAAACAGAGATTGGGTTTAAAGTCAAGACATCCATTATTCTGGGAAAAAAATATGTCACTTGTTGTCAAGCTCATTGTTTTCATATACTACGCTTGCACTCATGAAACATGAAGACACTATTTCAATTTAAAATATATATTTTTTTCTCCGTCCTAGAAAAGGTGTGCATCTTTATCACGCATCCATACACCAAGAATCGGTCTATTAGGCCTATTCAATCACTGCCAACTATGGCCTTTTCACATCTCTTTTACATAATTTCAATGGACGCTTAAAAAAACCCCTAAAGCTGTTCTTCTGTAAATTAATGTGCATCAAAATTAGGTCTCAATATATATCGCCGTTTTCTTTTATGCGACGAAAACTGAGAGCATGAAGCAGATGCATGCCAGCTGTGCTGGTGTGCCATACCGAGATTATAACGTCTCTTCTTTCTTTCTTTGTAGAAAAGATGATTGAGGACTTCAACCTGAGCAGGAGAGGCGAGCTTTCCACTAAAGCAAACGCAGACGGATTACAGTATAAAGGCTTCATTTGATTTCCGCTTGATTTTGGATTATATCTGCTGTTTTCTTTGGAATGGAGGGTCGTGATTTCTCCGCTCCAGCACATCTCCTTTCAGAGCGGGCCACTCTAGTGCATCGCGCCGCCTCTCGCATCTCCTCCTCCGGCCACGGCTCTGTGCAACATGCGCCTCATTTTCCAGCCGGGAAATATTATCCATCTCACTTACCGATGGCGGCGCATTCAGGTTTGTCGCTTTTTCTTTGATTCGCTGGCGTTTCTGTGAAAGCTCAATCACGATTTGACACACTATTTCAAAGAATAGCGAATGTTAATGTTTAGATTAGGCCTGCATTTGATTAGCTATTGCTTACGTATGTTTAGGATTTTTTTTTTTTATGATAGGCTACACAGCTCTGAAAAACCTATAATGTAGCCTAACATCAAAGACATTTGTATCCACAATTCAAGATCCACATAGCATCTCTAAAATCTGGGTAAAATGTTTATTTATTTATTTTGTATTATTATTTTGTGCTACATTGAACCAACGATAGATAAGCCCATATTACCTTTTTGTTTGTTATGTTCATATCCTTGCTGATTAAGTCCAGACTTAAGACGTAAGATCCTTGTGTCTACATGCACCGAATTATGAAGGTGTAAATGTGATTTTGATAAATATGGGATGAGCGCATCTCGATTTAATATGAATTGTGACAGGCAACGGTTATGATGATATTGGGAATATAACAGCTAATGTTTTATTTAAGGTAGAATAGAATTGGCCTTCAAATTACGATTTAAGAACAGATTAAAACAATGAACGCTTTGAAAGCTACCAGAATGTAGCCAAAGTGACATTTGTTTTTTTTTTACTCTTTTATTTAAGTAGGCTATTATTCAGTTGTTTTTGCTTAAATTTTGCATTTGTAGTTATTTAATATTTGAATATTACCGATGGAATACTTTAATGTGTGAAGTTAATAATAATATAAAGTTGCTAATAATTTTAGCAAAATACAGTATTGCACTGTTACTGTAGTAATGAGTAATTAAGTTTATTCAAATGCTATTTCCTTAATGACCAAAGATCCACATGGTCCATTTTGCATTGTTCATCATTAATGTAATACTTAGGTAATTTACCATCCATAGACAATAATACATTTAAATTAGTTTAATAAAGGCTATGCTTGTTTTGCACTACTAAGGCCTAAATGTTCCAAGTCACATAAATATTGTCATTAAGTGTCTTGCATTTAGATGGTTTGGGAACAAACAGATTTCTAAAACCTATTAAAGATTATGAGTTAGCTATTTAGAATAATTATTGAGTTTATAGATTATTAAAACCCAATTTAGACTGCTAAAATGTTTTAAAAAGAGATCTGGCTTGTTATTTTTGAATCAAATATGAAAAACATCTACAATGAGGCATTGTTCCAGCAGTTTCCATACACTCATGTACTTTTATATTTATAGTGGTAGATGTCTCCATTTGGTCTTGGGCAATGAGTATTTAGGCTAATGTTAGCTAAAGGGTGCAGGTGTGCTGTTAACCGGATATGACAATGTCTTTTGGTCGTACACTCACAGCTTGCGCCACCATGCAGCCGTGCCCTTAACTGTCATCACTGTTCAATGATTGAGACAGGTGAAGTATTGTAGCAAGAGATAAAATTCGCAGAGCTCAGAGTTTTATAGCTTTGTCTGGAATTTTACTGTCTCAACAATGTCTCATGCTTGATTCATGTGGTGACATTCAACCTGTGTGTTATTACCACACCACCACCACACACCTTCATTATAGACCAGGATGACGAAGGGCAATTTTACATTGTCTAAGGTTGATAAAAAGCTCAGGTTTTTACATTGCAGTTTGTATCTAGCAGGACAAGTGAAAGAGGATGCACTTTAATGATAGGCTGATTTACTGGACAGAACTATATTGGAGATAAAAAAACAAACAAAACATCATTGACTGACAACTGTGTTATTTTACACCTTTTTGTAAAATAACACACACACATGTTGGTTTTTGTGATTTATGGGGACTCTCCATAGGCGTAATGGTTTTTATAGTGTACAAACTGTATGTGGTATTGCCCTACACTGACCCTACACCTAAACCTACCCCTTACAGGAAGCTATGTGCATTTTTAGATTAAAAAACACCATTTAGTATGTTTTTTAAGCCTTTTGAATTACGGGGACACTGAAAATGTCCTCATAAATCACCTTCATATTGTAATACCTCTGTCATACCCATGTCATTATACAAATTTGTGTCCTCATAAACCACATAAACATGCACACACATATATTTAATAACATCAGCCATTAAAGGCGAAATGTGTAGTTTCCTGAACATCCCTCCTGTCTGCAATTTGGTGGACAAACAGATACCAGTTGAGCTGATTCAGCTAAAACAATATAATGCTTTGATAGCACCACAACATCAACCTATTATTCAGCAATAAAATATTAACAAAATTTTAAATGCCTAAATTAAAAAAGAATTAATTTGTCTACCACTTATGTATAAAATTTAACAAATACCACTGTTTATTTAGTTAAGGCCAAGCTAAGAAAAGCACCATGGTCATGCAAACCAAGCTGGACGGTCACCAAACCAGTTTTTCTCTCATTAAGTGAACGGACCGGTCAATAGCGTCCCGCAGGCGTAAAGGGGGTGTAGCTGCGTTAGTGGATTTGCTCTATCCCTCCAGGGACTGCCTCCCTCACGGCCTCACATGAATTCTTTACAAAGAACATGAATATTTTAGGGAATTGATGTACAAATGCATTCAGATGCAGGTTGGGATCCAGGCTGAGGGAAAGACCTTCTGTGGTGTCTTTCAGTGGCTTTATTATTCAGCTGCTATTGGACTCGGAGGCTTGTAGAGACAGAGGCTGCTGTTGCAACGCTCTCTTGGCTTTGAATCGGCGATGTTCCTCAAAGACTTATGAAATGTGGGCTCGTTTCGGAGAAAGCTCTCAATTTCACTTCTCCTCTTGGTTATTTCGGTTGTTCCTTTTGCTTTGATGCTTTGATAGAAGTTGTTAGTTAGTTGATAGTTGTGCTGATCTCTGGGAAATTTTTGTGGCATAGCACCTTACCTGTTACAGTTACAAATGAATCTCAATTGAGCATTAAAAACATGATGTTGTCATGGTTTCTTCTTTAGAATCCCGTTCATTTGGAACTGAGGTGTTCCTGATTAGCATTGAGATTTGGACTATCATAGACCTTCGTATCTAGGGACCAGAATATCATAGAAGAACCATTTTGGGTTCCTTGAAGAATTTCAGTGAAAAGATTTTAAAAGAACTGTTCTTAGTGTAAAAAAATAATCTTAAGAACCTTATTCTGCTATAAAGAACCTTTACGTGCACTTTCACAGTTCAATGGATGTTAAAGGTTCTTCATCGAACCTTCAACGCCAAAAAGTGTGCAAAGTTTTGGCTTGAGCCAATAAATTATTAGTATAGCAAATTTAAATCAGCTAAAGTTGTTTTTAAACTTTACCTTAGCATCAAAACCACTCAAATTGTTTTAAACAAATCTAGCTAGGCCTGTTTCTACTCTTTATGTGCCTGGTTTCATGACTGGTTTCTAAAGTTGTTTCACGGATCCTTTCTAGAAATATCCAAATTTGAAAGCATTCTCATGTGTAAGCATATTGTTATTGAGGCTTGATGTTGCATTAAGCATTTGGTCTTCATTTCCTCCAAACCCTTGATTCTCTTGTTCTTCTTACCATGTCTTGTCTGGGGGGGTTGAGTTGGCTTCCTTCCTGCAACCCCCCACACCACAAACACACACACACACACATAGCCCAGGACCATTGTTTCCGATCACAGCTTTGTGTGTGTTTTACAGCATGTTGCTCAAAGATAAAAACACACCCTCCCTTCTCTTTTATTGTCTTGGAGGGGCAGAACGTCCCTGTCTGTTCCCTCATTCTTATATCCTGCCTGGATATCCCAGCAACCCCTCTCTGTTTACAGGTTAACCCTGCTGACTGCTGCTTACCCTTGTGTTTTGCTTTCCAGAGGGGAATAAATAACTGTACTGAGAGATTTTATTAAAGGGCTCGTTGCGTGAACGTCTCAGACGAGGGGGTAAGGGGATGTAAAGGCAGGCACAGGTGTTTAGTGGTGTTATGAAAGCGTGTCTGGTGTTTATGGCAGACTTGATGAAGGGGTTTGTAGGGAGATATGAGGTTGGCAAGCCATAAAGTCTCTCTCACTTCCAAAACTATCTGAAATTGCAGTTTTAGGGCCCACATCAAGGGCTTCATGGATATTGTTAGAAACCGTTTCTATTCTTATCCCGCTTGCTTTAAAAAACATAAAAGTCTAAATGCGCCCTTTTATGTAACGCACTTACCTGCTCCCTGTGTGAACAATTAATCAGTGCGCATTAATAAAAAAGGACGTCTCTGTATTAATCTTTCATCAAAATATATAATAACTTGCTCCACCTCTACAATAACCCCCCTCTTCAACCACAGTGCTTCGATTCCACACAAAGTTTCCACAATCCAATCAGTTCTTGTTGTTTTAAGGGGTTTTTATGTTTCGTTTTGTGCGTGGCCGGTGTGTGTTTGCTGAAGACATGACTAGACAGATATTCTCATGGCTGGCTTTTCTATAGAAAACCCAACTTGGGGGTGTTTCAACTTTGGTTGCAAGTTTTGTCGTTATACCAATAGGGTTCCAAGGAACTAACAACCATAGTTTGCTAACGATGCTTTTGAGAAACGCACCGCTGGCTGAAAACAGCACCAGGCCTGTTCACACCAAGGACAATAAAGTTTAAATAATCATTCCAATTCAATGAAATACACCACAACGATAGCAATAATTAATGAGACAGAGGAACAATATCATTGGAAGCAGTTTCCGATTTTTGTTTTGTCCAGCTGTTAAACGATAAAACCATTGACAATCAGCCAATCAAAATCCATCAGATTTAAAGAGCTTGAGCATGTAATGTAGCAGATGACAAAACTGCAATTCATGCTTGTAATAAAGAGAATGTTATCATGCATTGGCGTTCGTGCTTATTTAGTTATTATTATAGTTTTCTTTAAAGTTATTGTACTTAATGTGAACAAACCGCCATCTCACCTTAACCTTTTTGCCACAAACTGGTCCAAGATGTCCATACCGATCCAGTGTTTAACCTATTTCAATGTGTTTAATCTGACATTACACTGAAACCAACAATGTATCACAGAGGTTAACAAACTATTACCTGCTGAGTTCAGAAATGGTATATTCCACATAAATATGTTTTTGTGTATCATTTTGTTCTTAATATACTGATCTGGTTAACAGTTATTTGCTCTGCTGGGGCAGAATCAGCTGTAGTTTTGTCTGTTTGGTCAGTGAGTTTGTGTGTATATACGCACAATTTCTGTGATAGAACTGTTCCCAGAAGTTAGCTAAATCAGACAAAGCGTCACTTGGGAACATCCAAGAATATTTAAGATAGTAAAAACAATTCATATATGAAGTAAATAACCTGATGTCTTTCAATACAAAACACTGATCTGTGTTAGGGTTAGTCTATAGTGTTAGGGTTAGTCTATATCAATTACAGCTGGCTTTAGAGAAAACAGTAACTGCCTAGGTCCTCATTTCCATTGCCGTGTAAACGTGTGTGTGTGTTTTACTTGTCATGACTTGTATTTTACTTGTTTTATTTGTCCTTTTCTTAGTTATTCAGTTTGAGGATATTTTACGACATTGTCATATGAATGAATGAATGAATGATTACAATTCAGTTTAATAACAGAGTAATTTTACACAGTATTGCATTGTGTTTTAGAGTTAAACTGAGTGTCTGTAAAATGAATGGATATTGTCCTGGCTGTAATTTTTATTTTACTGATTTAGTTCAGAGTTCTCACTAATAACCATAGTAGCTTATTAGCATGCCTATTATTAACATATTGGCTGTTTATTAGTAATTATTAAGGCACATGACCATATTTTATATCCCTACTCCTATACCCAATACCTAAACTTAACAACTACCCTACTAACTATTAATAAGCAGCAAATTAGGAGTTAATTGAGGCTATATTTATAGTTAATGGCGAGAATTGGACCTTAAAATAAACTGACCTTTATGTCTTACAGTGTAGTTTTTTTGTTTAGAATGTTAGTTTATAGTAATTGTAGCTGGCTTGATTGATACAAGAACAATGGAAGTCTGTGTAATGTTCATATGTAGTTTGATAAGCGTGTGTATGCGGCGTGGCACTGTGCCACACAGCCGTGGCGTCCCCCCGCGCTGCAGGTCAGGCGGGCACTGCAACCCTACACAAAGAAGACAAGCTGGGCGGGCAATCCTTCCTGTATCACATAACCCGTATCACGTTTTCAAACCCTGCCGCGTGTTTTACACTTTAGCAGAGGAAGCTCACACTTCCCTTAAAATACAGCAGCTTTCGAAGAATAAACCATTAAACAAGACAAGCAAAAGAGATGTTTAGTGGACCTGCAGGTGAAGGGAACGTCTCTCTCCCTCTGTCTGTCTCCCTCTCACCAGGCGGCCTCGGGCCAACCGCCGCGTGTGCTTGTGCTGCATGTGACAGCTGTTAGACATTATTAACGGCTCAAGCAGAAAATCCAGATTACTTGTTTTTAATTTCTGTTTTATTATTGTAATCTTTCAGAGAAAGAGCAGAGGAAAGCATGTTGTGCTTTGGATGGAGGTGGATTGTGGGTCTGGGTGTTGAGAGGTGTTTACTGACCTCAATCAAGGGTCTGCCTCAGGATGAACCTCTGAGAGCTATCATTAGTTTACAGTAGTTAATGCATTGATTAATGCAACAACCAAGACATTTGTCACAGGATTTATTAATCTTTGTTAATGTTAGTAATAAAAATGTTCAAGATCTGTTGCATATTAACATTTGATTTTAAAATGTAAATTATGTAAATGTTGAAATGAACATTTACTAAGATTAATATATGCTTTAGAGCGATTGTTGATTATTTGTCATGTAAACTAATGTAGTTAACTAATGTTAACAAACAGAACCTTATTGTCAAGTGTTGGCATTATGATTAAAGTATTTTAAATCAGAAACAATAATTTCAATGATAAATAAACAAAAATGTTTTGTCGGTTGTATGTAATACTTATATTGTCCCATTAATTTTTTGTGTTTTTATTTGTAAAATATCTGTAATTGAACTTAACACACGTTTAATTGAACCAAGAGATACTGTACTATTATTTTTTAGGATGGTACTGTTGGCTATATATTTTATCAATTTGTTTTTTTATTATCTTTTATTAAAGTGAAACAACTTCTGCTGAAATTACCTATATCACATAAACCAATAAAAACAAAACAAACCAAATAAAAAGTGAAATAATAGCTTGACATCCATCCATTCAAATTCCACCTCCTTTATTACCCATTATATATTTTGTTTTACTTGGAAATACATGACATATTAAGAAAATTAATCTAGTAAATGATCTTAAACTCCCTAATAGTTCATACACATTTTACTTACAGCTAATAGGAGGCAAGACACAAGACACCATATTGCTTTGTTTGTGTCAAGTCAAACCTGTTCTTTACTATCAGATCACACTCATGAATGAGAATTTGTCACTAATTGGTTGTGTAAGTCATCAGAGCGACAGACTTCACTGATACACTGTACTGAGTAAGAGTTGTGCCATTAAATATGCATGCTGCATTTTTTTCAAGGATGCGTCGGCCCTTTTGTGCAAAAACAAAGATTAGCATCAGAAATTCCAATTTAATCAGTCTCGGGGGAGGCTGAACGCAGCTGCCTGTGTCTCAAATGCACAGCGACTTGTTGGACTCGTAGTGAGCGTATAGCATACATTGTCTATTATCCATCTATTTTTATTCTAAATGGCCTGAGACCAATCCTGATGAGGAGAAAAGGAAAAATCGTGTATATATTGATATATATTGCATTACTTAGCATTTTTTACGATGTTGTAAGTCATCTGTATCCATCTTTGTATGCAGAAAATGTGCTTACTGTACATAGTATATACATACCGTATGCTAAAGAAATAGTAACATTAGTATTGTAATATGCATAGCCTTTGTCCTCAGTCTGCCCTAGTGCACACTTTGACCACTAGGGTACACTGCTCTTCTTTCTCTCTGTCTTTCTGTCTCTCTCTCTCTCTCTGATTGGTAAGTTTTAGTTTTTTGATTCTGTCAGATTTGAGGTTAAAATGACAGCACAGTGTCCTTTTGTTTTCAAAGAAAACAAAAGTGAGCAAATCTTAAATAAAGCCTAATTGATTCATTTACAGTATTATTGCAATATTATTTATTTACGTTCTGGAAACCTTTAGACAGCAGAAATGACTGTAGCAAAGGTGAGCATCAATATTTCTGTTCATAGTGATGGTTCGAACAAACTTCTAACACTAAGAGGAGGAGAAGTGTTCTGTTACTTTTCTAACCATTCGAGTGTATGATTTTTACCTGGCTGATCATAAAATGTGGCGAAGAACCTGGCAATAAATCTTCTGTTCTTCATAGAACAATCCATTTCTACAGACAAGAATATCACAGACACTTAAAGCCTTTTTTGACCACCCACAGATCATTTCAAAGCATCTTCACATTAATAACCAGGAAAATAACAGGAATGTTGTAAAATTAATCAACAAGTTTAATTCAGTTATGATCAGCTCTACAGTAGACAATAGTGACATTATTCAGCTCAAGCCAGTTTATTTAGTTTATGTTTATTTAATTCAGTTCAGGTTCTCATCTGGTAGTGTTAATATTGAATATTAAGTAACCCCTAGAGTGTAATCCACTCGCATTTTCTTTCTTCAATATCAGAATTAGTGATATTGTAACTGTGTGTACTGTGTATATTTATTATGTACATATAAATACACACACATATATATTTAAGAAAAAATATGTTACATTTATATATTAAATATATAATATACATGTATTTTCATATAAAGTATATGTAAACTAGTTCTGTCAAAGGATTAATTACATTTAAAGATTTTGTTCACATAATATATGTGTTTTTACCATGTATATTTATTATGTATATATAAATACACACACTTGCATGTACATATTTAAGAAAATATGTAATGTTCATATTTTAAATATATTTATATATAATATAAATTATATAAATATAAATATATACATGTAAATATTTTCAAAATATAAGTTGAATGTATGTGCTTTTATATGTACATAATAAATATACACAGTACACACATATAAATAATGTAAACAAAAACTTTTATTTTGGATGCGATTAATCACGATTAATTGCTTGACAGCACAAATGTAAATACATTTTCAAAATATATGCCGAATGTGTGTGTCTTTACATACATAATAAATATACACAGTTCACTCATATATATTACGTAAACTTTTATTTTGGATACGATTAATCATGATTAATTGTTTGACTACATGTGTAACGATCCAGCTGGAAGTGCCAGCGACATTCCACTGGATGGCACTCCAGCGCCATGTGTACTCTTGGTGTATTTGTCTCCGTTTCTATGCCTGGACTCTTATTATGAACTTGTTGTCTCCACCCACCTTGTCTGTCACCATAG
>JAUMHE010000044.1:20058301-20070671 GCA_032359235.1 Enteromius mattozi | reverse complement strand
ACGATTCTGCCTGACATTCTCCTCTGTGTGTTTTTTAATAAATGTCTGCAAATGAATCCGAACGCCTCTCGCGTCATTCGTGACACATACGAATTCGGTCACTCATTCAAATTCATAAGATTTTTGCTAAATCGTACGTATTTTACTAATTGCACAATTCAAATGAATTCGTCCAAATAACCTACACCTGACCTTGCTTCTAAACCTACCTGTCACTGGGGTCTGGATAAATTGTATAAAATCGTACAAGTGAGGTTGCACGAATTAGTTTGAATTAGCCACCTTGTAAAATACGTACGAATGTTGTGAGATAGCGTTGGTTTATGTCTAGAATGCAGATGTTCAAATGTTTAGTTAACTTTTATTTATTTACTGCTGGAATAACCATGTACTAATGACCATTTTGGAAAATCTATTAAAAGCCCTCATCTCATTATTTTTCTTTTATTAGGAACTTGATTGATGTAAGCCAAACAATAAGATAAAAATGACTTATAAATCTAGCATCACTGCAAAAACATTCACATTACATAACACAGAAATTAAATCTAAAATGAATTATAATGAATATCATTATAGAATGTCTGTAATAAGAATTCTGTGAAAAAGTAGAATATGTGTTAAAATGATACACTTTTAATAACAAAGTTACCAATTTTCACATTGATGCCATTAAATAACCATTTTGGGTTTTCTAGAAAACTTTTGAACAGTTCTTAAAAAAACCCTTTTTTAAAGTAAACATAATTTTAAAGACATATTTTTCTCTATAAAGAACCCTTTGTGCAAATGGAAAGATTCCATGGAAGGCTCGTTAAAAGCATAGTAGTTGATTAAGAACATTTATTTTTATTTTTAAGAACATTATCACACCGTAAAGAAGCTTCGTATCGAAATATTTCCATGAGCGTTAACTGTTCTTCGTGGAACCTTCTATAACTGTTAAGATACTTACTGTAAAAAGATTTGCTGTAATTATGCAGCTGGATACCAGTAACTTACTGTAAATGTATATTTATCAAATTTATTGGCAACAGTTTGTTCAAAGATAAATGAACATTAAACATTAAAAAGTCTTTATCTTTACAGAATAAAACTATTAAAAACAGCCTCATGCAAAGCATTCTGGGAACCAGAAATCCTCTTCAACCTTTTTTCGTTTTTTTTCCTGATATTGATTCCCAGAAATGCTTTGCATGAGGCTGTTATTTTATTTATTTATTCCTGTAAAGATAAAGACTTTTTAATGTTTAATGTTCATTTATCTTTGAACAAAATTTTGCCTGTAAATAGCATACATTTAAATCTACAGTAAGTTACTGGCATCCAGCTGCCAGTAATACTGCATGTTTACAGGAATTTTTTACAGTAGTATAAAAAAAAATATTAAAAAAGTACATTTTCAAGGCATAAAAATGTAAAAAATGTAAGATATTTAGTGGTAAGCAAAGTAAAAACTTATTAAACTCTCTCTGGGACGTATGGGCCATCCTGATAGTTGAGCCCTGGGAATTGTATCACCCTCAATATAAACAGTATAGCAACACCAATCACACATACTGATAAAAAATGTATGCACTCGAATACACACTATCGTGCTTTGGATAAAAATATCTGGCAAATTAATCAATGCAAATGTAATGCGTGAAGGTGAGTTGCATGTGTTTGCAGTATGTGACATCTGTGTCTCTCACCTGAACATGTAACGGTTGTTTTTATGTGACAGCGTGTGTGTGTTTGAAGACGTGCTGCTCTGAAACACTGCTATAACTGTGAGTGATTTTATGAGCGTGCCAGAACACCCCGCCAACTCACGGTTTCCCGGCGGGCCGGGCGGCCGTTCCAGCACGCTCCATCTGGGGAGAGTGTGCGTCATGTGCTGTGTAAATTAGTGTGACTTTACAGTATGTGGCGTGTGTGTGTATAATGGTCATACAGCATTTTGTGATCTTGCAATCAACAATCCCCAGTTAGCGCTGCAACAGTGACAAAAAAATGAATAGATAAATAAGTAATATTAAACAACAACAAACAGTTCTGCAATGCCCATTTCACAAATGAATGACTCTTTCTTTTAAGTGAGTCATTTGATCACTTTGAATCAGTGTAACAACTGACTCACTCACGCAACTATGAATCATTTTCAATCATATTAACAGTGACTTTAAGCATAAATACTGACATGTTAAGATGACAGTTTGTGGTTAAGGATACAAATTCATAACAGACTTTGTTGTTGTAATACATGGTAGTCTAGTGGATAAAATATTACAATTTCTTTTTAGCTCATTTAGGCTCAATTTTATGATTGCACTGACTATAAAGAAGAACTGCAGAAATTTAAAATAATATCATTAAATGATTACCATAATATGCCCATTAATTTATTAAATTGATATTTGCAGTGAAAGCTTTCATTTAAATATTATTTAAAGACTTTCCTCTAGCAACTAGCTATATATATATATATATATATATATATATATAAATTTGATCATAAATGTGTGTAGTGAAATTTCCAACACAGTCTCACAACCAATTCATAGGTATTTTATGAGGTGGCAAATTCGTGCTAAGACCCCAGTGACCGGTACAGTAGGTTTAGGGGCGGGGTTAGGTGCAGGTAATTCGTACAACTTCATACGAATTGGCAACTCATAAAATAAGTACAATTATAGCAAAAATCGTATGAATTCATATGAGTGAGGTCATACGAATTTGTACGAATTAGCCACCTCGTAAAATATGTACGAATTGCCATGAGATCAGGCTCAAATTTCAGTAATAGTTTATCCAAACTTTTGTGAATATTTTTTAATCAGGAAAAAACTCCTGATCGCGCAGATTCCTATTGAAATTACTGTATTTCACCTGCAAAATTTTGGCATGCATATATAATCTGACAGCATATAAATGTTACCGCTCCCTCAGTCTATCATTTATCTTACAGTCCATACAGCAGGCTTTGCCAGCTGAGTCACAAAACATGTTCTCGCATTGTGTCTGTGGATTTTTTTTTAATTGTTGTATTAAATAGCTGGTCTAAGTACACATTTGTATTAGTAGTAGTATTAGTATTATTAACTCATGCTTAATAATTGATGGCCCTAAAACAATCAGTTGCCTTCTAAATGTTTAATTTTAGGATCCAGCAACTGCCTAGTCATTCTTAGTCTGAAAACCTGCTGACTGATGGGCTTAAAAGAATAATCTTTTTTTGGGCTTATAATGCAGCACTGTTATCATTCCCAGTATTATGGCAATTTTATGCAAGTGGTTAAGGGCTTTATGTCGATCCTTTGTGTGTATGTGGCTGTGCTCTCTCATCTGTAAATGATATAGACCAGCTTTATAAAGATGCCGTGTAGTTTAAAGGTGGCGTCTCACTTGGCGACTCAGAATAACCTGATTTTAAAATGTGATATCAAATCTACCAAATGCTTTTGCTGAAATCTCACCCTCTTCTGTCAGAGATCTGTCACACTCACCGATTAAGAATAAAAAATGGGGGTGACAGACTAAACACCTGCCTCTGACGTTTCTCTCCCTAAACTGTCACAGACTGCAGAAAAAGAACTGCTGTATTAAGCGAAAATTAACAACTGAAATAAACTGAATCGTATTGTCCTAGAATGTACATGTACAGCTTCATTTTAGATTTTCATTTTGTTTTTCTCATGAGTACCAAAAAATGCGCTCATATTACTATCCTTGTGAGGATATGTGGTCCCAACGATGTAGGGAACCACACACACTTAGTACACAAATGTATTTCATCGGGACTGTAACTCTATTTTGATCAGTCAACACCCAGAGCCAGAACTATCTGTTATATAAATTATACATAACCAGTAGCTCTTGGTAAAGATTCGGCTTTTAGTTTCTGCGATTTAGTGGAGGTGTCTATTTACCATTTGCGTTCTCGTCACATTTGCTGCTTTTTTTCACGTCAGCACATCTTAGAAAGTCTAGTTCTGCTCAGTAGCCTTATATCACCCCGAGCACTCATCCTGCCGCTCCACAGACACTTCTGACTTGACATGAAAGGCGGCTGAAACATGTTGTTCTGCTTTGCTGCGTGAGAAAGCTTGTAGAAATGCTTACATCCCCCTCACCACTCATTCTGCTCTCCATCTGATATTCCCAAGATCCACACCAGTCCTCTTGCCTTCCTTCCAACCCCTCTGTCAACACTCAGCCAGGCCAGCTGACATGTTTTATGGGAATAAAGCTTCCATGTAAAAGAAGCTCAGCTAATACATGCTAAGCCACACCTTCAAAGCTCTGCATTTACTGTAATGCCTGTGAAGGGAAACTGAGTTTCATTTAAGATAAATGGTGCCAGCTCTGTGAGAAATCATCTGGAAAAGTTGTGTTTTAAGGCCTGGGTAAGAGAATTAAAGAAATAAAATTTTCTGGAGATCTGGAGAGAGCTTGTACAGTACCTTAGTCATTCATTATGTTGCGTTGCATTATTTTACCGTTACTTTCTGTCACCTGGGTTGAACTTGCTTGATTGTTTTTAATAACAAAAAAAAAACAAAGGTTATATTTAAAGGTTATATCGCACCAAAAGTATAATAAATCTCAACATGAGGACAGGAGAAGAGTCAACAAAACAAAACAACTGGCATTACTTACTTGAAAAAGTAACTTCAGTATTTTCTTGAAAATGTAAAGAGTGATGCATTACTTTAATGGTTACTTTAAAAAAGTAATTTTATTACATAACTCAAGGTCCATGTAATGAGTTACCCCAACACTGGCCGTGAGTGTGCATGCAATGTTGTTCATGTGACCGTCAAAGCGGCACACTAACCAATATGTTGAATGATGTGTGCAAAGTAAATTGATTTCTGCCTATGGACTGTGACATTGGAATTCCCGTGACCCTGTGTAGAATAACTTGTTTGGAAAATGGAAAATAGATGAACCCTTCTGCTAAATACTGCATTTCAAGAATACTGCATTTTTTGTTGATTCAACTCTGTTCTAAAACTGTGTCGGACACAATGTGATGCTGCGTCACTGCTTGTTTAGGGGGGGAAAGTGTTTGTGTGTTGTCTTTTAAATCTCGATGCTTTGATTGCAGTAGCAACCTCTGTCCTCAAGCACAAAGTCCAGATGTACAGCATCTGTGTTTTGCTTTCTCACCATCTCAAGGGACATCAGCTAGAAACCTGTTCATTCTCAAAAAAGAAACTCTGTACAAACATACAATAAAAATAGCTGAAAAGATCTCACAAGACACACGGTGTGAGGCCATGCTGACGTCACAGTAGAAATCTGACAACTTGTAAAGACAACAAACCTATTTAAGATTAAGAACCTATTATTAAATTCTAAATTTTGTCCAAGCCTGTTGTTGAGATTTAAATTACTTTAAACTGCGTGTACTGCAAACTACTCCTCCAGAGCAAAACATCTCAACAATGTTCCTGTTTTATACCAGATTCTGTCTTTTTAATTTCACACAGGCTTAACCAAAAGCACTAAAGCAGTTTTTACAAGCAGCACTGCTTTATGTTTCTCTTCATCCGCTCCTCTTCCAACTGCCATGACCTTCTATCTCTTCTACAAATTGCAGGAAACACTCCTAAATTTGCTCATCCTCCATTGAAGGCCCCATTCTGGCAGATGTTTAACAGACATTAGAATGGCATTCCATGAATGACCAGCATCTGTCCAAAGGCAGCATAACTCAAGTTTAATGCAGAATTCTGGCATATTCAACTCATGTTTAGTGAGCTGATTGACCTTTAGTTAGTCACAAGACAATGGATAGATACATACATCTTCTAAAACGCTTCAGAATCATGGAGAATTTGGAAATTGATGGTATAAAACCAAAATATGATTGTTTCTGGTGCAAGAAGTCAAGGGTTCAGTGTTTGCCTGGTTAGCAATCATAATTAGCCCCAGTTTGTAGATGTCATAACTACATAATTATGCACCTAAAAAGCAATTTCTTCATTAACAGTCATTCAGAAATCTATTTTATTTCATTACGTTAAAGTATTTTTTTTCACCTGTGAAATTAGCAAACCCATTAGCAAAGATGGCAACATGCAGGTGACATACTTTCAAGGGTCCTGCACCATCCATTGAGATGAATGGGAATGCTAAAGGATAGCTCTCTAGGTATTATAGACCTTGCAAGAAACCTTGACAATAAGTGAAGTGTAGGAGGACAAACTAAAGCAGGACGTTACTTTTCTTTGTCGTACTGGGACTCTGATTTATGTGGATACGACAACACAGCGTACCAAGCCTCTCTCAAACTGATGAACGAGCCGGCGAGGCCAAAGACAACGAGAGAGAGAGGCATTTGTAAAGGAAAAGAACTTTAAAAGTTGAAGGGTGATAAGATGGAGGAGGAGAAGGGAGGTGAGAGGGGAGGACAGGAATGGGAGATACAGACAGTTACAAAGGAACGGTGTAGAGGAAAGGAAAACTGAGCAATGGAGTTGTAGAAGAAAAAGACACATGGAAGAAGCGAAAAGAGGAAACATAAAGACATTGAAGAGTAAATCAACCCTGAAGACGGAAGTGCTCACAAGAGTAGTGTAGAGTAGATTTATACAGCACTGCTCCATGTATCATACATTATCCATACAACAGCCTCTCTGGAGATCCTTACTTGTAATAAAAACTAAAGTGACTGGAGCTGTGTTAATGTGGCTGCTTGTATGCTCAAGTTAATCTCATGAAAGAACATGTCTTCATTTAAAAAAATGAAGCCAATGTTTTGAGATGTGAATTTTTGTGCAGTCTTGTTCACCCAAAAATGAAATTTCTGTCATCATTGACCCTCAAGCTGGTCTAAACCTGTATAATTTTTTTTTCTGCAGAACACAAAAGCCAAACAGCCACTGATTCCCATAGTATATATATATATATATGTTTTCATAAAATTGAAATAAATGGCTACTGAATAAATGGTAACAGAATTTTCCTGTTTGGTTGAACTTTGTCTTTAAGAATTGTTTCAGAGATATCTTGAAGCATGTTGCCAAAATTAAGTGACATTTGTGCTTCAGCAATTTTAAAATTGGGTTGGTTCTGTGCCCCACCACTGAACATTTTGCATCTATTCAGGTCTTTATTAATGGAGAGTGATTATGGACAAATGGGATTTTGCATGACTCAGCAGAAGTAGAAACCAAGTAATGAACATAACCATGCTGCTTATTGAGCCTAGTTAGAAGTTTTAATCCAGACTTTAATTTTAATAGATACGATTTACTGAGTGGTTAGAACACATAATTGTGTTAACAATTAGTTTTTTTTTAACTTTGGCAATACACTAATGAGTATTTGATGAGAAAATGTGCTTAATTGGCATGAAAATAATCTCATAATGTAAACACGTCTTAAAAATCTTAATGGTCTTCATCTGATTTTAGCAGTGAATTCTTTGTTTTGGGGAAAAACATGACCCAGACATGATTTGTGAGATTCACCCACTCAGTCTAGCTTAATCCAGCTATATATGCACAGCAGTGCAAACCATCTGGTTGTCCATGGTTACCTGTTTTCTTGAGCTTATTGGTCGCACAGCTGAAAAAGACCACCCAGTTTTTGACTGCAGGGGGACCTTTGATGTGGTGACGGTAAATGTGTGGGCCATGGGTTTGAAGCCCTCTTAAAACACACTCGCACACTTTAACAGCCTCCAGAGTGGCGTCAGTATATGTATTCAAAGTCTTGTGTTACACACACACACAACTCACTATTCTTGCACACATTCGGATCATGTGGTCAGTTTATTGGAAGAGAAATAAGTAAGCAATCTGGACATTACACTAATAGTCTGTTTTTCAATTAAACTCAGTTCAGGAGTAAAAACAGCAACGGTATTTCCATGGGGGATCCCACACAGTTGCTGTACCTCGACTCTAGAGTCTCTGGGCCTCTAAACATGACATTCATTCTCACCCCCGCATGCAATGAGAAACCAACGGATTGAGCAACAGCAACCGAAACAAACCAGATCCGTTAAAAATCCCCGTACTTTTTCCCATACTAGTCATGTGAAGTCCCGTTTGGGTGGAATAAGTGGCTGGATATGGGAGCTCTATTGAATGCGATGACTCAAGCCCAGCTCAGTTCAAACAGATGGCAGCTCTTAACAATGGATCAGAGACAGATAGATCTCTGTGTTCTTAGAGCCCCAACTGAGAACCCACACCACCTACACTGCTCTACAGCCGTGCTTGCAGCTTCAGTCATGCCTGTGAGAAACATACCTGACAGCAGTTTACAGTATTCATCTCATCTCCAGAGCTGTGGTTGTTCGGAGTGAGCATGATGGTCTTTAACAAAGGACTTGGGTACTTGGCATTTCTTTTACTTAACATTCTTATCCTCACATCATCAAAACCTTGCTCTGGGATAGTTTCATCTTGTTTTGAAAGATTCCATGAAGTCTCTAATATCTCTGCTAACTGTGACTTGATTTGGTTGTATGTTTTAAAGCAAGGGTATTCCATTGAATCCATTGACACCTGGTATTAATATCTGTTTTGGGCAATACAATCAACCAAAACTCCCCAGACCACAGTTAAGGACTGTGTATTCACCTGTCAATCCATGGCACTTAAATAAAAAGTGGTATGTCATTTGTGATTGTTCAAAAACAGTGCTTCTGCCAGTTATTTGTCTTTGAATTGTGTGTTCCATGTCGGAATGTCTGTTTTTGTTTTAATCTCCGTGATTCTGCACACTGACAATTTACCTAATAGTATTATGACACCCCAGGTTTCCAGTTGTTGGAAAACACAGCGAATGGAAGCCATCAAACAAACTGAGTCAGAGATCGCAGATTCTACCCGACGCAGAAAGCACTGGCATCCATATAAACAGCTCATTGACCAGAGGCATATTAAAATGCAGATAAATGAGTTATTCGATTTAAGCTGTGTAAGGCTCATTGCTCTCCATTGTCAATAGTGCTGTGTCCTCAATCTGGCAACATGCATGAATGTCAAGTCTGAGGAGGAGGGGATGGGAGAGACACGACTTTCCAATATTTTGAATTTGGACTGCAGAACCTGTTTCAACCACTAGCTGTAAATATTACATATGCCACATTTAAACACTGTGCTTGGTTTAACAACAACATAACTATCTAACTTTAAAAGCTGTAGAAGACTTCACACAGCACACAATGACTCAGGACTCATACTGTCATAGTAAATAATATGCAGTTCTTTATCCAGTAATACTTTCAAAATGTACCATAATCTCAAGACTACGGTGGCCCAGAGTGCACAACACAATGAAAAATTATTGAAATCGGCACAACTCAACGCATAGGACTAATTTCATTGTGTTGTGATAATATTGCTGTGTTGCGTCTTGTTTCTATTTCTATTGTGTTGTGCTTATTGCATTGCGTTACAGCTTGTTTCCATTCATTGTGTTGTGCACTACTTGGCCAACGTACAAGACTTTTGAAGACCAACTATGCAAGCACCAATTTTTATTTGTTTAGTAACAAAGAAATAACTTACAAGCAGTGATTGTTTTTTTCTATTTTTATTAATATTTTTGTTTTATATTAACACAGTATTATACTGTAAATACAGTGCAAGACCAAATGCAGAAATTCAAGTTTTTTTCAGACATGCCAAATATTTTCTGCCACCTATTTATATTCTTTCATGACAAACTGTGTCTCAGTATACTGCAGAAGGATTTTAGTGTTATTTATTTATTTATTTATTGAATTCATACTGTACTTCTAACATTTTTAATGCGTATCGGTGTCTAATATGTTGTCATCTGAGTCCAGTAGTGAGAAAGAGTGCGTCTCATTAGTCAAAGAGCCTGAAATAAGCTTTCTGGGTTTGAGCAGCTCTCTGAAATTATTTTCCATATCAGCACCACTGCACAGGCCCTGTGGGGGAAGAAATCGGATTTTCTCTCCGTTGTGCCAATGGGAAGCATCATGGGAAAGGGGAGCAGATTGGATTGTAGGGAGATGGGCTGACGCAGCTGTGGGCGGCTCTTTATATGTGTGAGAGTTTGAGGATGTGCTGGATGAGGCGGAACACAATCTTGTGTCACTGAAAAAGGAATTCTGGGTCTAGGTGAGTAATGTTGAGAGCTGAGAGGCAAAACTATTTTTATATCTCCATATTAGAATATTTTCTGGGCCGGAGTATTTCATATGCTTTTGTACAATGGTGTGAATAACAGAAAAAAGACAAAGTAACGTCAAGTCCAAAGCAAGTTTTTATCTTACCCAGTCGTGACATGAGAAGCATAATTTTAGCTTAGTTTTTAGCAGTAAAATCTTTCTGATCCATCTGCTGTGCATAACAGCACATTAAACATCAGATATCATCTGACTGGCTGTGATTTTGTCACTTCACACAGCATTTTCAGTGAGGATAAAAATATATATATGTATTTGATGCTTGAATTTCAAGTTAAACTGGATGGATGTTAGTAATTGTAATTCGAACTCTGATTGTTTGAACGGTTTAAATTATTAGCATCCATACGGCTGTGATAACATATATACACAGAGAATATTTCATATGGAACCGATTAAATTTTTTAACCTCCTATGGCAAAACTAGTTCTGTCAGAATATGTCTTCAGAGAATTTGTGCTACTGGTGTAGACAGCTCCATTGATAATAATAGGATCCTTCTAGTTTTGTTGCGCTGTTTCTCGCTGTCAGCGTAGACGGGATGCTAGCTGGTGGAGAAGAGTGGAATTTAATAAAGTAAGAGTGGGATGAAAGAATAACACGAGGTGTTTGGAGAGAAAACAGTGTGTAGCGGGAGTCCACTCCTCTCTGCGCCAAATGGCAGGAATCTGGCGTGAATCGCGGCTCCTGTGAGGTGATGTATGTAGTAAAGCTTTCGGGAGGCTGAGAGTGAACTGACATGGGTTTAGTTGGCTTATTCTATATATATTATGGCCAATGGCTGCTGTGTCTTAGCAAAAAATGGAATTTAAAAGGATAGTTAATCTGAAATTTATTGTTTATTATGTGTTCTTCCTTCTATACCAACATTACTGAGTTATTTACACCCATGCTCTTTTCCATTCAACATAGACTGCTCGTGAACATGTATCAAGTTTTAAAAAGAATGTACCATAAAAGTAGTCCATACAACTCTTAGTATTTCAACTTACAACTTAGTGTTTCAAGTGACTCAACATTGTGTTGAGACCAGGCATCGTTCTTTTGAGTCTTTGCTAGCTGTGTGTAAAAAAATAAAAAAAGTCTGATGAAACAACTGTCAAAAAGGCTCGCAAACTCACAAGTAATCTGTTAATGTGAACTTACTGACAATACTTGCTTGCACTTAATTCATTAGGAGACTTTCTGACGCATAAACAAGAGTTCAGACAGGTTTTTGAAAAGTGTGCATGTTTGAGGGATAATTAAAGTAACTAAAAATGTGGAGAGATCGGCTTACTGATGGCACCGCATGTATACTACGGTTAAAAATACTGTAACACAGCATAGTGCTAAATCCAGCATTAAGTTGTAAATGTAAATGCAGTCACTGTAGTAATAGTTAATTAACAAAATTTTTGTTCATAATAAATGCCAAAAAAGAGGATACAGTAGCATCATTTAGTTTATTATGTTCATTTGTTTACTTGCACAATAAAGTTTTGAAATTAAATGTCTTTCACACTTCAATGCTTGCAAAGCTGGGTGAACTCTCCCTCTGTGTCTGAGTGCACTTGTGTGTGCAATTTGGAAAAAGAGGGAAAAAAAATACCAGAATAAACTTTCTCCTCTATTCTATTGATGAATTTCCAAATTTGGAACAACTTACTCACCATGGTAACAAAGAATGACTCAGCATTTTTTACTTAGCTGATCACACTTTCTAAAATGTATAAAAAAATAAAGTAAATACAAGTAAAACACATACAAGCAAGCATTGGCAGAGAAAACAAAATATATATGAACTGGCCTTATTTTTCTGAAATGTAAGTTATTGAATATTAACTTCTTGTTTGTTGAACTGCTGTAAAAGCAATGTATTATTTTGTTGTTGTACTGAAAATCTTCTAAGCTTTGTGCTACGTTTAATTTTTGAGATTGAAAAGCCACTGCAACTGTAGATTGATCCAAATAGACTGACTTACACGCACAATCCCGTACATCCCGTTCAACGTGTTCCTAGGTCAATATATATTGTTGACCCTGGAACAACATTTTAATCAAGAAATTTTGTTTTGACCATATCTCTACACTTAAACCTAACTTTACCCATTAGTAATACCCAAAATCATTTAATGATATATGACTGACACTGCTGTACAAGCACCAAACACTGATTGTAAGCCTAAACTTCACAAAAACTATAAACTGGTTCTTCAAATCTGATTG
>JAUMHE010000044.1:20030491-20058201 GCA_032359235.1 Enteromius mattozi | reverse complement strand
AAACTGGTTCTTCAAATCTGATTGGCTAATCACAATGTTGTTCCAGGGTCAACAAAGATGTTGACCCAGGGACACATCGACCTCAGCAAAATCAGGTTCTGCTACAATCCCAGCACAGAAACCTATGCTCTTCTTGAAAACGATCATTGTTTGAGAGAGGCTAGACCTCCTGCCATGGCACTGCTCATTCCGGAACTGTCATTTACCATTCCCATTAAACGTGTCCTCTGCAAAGCTTGACATCCAGTCAGCCATCCATTAGCCTGTTTGCCTGAGCTTCGAACCTATCAATGAGCGATCCATGTGCAAATAGACCTTTAGAAATGAAGCTTTTTTTTTTAAAGCTGAACCCTAGTGCACCCTAGGGTGAGGTTGACACACAGCAGGTATTAACGCACATGTTCCTGCAATGTATTTATCAATACTGACAGCTGATTTGTTTTATATTTCATTTCTTTCACACTCGGTTCACATGAGTTCAGCTGATAGCTATTTAGTCTCTCTTCTCTAAGCTCTAACCATCCATGATCATTTAAAGCTTAGTTCTCTTAAAAACGAAAGTTCATGATTTACTCAATCCCAATGACTTTTTCCATTAAAAAACATCAGGAACATTTTGGTTTACACAGTTGTTTTCCATACCACAAATGCAAAATCATGATGAAAGCACCTTAACGACTATATTCCGTTTCATGTTTGTGGATAATCTGAAATCATTACTCATTGAACCTCCATAGCAATTGGATCTTCTTACTTAATGCATGATAACCTCATTGAAGTCAAACTTGCCAGGACGTGTCCTTATATGCACCATGTTTCAATATGCCTGTATATTATGTTAATAAGTAGATGCACTTGCTAATTGAAGAGTTTTCGACCCACATTGAGACTTGTGTTGACTTACTGAGGTTTAATTTGATTTATCCCCATCTTGTTGGCTCAATGAAAGCAAATAATCAGTGTTCAAAAGTCTCATTAGTTTTGGTTGAAGCTATGTGTCAGTTCAGTTTACATTAGACAAGAAATCTTGGACAAGAAATACTTGTCACACCACCCTCTTTGATTTTGAGTTTCGTGGCTAACCACCAAGCCACTGTACAAACACTGGCTGCCACCTCACATACACACAACCTCGAATTCACCACTTCCTCTGCCCTTATCGTTTTGTCACTTTTTTAACTTTATCCTACTCTTCTCTAAGTAAACACCCTTCTCTCTCTCTCTCTTTCTCCATTCGTCAACACCCACAGACGAGTGTGGAGTGTCGGAAGCATGTGCAACCAATACTCTTCTCTCTCTCTTTTCCACGTGCTTTCCTCCTCTTCCCACATGAGTCCTGGAAGCACTCCAGCTTGACTCACTTTGGTACTGGTCAGACCGGGACCGCTGTCTGACCGGCCCCCTCCAATTTACATGCTCACCCACTCACCAACTCACACACACACGCACTCATCCAGATTGGCCCCTGAGGGTCCCTCCACTTCCCGCTCTACACGTCCCTCCAGCATTGTGAAATAGGAGCGCCATCCCAGTTGTCTACAAACCAATAGGAATGTTTGGCTACCAATTCTTCTAATGTTTTCAAGATGGCTTTGACTCTTATAAGGAAATTCCCCCAGTTTAGTAGCCATTTGAAATTCCTGCTCCTTTTTTACAGCGAGGAAGTGTTTTCCGAGTCACCAGTCGTGCGCCCCAGTCATTCCGAGGCTAGGGAGTTTGGAGGAGCGCTTGTGGTGTTAGCTGTCGGTACGCGAGGATCATACAAGGTGCCGAAGCTCTTATGAGAGTCTGAGGTTCTGCTTTCTTGAACTGCACATTTAACATCTGTTTTCTGTTAACGATAAAGAACGGAGGACTCAAGTGACCCTTACGGGATGTTTTTACTGGGTAAGTCAAAGTCAGACTGTTTCCCCACTGCTGAAATACTTTTTTGCTTCTATTCCGACCACTGTAGCCTGTCGTGTGCGGTGTACACTGTGGTTACTGAACCAGGACAACTGTTTCTTTAGGACTCTAACTTAGTCATTAGGCACTTTCATTTACTACCAGAGGGCTGATTTATACATAATTTCTTCTTGTCTTGTTATTCCATTATTTGGAATTCCATTTTTGTGGACTGTAGCTGCTTTCTTAGATGTCAGTCAGTCTACAGAGGGATAAGCAGTAATTCAAGTTTGAAAAGTGTGTGTCTGTCTCTGCTTTCAACAGTGATGAGGTATGAGCCTATGGTTAATATGAGCAATCCAAGCAGTGAGTCCAAACTGACGATGTCATGTCTAAGTGTTACTTACCGCCTTTGACACAGACCTACGATCAGTTATTGCCCTCTAAGGCTTCACTCCACCAATAGAAGAGAAACTGCTCGACTTTCATCAGATCAGTGTAAAAGAGCAAGTTACCAACACCCCAGACCGGCTCAGCCCACAGAGCGTCTGGTTTGGATGAGGCCATGCTGTTCTCACTCATCTTTACCATTCTTGCCATCCCCATGACAACAGCACCATCAGACGCCTCCCTCTGAGCTGACTAGGAGCTGAATGAATCTTCCTGCCTCCGTTAACGGGTGGCAGGGCCATGGCATCCACTGTGGCGGCACATGAGATCCAGTGTGTACACATAGAAAGTGCCAGGACCCCGCTGGTTTTTACAAGCCTGTGGGTGTATGTGTGGTTCCTGGGGATTCAAAGATTCGCTTATTCCCGTGTTGGCAGTTCATCCATGCTTTTCAGATATAATGGGGATTTTTTATATGAAATGATATAATAGGATTAATCTTTGCTGTCACGGATCAACGCCAATTATGATGCACATGACCTGGATGTTTCTTAAGCTTTCAAGGTAGAACCAGACTGGCATGACCGAAGATGTAAACACTGTCGGGTCAGAAAAAAAAGGTACAGCTCTTAGCTGAGTAGAGCCTCGTCTTGCTTTTAATAACCTGCTAAATAAACCCCTGGTCTGTGTTCCACTCCAGAGCTCGTTTTTATTGGCATCCACCCCTGGTCGTGTGTTTTTACACCTCTACCCAGCAGCTCAGTTGCTTTTTCTTGAATAGGAAATCTGCATTGCGTTACAAATTATTTTAATTTTAATTCATAGCTGAAGCAGTGATCCTGAATTAATCAAAAAACAAGGGTTATGCTGATTTAGGATTATTTAGTTCATGTGAAAGGGTGGGACATGGGGAGTGGTAAAGTCTCTGTCCCATCTTTCATCTGCCCAATGATAGGGCCAACATTTGTCTAGTCGGATACTGTAAGGGGCAGAACAGAGAGTGGGTGGCTGTCTAAAGTTTGTAATTACAATACTCCTCCTGTTAGCTCCCAAGAAGGCCACTTCCATTTCCCTCCACCTCCAGTTTCCTGGATGCTTATCTGTCATGGGATAAAATGCAAAGTGTACATTAGTGTTTTGTCCTTTGCTCTTCTGTGATCACACTTGATTGCCTTTGACATTGGAGTCGCTTTGTTTTGCCCTGTTGTGTTGAGTTAGAGTGAGACGTCTGTGTTCCATCAGCATCAGACTTGCACTGTTCATGTGTTTTGTTTGGAGCCTCGCCTGTTCGGTTCTGTGTGTTTGGCTGTATATTATTGAAATATTTGCGCAAAAACTTGGTGTATTGAACATTTTTAGTAAGGCTGCAAATATTTGCACAGTTCACTGTGGTAGTCACTGTTTCTCTTGTGTATTGTGCACCGAATGAAGGTTAAAATGAAACGAATATTCGAATATATGCAATATTTTTCCTAATTTGCAAAAGTCTGGTCCACAAAGACATGATTAGACTGGCATTCTCATCCACTGACAGTGTTTTCCTGTCTTTGGCCTGAGATGTTGGGATTGGCCTCAGCATCCCCATCTGGCATATCCAATACCACAACAGAAGATACTACTCATGAGATCTACAAGTGGAAAACTGCGAGTAAAATTAAAATAATGCTCAATCAATGTCTTTCTCTCTCTGTCCGTAGTGAATAATAGTCCATCAAGCAGTTACAGGGGTGTTGCTCTGACTGGTCAATTACTCATCTTTGTCTAGCTGGCAAATGCAAGGGCTGATATAATTCTAGCAGCTATTATGAATAGAGGCAAACAGGGTCATAGTTAGAGCTCAGAAAGGACTCGCTACATTTTGTAGTCACCATAAAATGTCCTTGCATAATTATGATGCAGTCTAAGGCCAAGACTGCAAGATTTACGATGCCAGACTGAAGATGTAGAGTCAAAGGTTAAAATGCTGATTTACTAAAGCTGTAAATTCTGTATAAAGCGTTTGCTTGTTTATGTCAGGCTTGTGAGGATCTCATCATGATAATATTATCACCAAATCAGTGGATGAGAATGTGTTTTTGCACATTCTTTGGACCCACAGAGAAAAACATGATGTTCTGGATGGTGTCAGACTGATGCTGTAAGTCTGAGGTCGAAATGCAGCTGATTGTTTTTTTGGATTCTTCATATACAAAGCATGTCACAATAAGACTGGAGGATGGTGGAAAATTCCAGCAGGACAGAAGAAGGTACCACGGTAGAGAAGGCTGCTGACTGAAATGAAGAGAAAAAGAGAGTAGGGTTCAGGGAGCAATGAGGGAGGCCATGAAAGTGAACGACAAAAAAAGAGAAAAGAGTATCAGAGAAATGGGAGGAAAAATTGGGAAGGGAATTCACAGGAGAGAGTGAAAGAAAGGAGAGAAAGATAAAGTGTGCATTCATCTGTGAGATGAGATATCTGTCCAGTGATGACTTGACGTATCTCTGATGTCCCAGGGCTAAACTATATTATGTATGTGTGTGTGTGCTGAATGGGTGGTGTCCACTCCTGGTTGTGGAGAATAAATGGATCTGGCAGACATTACCAGCTAACCTCTGAGCTGACCAGACATGCTTCGAGGCACTTTGGATTATTTGAGGCACTTTGTAGTAAAGAAATAAGACATCCTTTTGTACAATTGTATATTCTATGTTCCTATTTATTTCAAATTTATGTTCCACTAAACATTAAATAAAGAGCAAAAGTGGTTGGTTTGTAAGTTGCTGTCACTTGGCCAGAATATTCAACAATGTGGACTAGAACAGCGTTTCCCAACCCTGTTCCTGGAGGTACACCAACAATACACATTTCAGATGTATCACTTATCTGACCCATCCATTTCAGGTCTTGGGAGTTTCTACTGAGCTGATGGATTGAATCAGGTGTGTTTGATTAGGAAGAGTTCATAAATGTGCAGTGTTGGTGTGCCTCCAGGAGTAGGGTTGAGAAACACTGCATTAGACTTTATGCTGATTCCAAATTTCAACCAAGCTCCAAAAGTAAACCAAGAGTGTACAGACAGAAGGAATTGCATTTTAAAGTCTTTGAATCTTTATGCTCAGATATGTCAGCACACCTAACCAGGGCTTAAAAACTTAAAAAAAAAAAAAATCCATTTCGGTTCACATTTCGGTATAAATATATATATATATGTGTGTGTTTGTCTTTTAATAACATGTTTGACATTATATTTACAAATTATTAAACCGATTTGCATGTTCGTGTTATTTGTACATAATTTGTCTTAAAACCAGAAGTAAACCAGTTTGAGTAAAATTCGTTAAAAATGCACTAATAAAATATTTTCTTGTTTAATAATTTACTTATGAGGTAAATAGCCGTGTAAGCGGAATAATGTACAGCATTGTCTTTGGCTTTTCCGCTACGACCGCATCTAGAGTCGTTTGTCCATCTGCTGTATTTCACGGGCATTTCATGTTGTATGAGTCATTTGCACACACAATTCAAATTCATGTTTTGTCTCCCAAATTAATATAAGAAGAGAACAGAAAAATAAAGTTATTAACTGGTTAATTGCAATTTCAAAAAAACATTTCTGTTCAGAGCGATTAAAATTTATTTTGTTTTCGTTTTCTGTTTTTTGTTCCAGTTAAATGTCATTTGTTTCCATTTTCGTTCCTTGAACCGGTTCAGAGCCCTGCAGCTAACCATCCTTTCCATCTTTTCACAGGCAGTGGACTGATGGGCAACTCCTCAGCCTCCTTCATGGGGACGTTCCTGGCCAGCAGTCTAGGCTCACCTCCCTCACACCCACCACACCCCTCCAGACCACCGTCCTCTCCCTCCTCTCCTTCTTATCGTGGGGGTCCTCACTCCAGCGCCTCTCAGATCTGGTTCCCTCACTCACATGAAGGTAAGATGGCTCCGTTCCACTCACCTGCTCATCTGTCTGTCTGGATTTGTGTCCATCCATGTGTTTTTGCCTCTGTACTTTCTCATCAAGAGGAAGCAGCTCTCTCTTTTTTTATGCACTGTGAAATGTGCCGCCCCAGTGGTTTTCGGCAGTGCAGAAAGGGGACAAAAGTTCAGCCAAAGAATCTTGTGGTCTGTGATGTGCATCAACAAGAATTTATGTGCACAACGTGCAAACTCAGACACACACAAAACATTGGAGGACGAACAAGCTAAATGGTCAACAGCATCGCAGCTGTCGTGTAAAATCCAGTGTGGCTTTTCTCACTATGCCTTATACTAGCTTGGCCCGAGCCACACCCGGCCCCCAGCTTGCCAAATCAAGAGCCGGCCTTCTCCAGAACTGGCTCCAGATCCCTACAGATGACAGACTCCTACAGCTCCACAGAGAGAGCAATATAGAGAGAGACTGCAAGAGTAGGAGATGCCCAGGCATGCCCAATGGCACTTATTCACACATAAATCCCCTCAGGGCCACGTCTAAATGTGCCAAAGAGTCATAAACCATTAGGAGTTCATCCGTGTGTTGTTTGTGTAATCCTCAAACTCAGCCTCTCTGAGCGCAGCACTATCCCCATGCCTCTTATCACTATACCCCAGTCTATTTTCACTCTTTTCTTCACATACCCTCCCTTCTGGTATGGTGGAAGACAACCCTGTCCCATTTGAAGTTCACACTTGGAAGAGGTGTGTGGAGATGACTTACCTTTTTGAGCCTATCAGTTGTCCATTTTGAAGATATTTCTGGTCAAGGACCACCAAATGAAAACAAGTCGAGTTCAGTTTTGAGACTTAAAGACAGGTTTAACGGTGCCATAAACCTTACAAACAAAGTAAAATATAGAAACTTCTTAATAAAGAAGTCTGGTAAACTGTTGGCAGCCCGATAAAAGCCTGTGAACCCTGACTCCAGGAAATTACACAAAGCCAGAATGCAATTTTTTTGAAACCTTCTGCCGTTTTTATGTGCAATATGCATCAGATGGACTAGCTCACGATATTTAAAACATGACTACCCAGAATTTGCCCATATGTGCACCCCTCAATTTGAGAAACACGCACTACCTGTAAGGTCACGAAAAGATAAAAACCCAGAGATGGTGGTATGTTCCTTTGGCCAATGGCACATTGATCATGTTCCCAAAGAAGCCGGACAGTTTTAATAAGAATGATGATGATAATGGTTGCGTAAGTAATAAGGCTGATTAGGAGTTGGATTATGATAGCAAGCTATTATCTGTATTGCTGTTTAATTGTGCAGAACGTGGTGTGAAAGTGATTGAATCCTGGCTTGCCATCAGCATCATTCAGCTCTCTCCTCCATAAGATAATTGCAAATTGTCTTTTCTTCAGTTTGCATAAAAAAGCAAGTGATCAAAATGAGAAGCACAATTACCCAGCCTATTCTCTGCACCCTGTGGGACGGTGTCTCCCGCCAGCAGCAGCAACATAAGCGTATCTGCAAGAGTACTTTGGAGATATCCTAAAATTCCTTATGCCTCAATGTCTGTGAACAGTTTATTATGGCATTCATCATATCAGTGAAACTGAAAAAAAATGGTGTAGCACTGCTATTGTACTAAAAATATTTTCTAAATTTTTCCCCAGTATAAGTTCTTGACAAGCAAATTGAGTTTAATTTGTTTTTCATAGGATATATATCTTTAAATCTATTCAAGCATATGTTGAATTGAACACAAGCATAAACATAAATCTAACAAAATGTAAATATGAAAAATGTAAATTTGCAGCAGCTCTTTAATCACAGTTTTATGAATCTAAAAAACTACAATTGTCTTAGAGACAAATCACCATACTGTAGTTGCCAAACACATTTTGCGTTGACATACATTGCGTCAGCTGTTGTAAATAAAAGTATTATTTTTAAGCTGGTATTACATCAATGAAAATAAACATTTAACTTCTGCAGAACTGCCCTGGGTTCCCGATGGGACTTGACTCTCAAACGAGCTGACTGTAACGGTATTAATCTACTGATGCACGACCACATAATGTCATAACAGTGCATATGAATTTAGTAGCATACGTTCAGCCCATAAACACCAACTACTGTATATTCAATTTCTTGTAGAAGGGGGAAAATGAAATACAAAAAAGACAAGGAAAGCCCAGCAGGCACATTGCCAGCTGGTCTATGTCCAAATTACAGCTTTATCTGTGCCAAACAGGGGCTGCCATCCTCTGCTTTCTTCTACCCCATTTTTTTAAATAAAATGATGCTGGTTCTTATGCCAGAGCTGGTGCTTGGATGTTTAAAGATTGGTAGATTCTCCACTGACTTGAGCACCAAACATAACAATCCCAACCTGAAGACATATTTTAATATCTAAAGTATTTGTTATGCTATAACAAGCTTCCGCAAATAAATTGAAAACTGGAAGATCTGTCATTTAATTTGTTGTATTGCCAAATTACATTTCTATGATGATTATAATGATAAAATTGTTGTAGCTGATGTTGCTTAATGTTAGCAGTTCAATACCCATTTTGGGCCATTTTCTTTCTCTTTTTTTTGGCAAAGAATCACCTTTTTCATGGTGAAACAGTTGCAGATTGGCCACCAGGTCCCTGGTGGTGGAAGAAGGGCTTATGTCTCTTTATAGCCCTCATGCATCACTTATTTCATCTCTCTCAATCCAATCAAGTGTTTTCTCTGTCGGCAGAATGCTGGCTGTCCTCTCCTCCCCCTCCTGCATCGCCAGGCTCCATCACTTCCTTTCAATTAGCAGTCCTGATGAGTACCATTCACCTCCTCCCATCCTCCTCTGTCTTTCCTCTCCACCCTCTGCCATTTTTGTACTGCTCTGTCACTTCTTCTCAATTTGCAATCTCGACAGGCAGCTTTATCTGACCCTCTCTGCCTCTCCTTAAACAATTTACTCTGGGCTATTTACAGATGCGTGCTTGTATGCGCTGTCATGAGCAGACACAGGGAGAACGATCGGCTGTCCGTGTGAACAGGAAGATTGAGAGATAGGATTAGCAGGAAAGTGCAAATTGCGTACCATTAGCATTTGTAGACGTTCAAGCTCTCTTCAAAGAATCTGCCTGCGTAATAACAGCTTTATTGTCTGGGAATTAGACAATTCGATAAAGTGCTTTTCAACTGGTTTGAGCAAAAAATGGCTCTTATTTTATTCAGGAGTTCGTGAAATTTGAAATTTGCCACAACCGACAAGCTGGTAAAATGAAATTTGAATCTGAATGACAGGAAGAAGGATTTACTGAATTGTAACTAAAAGAAATTTAGCAAAATCACAAGGTTCTGCACAGTATAATAATTAAGAAAGACAGTAGAATCATTCAGCACTATTAATGCACATCACATTGTTTTATACGGTAGTAAATTCTGACATAATTCTTTTTTTTTTATTATATAATACATAATTTTACCATAGTTAAAAAAAAAAAGTAAGTTAACATATGGAACATAGATATTTAATTAGCAATAGCAGTTGCAATATATTTATACTACTTCTGGGGGATTGAACGGATTAAAAATAATAATAATAATAATATATATATATATTATTTTTTTAAATCAATTACCTTTTATAAATGGCTATATATATGTATATATATCTATAATGATCCATATTAAAATATTGGAACAAATATAACTGACATGTTTCCAAATGTATTATGGCCTTGGTATGTACTGTGAAGGTACAGTGAGCCTTTAGCTCTTTTTATTTTTGATGATTTGGAGAAAAGCCTCCAAAGTTTTTCCTGTAAATATTCTGCAATAAGCTGCAGTAGCATCCTGCTCAGATAATAACAGTTCTGCATGTGCTGAGTGAGCTGGTGTCAATCACTTATAGACAGCTGCCGTCTCTGTGAGTGCAACAGTGTTAGCAGCATTAATGTCAGCACTAAGCAGTAAAACCTGCCTCATCTAGCCTGCTGGCACAGCACCTTCCCTTGTCCTGGTCAGATTAACGGCTGAATGTGCAGTGCAATGCCCAGCGGTGCCTGCTCACCTGCCCTGAGAGGCCTCTGCCTAGCACCGAGCAACCAGCCACTATCGGGCGCAACCAGACGTCACTGTGAAACAGGATTATGCTGCCAAGTGTCACGCACAGAAATACAAAAGACACCAGAGAAACATCCGAAGACTGATTTGCATAACGCAAGCTTGTATCACACTTTTGCATAACCCACAGAAGTAATGTATTGTTCAAAGAGAGCCTTATTTTTTTTTTCCATTCTTAAATGAATTGGCATAAATGAATGTGCTTATTAATGCTGACAGGCAGTGAGAATAAAAATGGAGCTTGCAATTATCACCTTCCTCTGTGCGTTTAAAAAAACGGAGCCATTATATAAACGGAGGGGGTTTTATGTTCTTCAGTCTGAAATGTATTATACAGAGAGTTCATGCGAAAAAATAAATAAATACATTACTTATGTCATCCCAAACCTGTCCAGATTTTTTCTTTCTACATGAAAGATATTTTGATCATTTGATATCCTGTTTTTGCTCATACAATAAAACTCAGTGTGTCCGAAACATAAAAAAAAGAAAAATGAACTGTCATAATTTACTCACTCACAAGAAGACAAAAAGGGGACCAGATACTGTCAGATTTACCAATTTTTCCAAATATATTGGTGGTCAGCAGAATAAGGAAATTCAATACTATTGTTATTTTTTCAGGGTAATTTATAGAAGGTAAAAGAAAGTTTAAAAGACAAAGAAGAAATCAATCAATCAATCAATAAGCAATCAAATTGACAGAAGAATAACTGAGTTGCTCTGGTAATTATAACTTCATCCTATTTCCACTTATAAACATAGTACTATCCAGGTTGCAGCAGGTTAACTGTTTTTGGTAGATCAGGAAATGTTTTCTTTTTCTCAGTAATGTAATGTACTCTGAAAAATGTCATAAATATCACTCGCGTGTAAGTATTTGAAATGTCACAGTCAATCAGAGCACTATAATTGTCCCAGAAACTTATGAGGCTTACATTTATCACATATTTAAAGGTTAAGGTCTTCTCCTTCACTAAGCTTCAAAGGCTTGTGCTTGAAAGGTGTTTGGTTTTCTTGTCAATTCTTTCCTCATGGCTTTGTTGTGTTAGTCACAGATTTTGTAGAGTCGAGACGGCTGAAAAGTTGATCCTTCTCAAATCACCACATGTTCTGGTGTGAGGACTCTTTGCTTATTGTTTTACTGTGTTATCTCTTACCTCAGCACTGGGAACTTGTGAGATTAGCACGGTGAGAACCATATGTTCAGGAGACCGAATTCATCCATTACTTGAATCCCCAGGACTGAACTTGTCTTCTTGTTTGCACTGCAAACACAAATAGAACTGGCAAATATGACATCCAAAGCCTGTGGTTATTGGTGAATATGGAACACCAGCTGCATTGGAACGGGGGGATTAGATCCAGACCAAAATGCTTACGGCCAAAAGAAATGTGGCTCAGTGATTATTGTCTTGTTATCAGAGCTTTCCTTGCCTTATTGCTCTCTCTCTTCCTGTTAATTTCACTTATTCTTTTGCTACTGTATTTTATGTAATGTAATTGTATCTTCCAAGACATTTCCAGTAATATGATGACTTTATTTTTTCTTTTCCTTTTTTTCACAGCAGTCCCAGGGTATCCTCGCTTCTCAGGGAGTCTAGCCCACACCTTTCTTCCCATAAGCCATTTGGATCACCATGCCAACAGTGGGGTCCTTTATGGACAGCATCGTTTCTATGATACACAAAAAGGTGGGCAAAATGATATTCTGGAATTGACATCTCTGAGTATTTCGTGAACAGTTATAATGATGAAGTTGCAAGTTTTACATGCAGCTCTACTTCTCTGTTGTAGTCTCTAAATATGATAGTTCTGGCATAGTTCCAATAAATTGACCCTCAAGGAAAGCTTAAGTTGGCACTAGTTTAAATGATTAACAACCCTATCTGATCTACTTTACAGAGAACTTCTATTTAAGAAGCCTTCCGTCCCAGCCCCCACTCATCTCAGCCAATCACAACATCCAGCCGATGTCAAGGACAGGATCGGGACAACCCCAGGGCTCATGCAGCAGGGACAGAGATGCAGGAAGTGGAATGAATCTACAAAAGGGTCTAAAAGAGCCTAGCTTAGATAGAGGTGTTGTTTCAGCAGCAAAGGACAAAGACAGGCCTAGTAATAAACATGATTCTAAAGACCGACATCACCAACAACTACCCCATCATCACTCCCATCAACCTCAGCTTCACCCACAACATCCAGCCACTATGGAAGAGATGAACGGCAGGGGGCACAAAGCCACTCTGCCTATGGAGTATAAGGAACATCCGCAGAGCATGGGAAAGCCTCTTAGTGCCTGTCTGCTCAATGGAAAGATGCTAAATGGGGACCATGGAACAGGGGCAAAAGGCTCCATGGCTACTTGTGGTGGGGATGGGGTGGGTAGAGGTAATGTAGGGTCCAATAATGTCCAAAACAGACATGTGGGTGGTGGCACTAACGGGCGCTGTGGTAAAGAGGTGATAAGTGGGGAGATGCGGATCAGTGAACAGCCTCCTACAGATTGTCTGGAGCGAGGTCAGGCACTGCAGCATTCTTTGCCCTACTCAGTGCCTCCTCCACTGCCCATGGCTGCTGGAGGGGGGCATCCAAGTGGCTTCCACTGTCTGCAGCTCCATCCTGGTCACCCCCATCACCCACACCAAAATCGGCACTCACACCATCACCCTGACTTTTTCTGCCCTCCACCGCCAGCCCCTATGGGAAATCCATCCTTACATGATAAAGGAATCAATAGTGGTGGCTGCAGAGACCCCAAAGTGACTGGAGCCACATTTATTCCATCTGTTAGCCACCTTGGGGAGAAAACCGGAGGCCCCTTCCAGATGGGCAGCTCTGAATGCCAGGGGGTTGGGGGCGGAGGAAACAGTGTCAAGGACAAGGCCATGGAAAAGACTGGCAATGGGGGGCATCATGGTAACTGGCCCAGGAAACAACAGCATCAACCTCCGACCCAGCAGCAGCATCCCTACAGAAAAGCTGAAAAAGCCCCTGATTGGATGCACAACCACAACCACCACCATCATCTACAGCAACAACAACAGCAGCAGCAGCAGCAACAGCAGCAGCAAAGTCATTCCCAGCAACACCAGACTGTGCGCTCCCGCAGTGCTGACTGCATCAACAGTATGGAAACAGACATGTTCAGATCTACACTGACTCAAGAGACAAAGACTGTTCATCCACTACCCAACCAAACCAACACCAATTCCCAGCCCTACAGAGACTGCTCACATTCTGGGCCTCCGACCATTCCCTCACCTCTTGCTGGGAAGACCATGACCCAGCACACGGGTGGAGGAGGACATGGAAGCTGCTCTATGCAACGAGATGGACAGAAGGTTGCCCGAATTCGCCACCAACAGCACAGTAGGGCTGTCCCTGATACCCCTGGCACAGACATGGCCCAGGTTAATGGTAACCAGGAGATGAAGCGAAAGATGGAAATGTCTCCTTACGGCTACAACAACAATGTGCAGCATCACCAACATCAGCAGACATCAGTGCCACCTTGGGCCATGCAACCTCATCACATCCACTCTGAAGAGAACCAGCACAAAGCTTACATGGAACCTAACAGTGGTGCTGCCAACAACAGACCGCCCACACAGCAGCAGCACCAGACGGCAGGAATGGGTCCTCCTCCTCCTCCCCCGCTTCATCCAGCTCCTCCTCAAAACCAGCAGGAGGTCACAGGCTCACAGGGAGAGAACAGTGCCATGAAGAACCTTCTGAAGTACAGCAACCAGCAGCCTCTCCTTCTGTCCCAGAAAAGCCCGTTTGGAGGGCTTGGGAACCTCAAAACAGCAGCTAATGGCACCAGCTGCTCTATACAGGGAGGCAAGCAGACCCTTCCCTCCAGGAAAGGCCAAAGCCATGAAAGCGAGCGAGCTGATTGCGGTGGACGTGGCCGAGAGATAGGAGATGTCCCACATGTAGAGGGGGAGGTGCGACAGCCTCCGGTAGGGATTGCAGTTGCTGTGGCAAGACAGAGAGAACCTCCATGCCAAGCATCAAGCAGCCATCCCAGCAGCCGACAGGGGCGGGTGCACTCCACCATGAAAGGTAAGCTTGACCTTTGATCTGTCAGGGCCATCCTAAACAAACAATGGGCAGGGATGCAGAGTAGTTTGTTTATTCGTGACCTCTGGAAGACTTCACTGATGAAACATAAATAGCAGAACTTGCCAAGACCAAAAGTGGAAACAGCTTTTCCCTCTTACAGCTGAAAATGCCGGTGCAGGGGGAGAAAGAGCACATGCCACTGTAGAAAAATGCTGCTCAACAGCTGTTTGCATGTTGAGTGCCAAAGACAGTGAGAGTTGCATTTGAGAGAAAATCACTGATGTAAATTTGTTAACCATTTTGTAGGCACTCCACGCTCCATGTATCCTTCAGATTCAACTGGAGAGGAGGAGAGGAAAAGGATGAGCGTAGAACACATGGGCCACCGGTGCCTAGAGAGAGAACGAGACGTGTATATCAGGTGAATGATCCACCCCTCACACACTTGTTTGCACTTGTAACACATGCTCAAGCTCTGACCTTTCACCTGTCTCCGATCTGGCTTTGCAGGGATAACAAGGAAAGGGTGGAATTTGCACACATCCATCCCTCAAACAGTTGCCATGGTGACCTCACCTCTCACATCATGGTGCCAGGTGGCACTTCCATGCAGTCGGGCCAATTAGGAGACCCAGCTGCACATACACACTCTGCTCACCACCACTGGATGCCACGTACAGGAAGTCCCTCCCTCTGGATGACAGGTCACTCCTACGGTCAGTAATGCTGAGTATCGAATGAGTCTTCAGTCTTTTTCTTGTTCGCTTTTTGGTCATTGTGATGTGTTTCTTTCTGCTAATAAATTTTCAAAATGATAAACTTGGTTAAATCCTTAAAGTTGTCTTATGTTTTGTAGGTATCGGCCACACAGCTCTGCATCAGAATCTCCCTCCTGGGTTTTCTGCAGCCATGCCTGCCCCTCTTCAGCCAGTTCTACCCCTGCCCCAGGACCCCTCCACCCAACTGGTGGTGCTGCCCAGTGAGCCTGCCACACATCCGGCTACTCACCTTGGTGAGTATACCATGGTGTTTTCTGCCTATTATTCTCATTTTCTCCCATATCCTCAATTTATTTGCCCTGCTGAGCCTGACCCATTTGTCAGATTTAGCATTCATTCTTTTTGTGAGGCAGCAGCTCTCATGGGTTTCTACCTGAAGACTTTACTGTCAGGTTGCCAAGCCTGAAAAATTATGCTCTATAACAGTGATTCCACTCAAGTCTCAAGGATATAAGTTCACTTTAAACCAAGTCCACACTACATGACTCAAACTTGTAACTGATGCTCTTATAGTGTGATCATTTCCAAAACTTGCTTTGTCTAGTTGCAGGCAATACAGTGGATTTTTTAATTTCAGAATTGTTTGAAGTCTGGTCGACTGTTCTTCAGGTCTATATGATGTCCCAAGGAATGAGAGAGCAACCAGTATAACAACCAGTAAAATTGCTAAGATGAAATAGCACAAACTTGCAAGAGGAGAACACACAATATACACACAATCACACAAACAGTTTCTTGTCAACCACCTGCTCCACCCCCACATGGTCTTGGTCAGGATGCTTTCACCACCCCCCTCAAATCTATTGCCATATGTGCTCTAAAACACACTGACGTAAGAATACCTCCCAGCCTTATAAGTCTACAAAGCCCTATGCTCTGCAAACAGGCTGTGAAATCTAATTATTTTCATGTCTTCGAAGGCACACTTCCTTCCGTGCTCCACAGGAATTCCAGCTGAAAGGGGAAGTGCATCCACAAAAGCCTTCCCGCGGGAAACATTAGTTAAGCTGGGTTAATGTTCCAGAGCAAAGGTTCGTGATGCGTCAAGGCAAGCACAGGGGAGGGAGAAGAGAGGTCAGGCTGAACATGCACATTAATGATGCTATGTGAAATGGGAAGAGTAGAAAAACACATCTGACTTGCGGAGGCAGGGGCTGAAGATGTGTCACTGTAGATATGCACGGCTGGATTTCTGTTCCTGCCAGGGGAACGGCAGGAGTTTATCCCTGACATGGGAACTAAGAAGTCGCCTAGACTACATGCTGTATGGGTCCACTGTGGTTTTCAGAGAAGGGGGTTTTTCAAGGGAGTGAATATAGTTTGTCAAATGCCAAGCTTCTCATGCTAATATTTATTCTAATGGGAACTGCTTCCTGTTCTTCACTTTCATCTTAATCAAATAATTATTATTGAGAACATGTATCATTCTGTGCTCACATAGCTGCAGATTTGGGTTGGAGACTTCTAGTGTGAGAAAAATTGAGGGAGGAATGTAGTAAGTGTGAGAAAAAGAATGTGGTGAACAGGGAGCAAGACACCGAAAAGAGCGTGGGAGTGCTGGTTGAAGGGTCTCTCTCTCCTGTGTACTCAGTGTAGGCCAGAGTTATTATAGATATAAAATTCTCACAAGGTTTTGCTGTTTGTTTTCAATTTCAGTTTAGTTTCAGTTTTAATACTTTGAATGACACTGAATTTTTTAAATATATCTTGTGATGAAAAGATGTCCACTTAAAAAAAAAGCAAATTCTGTCATAATTTACATCATTAAAATGTTGGTTTATAGTAACCAACATTTTTCAAAACATCATCTTTTGTGTTCAGCAGAAGATAAAAAGGAACATAGGCTTAGAACAATGTAAGGGGGAGTAAAAGACGACAGACTTTGCAGTTTCTGAGTAAACCATGCTTACAACATATCACAAAGTGCCATTGTTGTCTAACTGGGAAGTTATTTTTGATAAGAACACATCAACAGTGAGAAGCTGATTAAATTAAATAAATGAATAATGGATAAGATATAAGTACCCAGACCTTTGTATCTATACCTTCTACTACTTCACTACTAGTTGTTGTTTTTATAGTTTTCCTTAGAAAAAAATCCTCAGTATAAAAAAAACTGTGTTTTTATAAGATGTGGATAGATGTCATCTGTATAAGTATGTGTAAGAAGTTGTTATCATTTGCAGTGGTTCAGGACAGGTAAAGTGATGATCTCTACTGTATGTGAGAGCCTATGTGATATAAATTAACATTCTGTTACCTAACATGGCCTTCCACGTGATTCCTCACATCTCCAACACTTCTATTTCTCTCATTAGATGTGATGGAGCAGCCTGGCCTGTGGCCCCCAGTCTACAGGGCCCGAGGGGCCCACTCTCACATGCAGCATCCTGCTGTGTATCCTCGCTCACAGTTTCTACGGCAACAAGAGCTTTATGCTCTCCAGCAACACCAGCAGCTGCAGCATCAGCAACACCCCAGCCATCACACGCCACCACCTCCATCACACAGAGTAGCAAACAACATAGAGCTGCAGCAGAGAGCCACAGCCAACCTCAGCCAGGTACACAAAACATACACAACCCCCTCATGCACAACCATGGTACAGCAGTGGTTTAGAAGCAGCTGGGCTTTTCAGCTGAGCTAATGCTTGACACCTGATACTGAGAGAGGATGCACTACTCTCTGTGGAACTAGACAGTCATTTTTGTGTGCAGGGGAGTAAACAACATTTGGAGCCAATAAATCATGAGTTTCATTTAAAAATCACCCTTTAAAACCCACAACTGCTCCCTAGGACCCATAACTTCCTCCAAAGTCCAGTTACGTTTTAGACATAACCAAATGCAGCCAACAATGGACTGTGGTAAGATTGGGCCAAGCACTACTCTTTTTAGTTGCAGGTCTAAATGAATAGATCTGAGCAATTAGGGTCTAAATGAAAACCTGATTCAGCAAAACAGGGGTGCCAAATTTCAATTACGTTGATGTGGAGATTGGATTGGAGATTATTCTGGGGGACTTCAGAATATATGTCAGTTTCTTTAAATGAACCAAACTGCCCAAATCTCATTATGGGATTTTCCTATCTAATTCTTTCAATGCGTAGGTGCAAAAGAAGCCAGAAGAACAGAGCATGGAGTTAGAAGACATTTTAAGTGACCCAAGGACTCCCAAACCTGCTAAGTGCTATGCCTATGGTCCATCCAACCGGGCCTCCTCACCTACAAGGGGCTCCACTGCCCACTTGTCTCCTTGCTGCCAGTCCCCTTGTATGCGGCCTCACCCTAAAAGCACACCCTCTACTCCCTGCCCTGCCCCAAGTCCGGTAGCTGCGACACCCCGCTCACCAGCCATCAGCCCTTCTCCATCACAGATGCCCAAAACTGTTGAGTCCCAGGAAAAGAGAGTGGAAGGGCAGCCACCACAAGACTATCCTCAATCCATGGAGCCTGGTAAGTAGTTGTTCTCCTTTACATAGGAATATTAGAATTGCAATGCAATGTTTTAACTTGTTGACTTGGAAAAATGTTGTCTGTCTTTACATCAAGAGGCGATCTGGAATTTGTGTGGTGGTTCACTCAAGATTTGTCTCTTTGTCTTAAAGCTTAGGTGTCTGCTTCAAGTCATCGTTTCTCAAAAACACATGAGCCACATGTTGGTTGTTATTCATGCTGAGCCCCTCATGCAGAAACAATCAGGGCTTTTTTTAGACTCTGTGGCTCTGTGTGGGCGGCTATATAGGCAGAAACACGATTGACTAAGCTGCTGATAGATGCAGAAAATGGCTGCCAGCTCAGCTCCCCAACGCCATCACATCAGTAATGATGGAGAAACACCTTGTCCAGACTCGCCCCACCCCCCAGCCGACACCCTCTTTATCATCATTAACACCTCACTAACTGTTACAGCGTGCCAGAGGGTACAGCAGTGTCAGAAAGAAAGCCCTGTTTTACCTCAGAATTACCCCCTTAACAGCTTCACTTCTTAAAGTTAAATCAAGATCAAGGCATAACGTCGCTGTCATGTGGAATGAAATGCGGTCTTGTTCAGACCTCTTGTGCAAAGCTTATTAAACAAGTCACTCTTATAAGGTTGTCAGAAATAAAACTGTTATTTTTTAA
This sequence comes from Enteromius mattozi, assembly GCA_032359235.1. Lineage (NCBI taxonomy): Eukaryota > Metazoa > Chordata > Actinopteri > Cypriniformes > Cyprinidae > Enteromius > Enteromius mattozi. The sequence continues at coordinate 20,038,932 of JAUMHE010000044.1, read as the reverse complement.
ATTCTGCAGCATTGTTTATGTTCCCTGTCATAGATCTGCCACCTGGATATACCTATCCAGAAATCAACATGGGATATAGGAATGTCTCCACCACTCAAGACGTACAGCTGGCAGAGCCTGCTGATCTGGAGGCTGTTCAGACCGAACCTGTTGAGCATCCTCCTCCAGCTCTCTCCAGCTTGGGAGAGGGCCTAGAATGTCATGCAATGGTAAGGCCACTCCAAGAACCACAAGAGCCAACAATGGACGTTGATGCCACCAGTATAGTTCAAGATCAGCCTGAAGTTGTGTTTGTGCAAGGGGAGGATGTCAAAACAGTCATGGCCATGGGCTGCTGTGAACCCATAGAGGATAATCGGGAGAAGGAGCATGCGGAGATAATTTGCACACCTGCTGAAGTTTCAGGCTGTGAAGTAGGACAGATAACTACCCTATCATCTGAGGAAGTAATCCAACAAGAAGAACCGATTGCTACCTTTGAGGAAGAAGTGGGTGAAGATATACTTCCTCAGGAGAGTGAAGACATTGACTCACTGAAGGATCCAATACCAATACCACAACCATGTGTCTCTGATTGTTCACTCAACCAGCTGCCAAACACAACTGCCCAAGCAGATGTTGCAGTGGTTGCTGTGGAAGATGAAGAGAAAAACTGTGTGAAGGTTCCATCTCCAACAACAAATAGCTGTTCCCAGAGTCTCACAACAAGTTACTGGAGTTTGGAGCTCCTGATTGCAGCAGCTTTCTGTGGGGACTGTCCTCCTCCCTCTCCACCTTCCCCTTACCAATCCCAGAGATACTGTGGCCCACTCAACTCCACCTATCATGGCATGGAATTGCTGAGTGAGCTGGCTGATCTGGAATTGCAACGGTTTCACCAAAGTTGCGGTAAAACTCAAGGTATGTTATTGAAAAGTTTGCAGGGAGAAAAAGGCTCCATTTGTTTAAAAAAAAAAAAAAGTACTCCTTCAGGGCACCGGTTTCCATGGTCCTTCAGGACTCAGATTTTCATTTAAAAATTTCTACTGTTTCTCTTTCTTGTAAGGATTATATATCTGTGTTGCATCTGTTATTTTCTCCTGCTGTTGAGCTTTCTGCAAACAGTGGTCATATTTGTCACTAAACAGTGAAAACGTGGTTTGTAATCACAAAAGCAGTTGGCGTTTTCTCTCTAGAGCAACCACTTGTTAAAGCTTAAATCACATTAAGATGTTTTTTATTCATGCAAGAGGATGTTAGGATGTTAGCTAGTTTTAACTTTTTAGCTAGTCCCAGGAGGATCTGCTAAAATTCTAAATATAATTTTCACATTTTATCATTTATTTTAAGATGCACATGCTCTCTGTTAAGCTAGTAGGTTTTGTTAAAAAACACATCATAGTTGCAATCTGTTTCATGAGAGAACAATCTGATATTTGTAAATCAAGACATAAATTAGCCCTTCATTTCAGTCTTTTGCTAGCCTCTTTCTTGCTAGCATAGCTGCTACATAAATAGCTAATATATGGTAGATTTCACAGTATGAGAGCTTTAATATATTGTTGTTTTTCTTTTTTTCATCAAAGAAGAAGATCAATGGATTTTTGACCTGCAGAGTCTTGCTACTTTGGCAGCAGCTCGTGCCCTTGAATTGGGCTCACAGGAAAGCAGCACCACAGATGCTGAGAAGCAGTTTCCTGCTCGAAGAACTCTCAACTTGCGCAGAAAATGCAGCTGGACGCCTCGCCATGAGCCGGTAACACACCTTTTTTCTCACATGCTTTTTAAAGCTGCAGTCCGTAACTTTCTTACATAACCAGCCAATGTTCAAAACTATTTGGTTGCTCCAGGTTTGCCCAGTTAAAGGTACCATGGACAGTATGGATGGGCAGGAGCTGGCGATGCGAGTGAGGTTAGCAGAGCTGCAACAGCGTTACAAAGAGAAGCAGAAAGAACTGGCTAAACTCCAGAGGAAGCATGATCATCAGTAAGCACTATATGCACCAACACAAAACTATTCATTCTTTACACACGACCTGTCAGAAAACACAAGTCCTTAAAATTTGCCATCCTTGAAATGCAAATGTGTAATTTCATGTTAACGTACTTTATCCTGTCCTCAGTTACATACAACTCTGTTCAGTAAAACCCTATTCATACCACTAGAGCTGTACTGCATGGTTGCTAGTAGGCGTCCATAGTTATGGTTACCCTAGTAACATTTATAAGAGTCAGTACCCCAAATGTCATTCTATGCTAAATATAATCACTTGTCTGAAAAACTATAATTAGCCTATTTTGTTAGCCTGCTTTGTGCGCACACTTCATAATGAAAAGATGTTTAGCAAAAGATGACCATGGTTTTCTTTAGGAAAGAGGAGACTCCTCGCAGTCCAGCACGTCGTGGCCCTGGTAGACCACGCAAGCGCAAATCAGTCCCTGGTCTTGGCTCTGGGGCCCTTAATGAACCCCAGAAAAAAGTAAAGTAAGTATCTCCTATTGCCTTGTTCTCTTAGCCGCTATCTCACACACACACAGCAGATAAGCCTCGCATATCAGCACAACCCAGCAGATGACTCCACAAACTATAAACAGGAAACAGGAGTACTCATCTGAGCTCAGTGAGGAAGTCCAGTTATGCTTTATCTCTCCTAATCAGTACTAGGCCTGAATTGCATTACATGCATTTGGCAGCGCAAAACAAGTGGTTGGCTGTGTCTTCATATCTAGACACGTTACAGGCTTAAAGACAGTATCCTAAATCTGTGTACATACTGTACACTGTGTGTGTGCGCCTGTCAATAAACTTGTTCTGCGTCTGCCAATCGTGGAAGTGAATGGCATGACTATCCTGCAGCAGCCAGGGGGGATTCAACAGGCAGAGGATGTAATTAGAGCGCTGCGAATTCTCCTCTAATCTATTTTATTGCCAGGAATGTGACAGATTCCTGTCGTTTAGCACTTGGGTCAGTGCAGACCGGGAGACGAGGAGGCCACGTTGACACACACATTCTTACCCCGCAATTAATTAGTGTGTGAGTGTGCTGTTGTGGAGGATAGCTGCCTGTGTAGACAGTAGCGCCCCCAACACCCTCTAAAACCTCTTTCTATCTCTTTTTCTCATTGTGTTCTCGGCTGTCCCACTGTCATGTCACCTCCTCTCTGTTTCCGCCCGCCTGCCTCTGCCCTCGTGCCAACCAGCCACCAAAACGTGATTCCATATGACAGTGACACCCAGACGCACGGGCAGGCAGCCAGGGCCCCTCACCGAGGGCAGTGTGTTTGCGTGTGTGTATGTGTGTTTGTCTACAGTATATAAAGGAGGGCAGTGTGTCTTGTAGCATTTAACAGGCTAGCAGCCAGATCTTCGTTGTGTACAACATCACACTAGATTACATACTCACCCTTTGGCAAAAATCACTGTTCATATCTATGTGCAGTGACATTTTAACATAATTTTAATTTGAAATAACATTTAAATATGATTAAAAAAATATATAGATGTATTTTAAATGACTTATTGATTATTTTATTTATTTATAAATTGGCTGAAGCACTAAATTATTTTTGCATCTGTAACCCTTCAATCATCCTCAACAACTGTTGACAAATACTACAAACAAACATATTACAAAACACATTACAAATTTAACCAACAGCAAAAGAACTACATCCCTCCAGCCCAGTCTCACAGCAATTCGTACATATTTTGTGGCTAATGCAAACAAAATCGAATGAATGAATTGAATCCATACGATTTTTGCTACATCATACTTATTTTACGAGTTGCCAATTCGTAGGAATTTGTACGAGTGACCTACACCTAACCCCACACCTAAACCTACCCGTCATGGGGTTTTAGACAAATCGTACAGAATCATTAACCTGACTATGTCAGACTTCGTACTTCCACCACTTATGTTTCTAGTTTAAATGAAGCTTTTATTACTTTTCACAGAAATTGGGGCTGATTATTGTTTAATAAAGACTTGCACAATACTGTGCTATGGCCTTAAAACATTTTTCCCATGTACATGATTTGTAAACTAATACATTGTAATGTAAGCATTACATTTGTGACGCTGAGTGTTCGGGTACAAGTTCTGTAAAACACATAATGATAAAAGATTTCTAGGATTTAAAGATAGAAGTATATTTAAACTAATGCATATTTATGCACGTTTAAGATAAATCACCTGGAATATTAGTGATACATACAACCACCAACACAACACACTTTGCCAGTCATCCGTTTCAGATAAAACTGAACAGGCTTTTAATGGCACTCAGCAGATATTTTACTTTTAAAGTGTCAAGTAACATGCAAAAATGCAAAGTAATATCATTTAGCAGAAATGTCGCCACTGGCACAAGTGAACAAAGCCTAAACTGATGGTAAAGAACAGATTTAACAAGTAACGTCCCCTCGGGCCCCCTAAGCTTGTTTGTTTATCATGCATAATCTTCCTGCCAACTAAAAGTGAATTTATTTATAAATCAAATAAAGATGCTACGTTAAGTTGAATCAGGCTTGGAACCACAATCCTTAAATACTTTACAATCCCCTTCACTAATTGTGCTGTTTTGGTTTGTTGTTTGATGGTATAATACTGCTGTTTTTGCACTTGGGGTAACACAGCGCGACACTGCACTGCATAATGAGAACCTAATAACAGACAGGTTCACACGATCAATGTTTTCTCTAGTGCAGGTGACTGCATTGAGGCATTGTCACTTGCTGCTTTCCATTTAGCCTTTTGAGATTGAGGGCAGTGGGTCAGTAGGTAATAACTCTAGTTCACATCCTGTGTGTATGTGGGTGTTTTTGTGTCTGACACTGTGTGTCTGTGCTTCAAATTCCTTACAGTGATGTTCAGTGTGTGTGTGTGTGTGTTTGAGAGAGCTCTGTTTAATTAGCTGCCGTGAGCATGCACCAAGGGGAGGGACCATGTCATGTTGTGTTTGTCAGTTGGTTGCGCGGTGGGGCCTACCTCATGGGGAAAGAACACACACTCCGTTGCACCCTCTGTCCCCTTGCCTGTCAATCACAAACACATTCTGTATTTGTGTGCGCATATACACACTAGTAGGCTATTTGAGTGTCAATAGACACAGATGCATCCCAGCACAATACACAGCCAGTCTCATTCTATCCTTCTGGAAGGAAAAATCTCAGATCACTTTAACATCCCAGGACAGCAATGAGATTAAATGGAGATTTTTCCTATGAAAAAGAGCCCAGTACCTTGTTGAAAAAAACAGTATATGACGGTTAGGTGTGTTTTGAAGCATGGCTGCTGGTTTGAGCTAATTTAAGCTGGTCATGTGCTGGTAGATCAGACCAGTAGAGTTCAGTGGAACTTATGACCATAAGGTAGCTTACAACGCTTTTGGGAAATGCACCCCAGAACATTATTGTCCATTGTTGTGGATGCTAATATAGTTATAGTTATCTTAGCTGTTATCATTAAAGGTGTGAGGCATAGTTGATACTGAAATGAAACACAACCAAGATCTCCTTTTATGTCTCCTGAGCTTTGAAAGAGCAAAACAGCATTTTCCCCCCGGTCTACGTAAGCAGAAGCACATTACAGCAAACAAAATCTCAATTAGGTTTCCACAAAGACAGCCTCTCTAGAGATGTCTACCGGCGATTAAACAGCTTATGTGACTGACGGCACACTAGCGCTCAGCCCTTTGCTGGAGGATGGAAGGTAATCTTTTGTCTGTGTGCCGTCGGTCTAGCGTTCGTTTGGTCTGTCGGGCAGGTTTCCAGGGAAATTCAAGGGCATTCTCTCCCAGCCTGCATTTAGAGCCGAGGGGAACAAGCTGCCTCGCTGATATGGAAATGCAACGGCGAGGGCTCTGATATTCACCAAGAACAATAGCGTCAAACATGCAGTGCTCTCAAACGGCTCGCTCTGTCTTTTCAAAGCAACCGGCCCCTTTTTTTTGTAGCAGGAATCTCCCCTGATAATTCACGCTGGGCTTTTTATCCAGCAACTGCCCTCGAACAGTGGCGGGATGGCCGTCTGATCACAGTTCCTCAAGCGTGAGGTGTGAAGACCATGCTTTTTTTTCTTCACTCTTTCGATACTCATCAGAGGAAGAGCAGGCAGCGATTTGAGCCCACTGAGAGGCAGCTCAGCCCCGTTCTCTCTGTGATCTGTCTTTCTTGCTTTCTCTTTTCATACCGCCGCTGCCTGAGCTGTAGGGGTGTTTCAATCATGAATGACTCAGTGATTTTGAACGAGTATTTTAAGTGAACAGATCATTCTCGTTCACTTCTGTTCTGGCTTTTTGAAGTGCCTGATTTCGAAACTGATGATAGCACGCACAAAGCATTATAGTGCAGTTTCTGAAGGAGGATTTCATTGGTTGGACTTACTAGGTGAATATGCTCATCACTTAATGAGACTGAACGATCTGTTATGATTTCATAAAACTTTATAAAAGGACAGTAAGAATTATTTTGTGAGCGAATTGTGAACAAATCTGTTAAGTGGATGATTCAATGACTCACAAAAAAGACAGCGATAATCATGTAAAGAATTCTGGGATGAATCAAAACATCCATCAGTTTTGAGCTGCATTGACTGTAACAGCCTCTGTTGTTCTTTGATTGCCAGATTGGTGGGGGCAGGGCTAAGTCCACTAGCAGAGGAGCACCGGGGAGGTGGAGAATCGCAGAAGAAAAATAAAAAATTGTCCAGTCGAGGATTTGGACGCCTTAGCTCTACACAGGTCAGTGTCTACACAAGTCTTTTCTTCTCTTGCTCCCCTTAGCCAATCATCACTTCTGTATTTATTAATCAGCTCATGCTTAATTATTAACCCCTTGCTAAGCTTCACCACCTTTGGTTGCTATTGATTGATATAGATATGCAAACAAATTTTAGGGGCTTAGTGAAGGATTTAAAAAGTGGCCCAGAGTAAGTTTTAATGTTGATGATTCCCTCAGTATATCTGCTCATATTGTTCTCTCTTAGATGAAGTCACAGTGTTATCGGAAGAACAGCACCCTTGATCAACAAATAACTCAACTCAAGCAGAAGGTCCCAGGTGGACGACATTCATCTGGAGCTGTGTCAAGAGACCCAGAGTTTTCCTTATCATCTAAGAGTCTGTACTCTGGCCATAGTAACTCTAAAAGAGATTCCACACAGCTCAGCACAGCCAATGAGTCTGAGAGCCTGAGCGATACAGGTAAATACTACCTACAGAGCAAAACATAACTTACTCAGAATAATAAGATAACCTAATAGTCAACCTAAATACATACATTTTTACCAATCAAACTATTTTTGTAGGTAAAATGAGTCAGAAATAGCTCTTTAAAGGGTTACTCTACCGCAAAATGAAAATTTTGTTATTAATCACTTACCCCCATGTCGTTCCAAAGTCTTAAAGTATGAAAAACATTGCCAGTATAGTCCATCTGCCATCCGTGGTTCAATCTAAATGTTATGAAGCCTCACAAGCCTCCCGGTTTTCATCTAAAATATCTTCTGTTCTGAAGACAAACAAAGCCTTTACTGGTTTGGAAAGACATGGGGGTAAGTGATTAATGACAACATTTTCATTGTGGGGTGGAGTATACCTTTAAGGTAACAATTGCAGGTGTACTCTTTGGGTACTTTGGGTGCAGTCAGAATAACCAAAATGCACACTTCTAGTATTGAAATTTGAAACTTTTTTAGTGATGGTGTGTAACTTTCACAAACTCCATCATGTCCTTGCAGTGTAATCAATGGCGGTTTTCTCTGATGTACTTGTGTATGCATGGAATTATTTCCAGCCACGAGTGGGGACAGCGGGACACAGGAGTGCTGGAAGAGGCACGATCCAGTGGCAGTTAAAAAGGAAAGGAAGAAAAGTCCTGGATCAGCAGCTTGTTTGCAGCAGCCAGGGGCCAGGATCCCGCAGGGCAGGGTACAGGAAGTGGATGAGGACGGGGAGACGTCCCCCCCTGAGAGCGAGTCCTCTGAGCAAGGTGAGAGTCAGCCAGTTTGTGTCATCTTGGGAAAGTAAGAAAAGCTTAGTGAAACTTTCAAATGTGTCAAAATTATTCAACACTCTGAGTCTGTGTGCCAGCACCTGTCTTGGTCCCTGTCTCTCTTCTCTTTCACACAAAAGCAGTTTATCTCTTTAATAATTCTTAAATGAATGTGCCTGCCCTAAGCAGCCCTGAGAAAAGTTGTTATTAAGCAAAAGAGCGGTGTGTGTACTAGAGTGCAGATCAGGCCGCATTTTTCTGTCCGAGCCCAGCCCGGCCCGTGTCTGACAGAGCAGTAACCGAACCTGACCCGAGCCCGACAGGCATTAAGATATTTATGTCCGAGCCCGATCCCAGCCCGACACAGTTAAAATCTATTTTTTTTTCTCATACTAATGACACATGCACTTTTTTATGTGGAAAGCCCGCTTTTATTAAGCAACTGTAGGAAGGCGTTCGGAAATGT
>JAUMHE010000044.1:20015072-20030229 GCA_032359235.1 Enteromius mattozi | reverse complement strand
ATGTGACCGAGCCCGACCCGAACCCGAGCATCCTTTCTAAATATCTGTCCGAACCCGGCCCGGCCCGTCGGGTACCGCCGGGTACCGTCGGGCTTGGGTCGGGAATCCATCCTCTAGTGTGTACATGGGAAAACATTTATGTGTGTTAGGTGCCGAACGCATCTTTGTGAGAATTGAGATGAGGACTCAGGGATGGTTTAAAAAGCACAGCACAAAATGCCTCCTTCACCATGTTGCTGTCAAGTAAAAAAAGTTGCCAGGGTCTTTAAAATGTGGCTTTTAAAAAAGACACAAGAAATGAGCACAATCATATCATATGCATCTGCCTAGCAAGTCTACATAAGGAAAAAATGCAAAAGAATGAAAAACTGGAGTGAAAACTCACGTTCTGTGTGAACATCCCCTTATTGCCGCCTTCACATGCTATCAGAATGATCGTAAATATGAGTTTCCGAGTCAGAAATTGGATATGAATGGCCTCCGTAGTCATATTTACAACTGGAAACTTGCAGGTTGCAGAGTTGGGTGACCTGACCCATAAATTTAAAATAAGGAGAGAAACATAGCATTAATACTGTAAAATTTTTCTCACATGCAGATTGCTTTCTTCTGCCATTACAGTCATGTATATATTTGTGTATATATGTAACCATTTAATGCATATTGTATGTATTAATCACATTAAAATTTTATTTATTTGACTGAAATTTATGAATTGTCAGCCAGCCGAATATCTAGATAGCACTGTGAATCTTAAAATTGTTACCAATGAACGGGACGCTACATTTTTTAAAAAATATGATATTGACTAAATATCTTCTCATCTATATCTTTTGGCCTTAGTAAATTCCCCCAAGTAACAAGCAAGAATGACTAGGCCACAATGATTTCTGTTCTTTCCGATTCATATGGTGTACAAATGTTTGCACAGTGAATTAGATCAAGATGTAGTTGTACGGCAATCATTTCTTTATTGTGATTCCAAAATATTATGTTTGGATATTTATATTATAGTCAGATGTGAACAGCCGTTCTGAAATGTCATTTTCATGATACAGAGGAAGATGAAGAGGAAGGCAGTTATGGCAGTGAGGAAGGCCAAAACATCAAAGCACCAACGTTCAGAGATCTGCCATTTAGTCCGGCCATTACAGGCCCCTCCACTTTCTCCGTTGTTAAACTGGAAGCCAATCAGAAGGCGAAAATTAAGCGGGAACGACAAGAACTTTATGGTAAAGGCCATCACAAAGCCCAGTGATTGTTACACCTCGCCTGCACTGTTGATTCTAACTATTTGTATTTTTGTGAAACCCATTCAGGATCTCAGTTTCGGGCTGTAACAGATGGGGACGTGAAGGTAAAAGGACGACCCCCCTGTAGATCCATCCCCATCGCTGTCTCCAAACCACCAGGAGTCAGAAGACGACCAGGCAGGCCCAGACTGCAGGACAAACGCTGGCCTGGGATCACGGGCAGGCCGGGTCATTACAGAAAGAGTAGCAGTCTTCTATCGTTTCCCAGCAGCAGCAGCAGTGAGAGGCTCAAGAGAGCCACTCGGAAGAGCTCCATGCTGAGAGCCACAGTAAGCAATTCGGCACAGTATTTTTCATAGTTTAGGAAGACCACCTAGCACTAGAAAAACAAGGACTTGGTATTGGCAGATCGGCTAAATTAAATAATTGTATGGTGATGACTTTTTAATTTGGGACAACTCTAGTAGTAACATACACTCATAATTGTCTGTGGCTAATCTTTGAAGTTTTGTTTTTGCCTTACTTTAGAGGAGAGCTTACTGGTCGAACGAGGCCCAGTCCCAAGACAGTGATGATAACTGCAGCACTCGGAGAACCAGACTTCGAGAGGTGCACACACACAAACACAAGCATTCACAATTTTTGGTACGTTTAACACTTGTCTTCTCTTGCTGAGTAAGAAGCGACTTCATGTAAAGGTGATGTTCACGTGCTCTGACGTTTAGTCTGAAGAAGCGAGGACATATTTTGCTGAACATGGAGAATGTAGAAAAGAGTTTTCCTCCATTTCCTTCAAGCGATTCAGTGTCTGTGCTGCTTCTGTGGTTCAGTCTAAAGGTCGAGCGGTCAGCCGTCTGATGGAGAGTTTTGCAGCAGATGAGGGCTTCCACCTGGGTGAGGATAGCAGCTTCTCAGAGGAGGATGAAAGGAAGGTTTCTTCGAATAGCAGAAGTGTTCCAGGTAAATGGATGCTTGTAGTGATTTTACCACAGCTGACAGGTGTTGTCAGGCATGATGTGAAATCTTTGGTGGTTATGTAAAACCGTATTTTGAGATATTGCTTTTCATCTTGCAGCTCCTCCGAACTGTGTTCTGACCAAAGAGCTCCTGACAGATGGACTCAAAGTTCTGATTTCCAAAGAAGATGAACTACTGTATGCTGCTCGTGTGCAACCCCTGGAGTCACCTGATGTGTAAGTGCACTGTATAATATACACACAAATGCCCCTTTCCAAATATTTATTTTAGTTTATGGGAAGACCCAGGTGAAAGTTTTATAGTTTTTTTGTTTTTGTTTTTTTGTCAGACAGTGAATAATGGCTGACAATTGCTATTATTTATCATTTATTTTAGTGTAATGTTTATTCATTTTGTTATGTACTTGTCATTTTTCTAAATATTTCTAAATAGTTTTTATTGATATTGATATAATGCAAATTTTAATGCTTCTACATAATTTCCTGTTTCTATTTAGTTTTGACGTTTTTTGATTATTATCATTTACATTTAAGTAGTTATATTTAAAGTTTTATTTCTTTTACCTCAAAAATTATATAATTAATAGTTCTGTCAAATAATTAATCATGAATAATTGCATCCAAAATACAAGTTTTTGTTTACATAATGTATGTGTGTACTGTGTATATTTATTATGTATACATTAATACACACACTTGTATATATTTAAGAAAAGTTTTTCTTAATTAAATCAATCTATATCTATATTTATATGAATATAAATATTTATATTTATATTATTTATGATACGTGTAACTATATGTCAATATTTTCAAAATATATGCTATTTGTGTATGTATTTATATATACATAATATACACACACATACGTTGTGCAAACAAAAACGTTTGTAAAAATTTTGGATGCGATTAATAGATTGACAGGGCTAAAAATTAATGACAACAACACTGTTTGTAAATGGCAGGTGCACATTCTGATGTATTACAGCTATCATAAACTCCTGTTGCTGTGTTTTGCACCAAGACACGTTGATTGACATTACCCCAAATGGGATTATGCTCACTACCACAGCTAAATAAGCAATGATTATCACCCACTAGTTTCCCACAGTCCTTAGTTGGATGGAAAAGTCAGCCTGCATCACTTCCTCTAAGCCCTCTGTTCGGCAGTAAAAGTGTTGCTGAAGAGAATCAGTCACAGCCAATGAAAGTGAGCCCTCCGTAGGAGATTGACACGGACGGCCAAGCATTACACACACACCACTAAAATAACTCCTTTGTACTTTCTGCTCTCTCTCTTCAGCTACAGTGTTGTTATCGATGGGGAGAGAGGAAACCGACCCAGAATCTACTCCCTGGAGCAACTCTTGCAGGAAGCTGTGAGTTTCCCACTTACAGCAAACAAACCTGCCTACGCTCTGAGCTTTGGCCTCTCAGGACCCACACACATCACCACATCCTCCAAAATCCCCTCTTCCATTAAAGAGCAGCACAGAACAATATCCTCTTTCCTGAGATCCCTATACACAATGCCATTTCCTAAAGTCCCATTTCCAGCACACCTTTTGCCTCACTTTTCTTTAAGCCACTTCAAGCTCTACTCCGTTCACACTTCCTCACCTACGAGACTGCACATATATCTATAAACATTAACACGTATGCTCTGCTTGACACTTTCCATTAATACATCTATATATGCATGGCACACTTTGGTGTCCCATTACTTTTAAAGCTTTATAGGAAGGAAATTTAATTAAACCATTATTAAAAATAATGCCCCATATGAAGTTTAACTGATGTTAAATCAATTGCAAAAACATCCTGGTGCCTATTTATTGTAAGAAAAAAATAGCAAAGAAACATGTTTTTCAATATATTTTTTTATAGTTTTTCATTATTATCACTAAGCATTATCTGTTTAGATATAGCATTCATATAACATTAACAGAAAATAAAGTTGAGAGCCTGAGATCAATGTTTTCAGAAATTGAAGCATACTTTTTACTGTCCATTTCTAGATTTTTATAAAAAAACTATTTTTTTACCCTGTTCATAGAAAGAGCATCCTGTTAAAATTGGTGAGGAGCATCTGTCACTATTTAGCAAAACACTATCACATCTACCTTTCTCTAGCGCCTTGCACACAGCACGTCGTTATTCTGTGAGCACTGGGCCTTTCCAGCACCTTCATATTTTTTGAAATCCTACAGCAAACCTGTATAATGTGCCAACAGGGCAAATCAATATTTCCCTCAACAGCTGACTGTACACTTAGGACTTGTTTGTGCAATTCAAATGGCCCATTTTATAACTGTTGGTCCATGTACACGTCAACAACTGAAAGTAAAGGTCATTGCAAACTGAGTCTGAAATTTCGCACATTGAAAAATATATACAACCTCACGTTATATCAATGACGTTTTCACACTGCCTCCGAAACTTTTGTCCATAATAAAAAATTCGGATTGGGTTAAATTTTCTGCATTTTTCGCATTTGTAGCAAGCATTTTGAGAGGTGTTTTGACATTTCAGAGCCACGATACAAGCAACGCCAAAATATAGAATGGCGATTGTCAAGTACATTCACTTCGTCTTGCAGCACAATGCACAGTAAAGATTCTCGCACACCAAGTATACAGAAATTGGTGGTCTTCTTTTTAATATGCGGCTCTAGTATCACTAGCTAAGCATCAAACTGAGCCACCGACATCCTGAAGTAAACTGAATCGCCACTGCTCCTTAATAAGGAGGGGGAATTTCAAAATTGGATGGGCCCAATATTTCCTTTCTTTTTCTCTTTTTAAGAAGCAAGAACACAACAAAATCATCTTCACTGCTTGAAGACTCCATTTAAGTTTTGCAAATGTTTTTCTCAACAGATTAATTAGTACGCTTCGGACTCAGCGTTCAAGGTTTCTGCCCGTGATACATTTTTAGGATAACGAATACGAAAAAAGACTCACAGCGCAATGATTTTAAATGTACTTTAAACAGCGTCTTCAACATTTTAGACCATAAGTATTGGTTCACCATTAACTCACAATCATTGCCAACCTATATGACTTTTCCTAACCGTACAATCCTGCTTGAAAACAGTCATAGCCAATTATGTGGGTAACTGGCAATAAGACTACGTGTCCCTAAAGCTGTCCTGTCTCATTTAGCTTCCATCTAGGTGTTTTTGAACACAAAGAATACATCCGCTGTGCGCACACACTAGGAGGGATATCCTCCCTCAACCTTAGTTATACAGGTTATAATAACATTACAGTTAATCTAAGCCAATGCACTGTAATTACACAGTGTAAACCGCAGTGCATTATTGGCACCCGTTCAGTTTTGCTTGTAACCTGTTTCCTTCGTGTGTTTGTGTTTGGAGAGATCAGTGGTGTTGACTCACTTGGTTTCGACATTTAACATTCTTCGGAAGGATCACTGATACAAAACATTGACTTATGCTGTGTTCAAGTCCTCCTCGGACGTTTGTACTTACGACTTGACAAGTCGTTATTGTGACATCGGGTGCGTTCAAGTCACTATTGTCAGAAAAAGATGGCAATTTAGCTTTTCTACACAAAATTCAAAGATTTTTTTCAACTCTATATCTACAAAATATTGAATGAAGAATGTTCATCATTGTGGTTTTTCTTTTTTCTGTTTTTATGCAGGTGATGTAAACTGAATAATTATATATTCTATTATAATTATACAATAATATAATAGTTTGTATGTGTAACTTGCATAGTTTTATTGTACATTCCAAAAATATATAATTTTATTAATTTCAACAACTTTATAGATGCTGCATATCTTTAGTCTTTGGCTACGTCCATTGCATACGTTTTTTCACTGACATGCCCCCAACTCAGAAACTCATAGCTTAAAGAAAATTATGAGTTTCCCATTCATAACAATGACTTTGTGGTGGCGTTCATGTGCTTTCAACTTGAAAATACGATGCGTCCGACATGACTTGAACGCACCATTAGTACATGTCTACATTTACAGTATGTATTATATTTTTTATACTGCATTTTCTTAGTGACCAATGGATAGTTACCTTCCTGAATGCTGATTGGTCAGGACTGTGTACTTTATCTTACTCTTACTTTTACTCTTAAGTCTTTCAGCAGTCAGTCTATACTGTGTATTCACGTATACCACAGATACAGTTTTCCTATATATACAACATATGTTAATGCAATACAGTTTAATATTAGAAAATTTGACACAAACAACAAATAGCCTAAGCTGAGCATTTAAATAGTAATTACTAACTCATCTTTAAATTATCTGAAAGCATCAAATTATCCACTGTAAGAGATGGTTAGGGCAAAGATGGTCATTCTAAATTGTTTGCACCTTAACTTTCTAAAAAAAATGTAAAAAAATACATTTTTATGGTTGGGTCTCCGTCTCTCTCTCACACACACACACATACACACACACACACACTTGTTATTCAGCTGTTTCATTGTCTAAACGGTCAACATCAGCTGTCTCTAATTACACTGAACTTCCACTTTCCAGAGCTTTCCATTCCACCATGTACCTTTGACACCAATCTACGCGCACAACCTTCCAGCTTCACGTCCCATCAGTCAGAGAGCGCCTGTTACCATAGCAACAGTAAATTAAAGAAACCTGAAAGGGGTTTGAGCTGAATGGGGGGATCTGGGTGCTCTGTTAGACAGAGAAACGCTGCAAACCTGCAATCACAGTCGCTCCATTCACACACTCCTCATTATTACTCAGCAAGTTAGTGTTTACCGCACCTCCGCTTCCGTGGCTTTCAGCCCTAACATGCTGGCATGAGATAAGTGCTGCTTTCATAAGGGCTTTACTGATTGACTTCTGTGTGTGTGTGTGTGTGTCATTTATCATCCTTGGAGTCCCAAACCACTTTCACTGGCATTGCCTGACAGAAGTTTGTTCCTGTGTGTGTTAGGTACTGGATGTACGCCCTGACAGTGAGGCTGTGCTAAAAGAAGGGACTAGAGTGTGTGCTTACTGGAGTGAGCGCTCACGTTGTCTTTACCCAGGATATGTGCGAAGGGGTAAGGCATAGACATCATTTTCTATTTCCTTTTAATCAAATAATCAGTTTTCTTCCAAAATATCACATATCAATTCAAGGGTTAAAGCACTACTGTAAAGCCTTTCAATTAAATTAACTAGTTCTGGTCATCTTCTAGGAGGCGATGAATCTAAACCTGGTGGAGTTATGGTGGAGTTTGATGATGGAGATAGAGGGTGGATCTCTCTCTCCAATATTCGCTTTCTTCCTCCTGGTTACCAAATCCAATGTAGGTATCAACTTTTTTATAGTTCTTCAACCTCACTTGACATTCTGATTAGCTCTGTTCTAAGCATCTTACCCTGCAGTGATTTGGGTGATGGTCCTTGAAAGGCATCTTAAATAAAGATTCAACCAGCAGAGACATCTAGTCAACTCCTCATATCATTTGATATTAGCTAGCAATATTATACTAAATACAAATCTGCAAAGTAGACAGAAATATGGGGTGAATTCTATACTCATGTTTCTTTAAATTTCTTTAGATTCAATTTTGCTTGTTGCAATGGAATGGCCTTATCTGGAATTGATAAACATGATTTTAGCATAAGTAGGTATCTGAGAAGCTGCCTTTTTATTACAAATGGTGCCTTAAAATGCTGCCTATAGGTTGGTAGTTCACTAGAACTTGGAACTGAGCTTCTGTCACTAATTCTTATTTCACATATAGTTGACGTATTGTAAATAAAAAAATTAAATTACACCCCTTCTGACCAGGTGATGATTTGAGTCCTGGACACATATCTGAGGGGCAGCTTGACAATAATAGCTCCATGCAAGAAAACAAGACTCTAAGTGAAAGGACAGCAAGAACAGACAGATTCAAATCTCAGGAGAAGCCTGTCAGAAGACCAGGTAAAGCTTTCTACAATAAACCAGCAGAGAACATATTTTACTCTTTGTGCCAAAACCCAGTAGGCTAGACAGCTTTCCAAATGTGCTCTGATTCAAAAATTGCTGTCTAAGATTATTAATCATGCTAAAGTTTATTGTAAACGTTTAACTTTTCTTTAAAGGGAGGCCTAAAGGTTCAGGGCTAAAGAAGTCTCTCTCAGACAGTGTAGCCAAGAGCTCAGCACCTGCTGTGACATGGCCATCATTGGCTGCACCCAGGAAGAGAATGCCTGTTAACTTTTTCCAACTGAATGGCTCAGCCTCGAAGAAGGCTTTGAAAGGCAGGGTGGCGGAAACATCTTCTCGACCTTCATCCTCCATGACCGCACCAACCAAGGGCCTCTTTAGCAGTAGCTCCTTTGAGGTTGACTCCTTCAGCAGCATAGCTAATGGTTATTCAACCTTTGGAAGCCAGACATCTGGGATTTCACTGGAGGGCAAGAACAGTTCTTATGGTCAAAAGAAGAGGACTGAGGAGCCAGCACCACCTCGGGGCAAGAAAGCCGAATTTCTAGTCAAATTGGACCACGAAGGAGTAACATCTCCAATAACTAAAAACAGTAAGGCTCTCCTGTTGCTGGGAGCCTCGGGATTTGGCTCCAATGGGGTGGGTGGTTTGCCCAGAGCAGAGGCTTACTCACACCCAGTTCTGCTGGTCAAGGACAACAGGAAAGGAGATGGTTCCCGAGCAGAGCTCCTACTGAAAGGGGCAGCAGTCCAGAGGAAGCCCTCACCATCATTGCGCATGAACGAGTATGAAGACTTGAACCTTGGCTGCCACAGGGACTGCCACAGCTCTTACTCAGACATAGATGAGGAAGAGGAAGAAGTGGAAAGGAGGACGGGCCGTGCTGCACTTGCTTCTGCCTCTGGAGGTTTGAGAACAGCTGGCCGTTTTCTCTCACACATCTCAGTCTCCTCATCTTCCTCAGGTTCTTCCAGCTCTTCCAGCTCAGGCTCTCTGTCGAGTTCCAGTGTGTACTCTTCTGAAAATGACTCATCTTACAGCTCGGAGGATGAGGAAAGCTCCACGCTGTTGCTCCAAAGCTGCTTGACCCCCCACCATTCTTTGCTCCAGACCCCTGAACCCACCGTGGGACCCCCACGGCACTCCTTTGTGGCCAAAGCTTTGGCAGTGTCCAGTGCCAAAGGTGGGCATAGCAACCACAGTACTAACAGCAAGCCACAGAAGAGGAAAGAGTATCCCAGTTCACTCTCCAAAACCTCTAAAGATCTGGTTAAGAGGCAAAAGCTTCTAGCAGACCAGACCAAACCCAGAGTGTCATCCATCCTGCCATCTAGACAGCTGTGGAGGTGGTCAGGAAACCCCACGCAAGTGAGTCATTTTTAAAAAGACAATGGCTTTGTACATTAATTTAGTAATTGGTAATCTATTTGATCCCAGAGTCAGCTTCAACCACAGTTTAAACATTTTAACACTTAAAGCATTTCTCTGAGTAACCCTATCCTATTGTGGTTCAACTAGGGATGCAGCAATACCATTTTTTTTATTCTGAGTGTAAGAATAGAGACTTATGGTTTAGTATTATCCTTTAAAGTTACCTATGTCAATATAGTGCATCCCAACCAATGGTGTGAGCGTCTAACCAGTGACTACATTTAATTAGTGGGTAGTTAAGGGTTACACCACCCCAAAAGGAATTAATCACTTAACCCCCATGTCATTCCAAACCTGTAAAAGCTTTGTTCATCCTCGGAACACAATTTAAGATATAATGGATGAAAACCAGAAGGCTTTTGACTTTCCCATTGACTGCCATGTAATGAACACTGTCCAAAAAAAGTATGAAAGACATAATCAGAATAGTCCATCTCTCATCAGTGGTTCAACCGTAACATTATGAAGTGACAAGAACAATTCTCTCCTCTTCTGAGTCGCCACGTAGAAAATGTGTCCTTGTGTTGCAGCTGACACAGAATTGTGTACGCTGTTTGCGTTCATCGGATACTCTCCAAAATGGTGCTATGGTGACAGTTCTTGTTGCTTCAAGAGATTCAGATTGAACCACTAATGGCAGATGGACTATTTTAACAGTGTTTATTACTTGGCAGTCAATGGGACAGTCACAAGCCTCCCGGTTTTTATCCAAAATAAATAAATTTTATTCTGAGAGTTAACAATGCTTTTATGGGTTTGGAACGACATGGGGGTAAGTGTTTAATGACAAAATTTTCATTTTGGGGTGGAGTATCCCTTTAATTATAGTGCAGATAATAGCAGATGGGTCTTGGAAACACCATTATCTTTTCACCTAAACTTCACCTTCTGCAAAAAATCTGAAGCTCTCTTTATCACATTAGCGCCGTGGACTGAAGGGAAAGGCCCGGAAGCTTTTCTACAAGGCCATAGTGCGTGGCAAGGACATGGTGCGAGTAGGAGACTGTGCTGTGTTCCTTTCAACTGGGCAGCCTCATCTGCCGTTAATCGGCCGCATTGAGAGTTTCTGGGAATCATGGCAGAACAGCATGGTCGTGAAGGTCCAGTGGTTCTACCACCCTGAAGAGACAAAGCTAGGCAAGAGACATCGTGATGGCAAGGTAAGTATCCAAATATATGCAGGCCTGTCAGGACATTTAGACGATAATGCTATAAATATTTAATCATAAATCATAAATTAGCATCAAGGTGATAACTAATTAAAGCTAGAAGTGCTGTTCGATGTTTGTTCTTATGTCAAGTCAGGTGTTGGTTTTGACAGTTACTATTGAAATGTTAATATTGTGGCAGATATTAAGAGATGTTAAAGGAAATTTAAATGATAACTTTTCGTTGTTTCCAGCATGCTCTCTACCAGTCATGCCATGAGGATGAAAATGACGTCCAGACAATCTCTCATAAGTGTCAGGTGGTCACACGGGAGGAATACGAGCGATTGACCCACAACAGGAAGTCTGATGGGAGCTATCATGACCTGTACTACCTGGCCGGCACTTACGACCCAACAAGTGGCCAACTGCTCACTGCAGATGGGATGTCCATACTTTGTTAGCACTGGACTTGCATGCCTGCGTATACTACTGAGTTGTCTTTGGTCCAAGTCAGAGATGTTGCACTGCAAATAAGAGGCTGGAGTTTCTGACAAGAGGAGCAGGAAGTAGACTACCACCCTCATACTCACAAACTCGGTCTACTCTGGGGAGATATGTGCATGCTCCTCCTAGCGATACCTTACAGTACAGTAGAAGCAGTTTGTCCATGGTCCTAATTCTCTTCGGAGGTTTTCTAATGGACATATTGTGGATCTAATTTTGTATGAACTGTTATCTGATCTTAGATCACCAAAGCAAAACTCTTGGTTTTGAGAACATGGCGGATGTTTATGAAGACTTGAGCCATGTTGTAGGCAGTGGCGGTGTGGGGCAATCTCCGCACGTCACTTTCATGATTCCAGGGATATTTAAGTACATATAGATCTAAATATATATTAAGTTCATTTATGTATATATAGGGAAGTATTTCCTATCAAGCCATACACTTCAGTACCTCTTAACATGTCTTTTTATTCAGGTGTATATTGTACAGAACAGGTTGCTGGTGTTTTTTGTTTTTTTTTGGTGTTTTCTTTGTTGTTGTCTATATGTAAATATTCGAAGCTATTTTATATAAGTGTAATGTACAGAGGCTTATCTTACCATGTTCTAATTGATTTATTTTTGTATAAGTGGGTGATACAGTAGTTGTTGATTTCTGTGAGAGGGTGAACTGAGGATGTATGCATTGCACTGCACACGGCCTGCTGATACAGTGAGAGAGTCCCTGCCCTGGTTTCTCTTTCAGGGAGAGGGTTTACACAGGGCACCATCCTTTTATTGGCTGCACTTTGGGCATTTGTTCCTCTAATGTCTTCTTTGTTTTTTTTTGGTTGCTTATGTTAGCAGACTCAAAACACTTTAATGTTAAAAGGTTACTCCATCCCAAAATAAAAATTAATCACTTGTCGTTTCAAATCCGTAAAAGTTTTGTTCTTCCTCAGAACATATTTTATTTTAGGGATGACAACCGGGAGGCTTGTGACTGTCCCATTGACTGCCAAGGGATGAACACTGTCATGGTCCAGAAAAGTGTGAAAGATATTTTCAAAATAGTCCATCTGCCATCAGTGGTTCAAATATGTATTTTATAAAGTGACGAGAATACATTTTGTATGCAAAGAAAGAAAAAAAAACATTAATTCTGGTTGTCACTGGTTGTCATCCAAAACATCTTAAATTGTGTTCCAAAGTTGAACAAAGCTTTTACGGTTTGGAACGACAAGTGATTAACGACAAAACTTTAATTTTTGGGTAGAGTAACCATTTAAAACAAAGGGAAAAAAGTATTGACACCTTAAAATGGTTCTACAGGTCTGACATTCAGTGGCTAAATCAAATCATTTTTTAAAAAAGTAAAATCGTGAAACTCAAAGAAATGTCCAGGTCATATTCCATAAAATCAGGACGAAATCACAAAGCCTGATTTTAGGACCATTTAAACTGATGCATAGTGACATTAAACACAATGTCATTCTCATTACCATAATACAGTAATGAAAGTCTGCCTGGACTCAATGACTTTTTTGTTCTTGGCCTAATACTAGAAGGAACTGAAAAAGAATTCTGACATGTGTTATTACTGTATCTGATGCATTTTTCTGTTTCAAATGCATCCTGCACTGTATTTACATATTTCTTTGCTTAGATTTTACTGCATTTTTAAATTTAGCACCCATCAAAAGGAGTATTTCTATTAATGGTGAAATACACATGATTCTTTATCTTAGCATCCCAGGGTCAGGATTGCAAGAGCACTAGGCACAGCTGGAGTTCATAAAGAAATTGGTGTACAGTCAGACTGTACTCCATGCACTCATTTTTCACTGTGAGGGACAATCGCATTCATGCATGAAGGAGCATCCACTGTTTTGAAAGGCTCACACAATCATAGCATTCTTCTTTTGTGCCAAAAATAGTCATTTCTGATTATGCAATCTTCACTGTGTTGTACAAGTATTATGTTGTTGTTTTATCATTAGTGTTTATTTATTGCCAGTGTTAATGTTTCGTTACAAAACCAATAGATCATGATGAAGATGTCTTATTTGACCCAGAAGTGTCGTACTAACATGCATACGGCTCGAGCTACAGTCAGACCTTCACCTCTTGTCACCCCATTAACAACAGCTTCGGCCCTGCAGGGGAAGTGACGTTGTTCACTGACCCTCTGTTTCCTGACCGTTCACCCCCATCCTTTCAGACATACAAATTAACTTCCAAAGTCTCCCCAATGCCACATTTGGCCTTGTCATTTGCTTATTGCAGAGAGCCTGAAAGAAAAGCTTATGTGTTTGGAGTAGCACACTTTTCTTATGTATGTATGTATACTGTGCACAATATCCATATTTTCTGTATGTATAGAATACTTGGATGAGCTACTACATTGCCAAAATGTGCAGTATACATTCAGCTTGGAATTCTGTATCCCACAATGCAGTGCGCTCAACTTGACCTTCCATTTTCAGTGTGACTATCGAACAAGTATCAGCTCTCTCTTTCCTGACTACTTATTTGATCAAAAAGCCAAATGTGAATTACACATAAAATTAGATTTTAATTTTGATGATTTTTGCAAACAGTATAAACAGCGCAGTATTCACACAATTTTGAACATAGCCTGTGCTTATGACTTGTTCCCCATTAATAGTTTGTATTTCCAGTATGACTGATATGTTGGATTTGTTTAAATTTATTGTAATCAGAGCAAGGTTTATATAAAAGGTTTGTGTGTGTGTGTGTGCCTTTTTGTACTCTGCCTTTACGTTTGACTGTTTTGACACAAGAGGGCACTGGATAGAGTTGTGAATGTACTTAGCATACGTTAAGCATGCATATTATCTAAGGACCTGTCTGTATGTCGCACAGCTCTAGCGGTTACACACAGATTCAGAGTTGCTGTTGGTTACAATCTCCTTTTAAATCAGAGGAGAAACTTAATTAGTGTTCCCAAATGAAGGTCAAAGGTGTTTTGTTGCGGAGGGAACAAGGGTATTCAGGTCAGCACGTCTGATATGTTACAAGAGCAGGTCACTTGTTCATGGCAAAGGTGCAATACTACTTTGGCTAAATATTTGAACGGCACTCAGCATTTCTAAGCTTTTTTGCAAAGGCTGGTGGGTAACAGGAAGTGATAAGGAGGACGCAGGAACGTCTGTCCTATTAAGCAGCTTTCTTTAAATGCCGCAAGGCATGTACTTAATATTCCGCTTGCCCGAGAATCTCTGATAAACGAGATGTTATAACTTTGTTAAATGAAAAATTATGTATATCTTTATATGTTTATTTTGTTCCATTATATTTGTTTTCTCTCTTTTTGGTTTGAAACATTGTAAAGATTGTACATGTGTAAAGTAAGGTTTGATTTTGGGGTAAACATTTTACAAGAAAAAAAAAATACTTTATGAGTATCGACTGTAAACGTGGTTTAGTATTACAATTTTTATAGAGGGCTTATGAATAAATATGATATTAAAAAAATCTTTGGACTTTGACTTAATTTGATTATTTGGTGGAGTACTTCTACACACTTTGGATAAGACCAGGGATAATTTAATTATTATTAAATAGTTTAAAACAAAGTGAATGGGTCGGTTTTAATTTCAAGTTCAGTTCAAAAGCCTGTTCACAGTCTTAATATAAAAGTGTGCGTGTGTGTGTTTGTGTGTGTGGTTCAGGTGGTTTAAAATGTCCCAACAGTGATAGAAATGTTTGATCTTATGGGGACAATAAGAAGAAAACAGCTTATAAATCATGCTAAATTATGTTTTTAAATGCAGAATGTTTTCTCTCTCACCAACTTTTCTCTGAATTGTTGTTATTCACAGCAATCTATTTTTTTTTTTTTTAGACGAATGCCGGGCAAAAAAAATAAATATATATATATATATAAATATATATATAAA
>JAUMHE010000044.1:19997084-20007496 GCA_032359235.1 Enteromius mattozi | reverse complement strand
GTAAACACACACAGTAAGCTGGGCGCTGGAGTGCCATCCAGTGGCCTGAGCTGGCACCTCCAGCTGATCGTGACAGTCAGATTGATAAATACATCACATGACCATCTACAATCATCAATATTGTCTTTTGGTTGAGTAGAAACCTGACCGTCCAGTCATGCTGAGGTTGACTGGAGATGATGAAGATGGTCCTGATGTTCTTGGAGGTGTGTGTCGTGTTTACTCCAAATCGAGCTGCAGCCTCCCGAAACCCAGCTGTATTTGCACAGCACTCTGCTGTATTTACTCAGGACTGCAGGGCTGTAAACAGCTCAGAGAGAGAGAGAGAGAGAATGATAGCTGCACACTCCCCTTTTCTGCTGTGGTATCTATTCACGTTTACATTTGGACAGCTAATTTAATTTAAATTATATTTTTATTATATGGCTTGACAGCAAAGATCAGTCAATTATTTATTTAAAGACAAGTTTTTAAATAAACAACGATGATTAGAAATTACTGTGAAAAAGAAATGAATGTGGATAGAAATTATTATTTACATATACTGAACTTACTAGGTCTATGTTTTCAATAAAAAAATACAGATTTTAATTGAAAACATTTAGTTGTTTTTTTGACCACCTATTTGTTTAAATTCCACATTGAAGCCAAAAAAACAAAGCTTTATTTTCTTCACTATTTTCCAAAAAAGATATAAAAAATCGAAATCTTGTGGTCTAAATCCAGTGGTCAGCTTGTATTGTTGAGATGGAACGCTCTAGATATTAGCAGCAGGGAGTGTATGTGTGTGTTTGGATGTGTGTGAGCAGCTCTTGCTGAGTCAGTACAGCAAAGGAACCCGAGTGAAGGTCAGCAGGCCTCTGAGACAGAGCACCTGACATTAATCTCCACACAACATCCTCCAATACACTGTGTCTGCGTGCACCTGCACTGGAGTCGAGTGAATTTGTCACATTGTAGAGTTCAAGGTTTGTGATGACTGGAGTGTCAGTGGCTGTTAGCAATGCAGTAAAAATAAACTTAATGCAAATGAGCAGCAAAGCAGTGACTACAGATGGGTGTACAGACATTTGAGCTCATGTGATCTGCCTCCTGTTATACCAGTCACTTGTAAGTGAGATTTCAAGCAATAATTTTTAGAAAAATCATGTTCATTTGACAGATTCCAAATGAAGAATTTCATTACCCATTACGTTATCCATAGCACTGGTAAAGCACACACTTGCGTTAGCCGCTCTCGTTATTTACACTTTGTCCATGAATTGGTGGGCGTGGCTAAACAGGCAGCGATGTAGAAGCAGGTGTTGATCTTCTTCTGTGGAGACAGTGTTTATCCACACTATTACATCTTAGAGTCGTATATTCTATAAGACGTTATTTTGGCAGACTGGCTTCAGTGGCTTTAGTCTCTGTTTTTACACTAAAAAGAAAGTTTTAATTTCTGAAACTTACAGAATGTTTTTACAGAACTGAACTCTTATATATCAAAAGATTAAGGGAATTTGGGTTTCTCAGTTCCCCTTTAAATTGCTAAAATATATTTCTGAAATTAATCAATAGAAAACACTTCTAGAACTAAGGTAGCTGGGAAAAAAAGTAGTCTCTAGAAATGGGATTGTACTCGGCATGCTCTGTTTAAGTGTTTAAGGATGGTATAAATATGATTTTATGGAATCATGTTTATCAAAAAATAAAATGTGGTGATAAGAAACTTAAACGCTAATATATTTTTCTGAAATAAATTAAAAACATGCTTCTACAACCAAGGCAGCTTAAAAAGTATTTCTCTGACAGTAAAACCTCCATACTTACACCTACATTTAAGGGCAAAACATTGTGCATATAATGTAAAAAAAGCACAAAACTGGTTGATCATTCCACAGCACACCCTCCTATGTATAATGACTGATGACGTCATCATTGTCATGGTAACAGCAGCTAAATGTCGCCACACAAGGGCCTTTTTAACATGCGCACAGAGGCCTAATCACATTGGAGGAGTTCTGGAATTCATCCAAGCTATTATTCCTTCTATCCCTATGAATTCCATATCTTCAGTCGGCGCTCACAGAATCACTGCGAGCGATTGTGCCACGCAGCTCAGATACACCCACCACATCTGCTCAGTGAGAGCACTTAGATCTGCTCAATAGCTCATTGTGAGATGCTTCACCAATACTTCCGCTTGTTTCTCCTCCCCCTTTCCTTAGCTCTAACTCTTGAATTTTTTTTTTATGTTGGTTTTAGTCTAATTTGCCCTGTTTTTGTGTCCAGGGTTAGAAATTAATCAGGGCCCCGGGTCAAAAACGTCATCCCGAACATTTAAAAAATTGAGGCAGTGAATGACAACTGGTCAAAATTGTTATATTCCACAGTACAGTAACAGCTTTGACCTGTTCACCTTTATTCATTTAGTGCAGTGACTGTAGTGACCCGCAGCTGTCAAATAACTGCAGAGTCTTGTTGAATGTGGAAGTAGAATGAAGTGTGCTTTGATGGGGAAAAACAGAGGCACACACAGAGGCAACAACTCCAACACTTGAAACAACAATTACAGCAGCATTTTCTGTGGGCTGTATAATCTACACAAACAAAAGGACTGTAATTATTTTAATTTGAACATGTTTCATGTATCAACAACTGGATTTGACAAAGTGTTTCACATAAATGGATGACATTCAGCGTGGTTTTTGGGTTGTAGTAATTGGGCCAGATGCAGTTTGTGACTGACTGTAGACATTGTCCTCTTGCACTGTTAAAGTCTTTATTAACTCAAAACAGTAACATTGCTTTCAATGATAGTGGACAAAGAAATAATTGATATACATATAGTCACACTTTATTTTAAGGTTCAATTCTTGCTATTAACAAATCATTAATTATGACTTTTGCATCGATAAACTCTTAATTTGCTGCTCATTAATAGTTAGTGAGGTAGTTGTTAAAGTAAGGGTAGTATTATCTCCATAAATAAATTATATATATATATATATATATATATATATATATATATATATATATGTATAGGTCAACATGTCCTCAAACCCATAAGCCCATATAGGTCGTTTGTACACAGCAGCAAAATACATAAATATAGGTCATAATAAGGTACTTTTTTTGTTGGAGGACAGTCTCATATTGGATTAGAAATGTAGAATAAGGCATTAATATATGCTTAATTACTACTAATAAATGGCCAATATTCTAGTAATATGCATGCTAATAAGCAAGAGACCCTAAAACAAAGTGTTACCGAAAAACACAACCTCTCAGTCTCAGAAATAAAGGTACATAAGCTCTCACTGGGGTGGTACCTTTTCAAAAGGTACATGTTTGTACCTAAAGGATCCCTTTTGGTACCTTAAAGGTACATATTAGTGCTTAAAATGTACTTATTTGAACCTAATAGGTACAAAAGTGTACCTTTTAAAAAGGTACCACCCCAGTGACAGCTTTTGTACCTTTATTTCTGAGAGTGCTTAACAATGTGAGACAGGACAAAGAAACTGAGGAAAGGCAGGGCTATAAGTACTAAACCAAATGAGGGACTAATGAGTAAATAAACAAGGCTCAGGTGCAAAAAAATGACAATCAGGAAACTAGGTCACAGGGGAACAGGCCAACTGAAAACACAATGAAAACTAGGACAAGTACTAAACATAACCCTGACACTAAGTTGTTGCCAGAAGTTTCCACAACAAATCAACCCTTGACACACAGAAGTGTCTGTAGTTCTAAAAACAGCCTTTTATATGATTACAAACACTTTATCCTAAAAAAGAAAAAAGAATATTGTCCATTAATGAAAAAGTTTTGGGACAGCCATCAGTTTCCTCCGTCTGTGATAAATGAGCTGTCACATTCTCTTTCTCGGTGTCTGTCTATCTCTCTCTTATCCATCTTTCTCTGAGTAGATTAGTGGGGCAGCAGATGGGGTTACTGCCCAACTGAGACACACAGGTGGCTCATTCAGAGCTCTAATGAGTGAGAGAGTTTGGTGAGGACACACACGCGCACACACACACACCACACAGGAAGTTCCGTGCAACAGCAGCCTCACACACAGACCACAGAATGAGCGATGTCCCTGCGGTGTGTGTTGGGTTTGGAGGGGTGAAGAGGAGAGCGCTGTGTTTCCATAAAACTGCTGCTCAGTGTGAAGTGTAAAATAGGGTCAGCTGTTGCCAAACCCAGAGCGCCGCCTGCCAAAATCACTAAACACGTCCAAACCACTTGTCTTCTGCAGATCCCGAGCAACAATCACAACCTCAGCCTCTGACAGAGCTGCTGAGAAATCCATATTGTGGACTATCTTGGATCAATAAATCACACCGAATATTTGTATTTGTTTGTTTTTGATTACTTTTTAGTAAGTGGTTACAAATTCAAATGTTTTGGAGAATGTCCTGCAGTTTTGACGTCTGGCATGAAATAATAGTCAGACAAATATGTTGAGCGTATATTGGATACTTTATGGCTCATAGAGTATGATATAGTGAATTAAGTTTAAGGACACCTCAGTCAAGATTCACAGCAAAAACAAAAAAACATGAAGAGGGTGTTTTTACGAATATATTAACAAGCCTTTTACTCGCTAAACAAGGGCAGATGTAGAAGATTTTCTTTTCCAGCAAGGTTTTGGTCATGAAGTGTATCAATTTGTGTAATTTGTGCATCAAATCTGATACAGTAGACTTAAACTTCCTGATTTAGCTCATTTAGGAGTCCTACAGTACTGAAACAAAAAGGAAGATAACATACAGTGTAGTTTCTTCTTCAAATTATGCAAGTGTGATGAAAGATTTAATTGTTAGAAAGTGAATGCATGTTTCTAGTACCTCCTTATGCCTCCATATGATTAAGAGCTGTATATTTCTTAGAAACAGCCCTCCTGCTGTTACTAGTTCAAAAATATGCTTTTATTTCTTGCATCTGGCAAAGTTCTGAATTACTGTGAATTAGTGTATATATACATCATTACTCAATTCAACTCAACTCAACTCAACTTTTATTTATAGAGCACTTTCAACACCATTAAAATGGATCAAAATGATGTCCATAATTAATAAAATACTAAAATTCATAAAATAACCATAGGAAATGACATTAAAAAAGACAATCCTTCACAATTATTAAACCTAATCAAACTTGATTAGATTAACAGTCCATCTTAAAAATCTCCATGTTTGACGAGGATTTACATTACATATTACAGTATGAAATCCCCATACATCCCATAAATTTTAAAAACAGTTTGTACTCACTTGTTGTTTTCTAGTTGTTGTGCTGTGATGTTTTGTTAGTTATATAAGTCAACACAGTCTCACGACCAATTCGAGGTAGCTTATTCATGCTAATTTGTACTAATTTGTATGACCTGTATGATTTTGTACGATTTGTTTAAAACCATATGAGGTTGTACGAATTAGCACGAATTTGCCACCTTGCATGAATACGTACAAATTGGTCGTGTAACTGTGTTGGTATGATTTAGCAAAAATTTTAGGAATTCGTTCGAGTGAGGTTGTACAAATTTGTATGAATTACCTCATAAAATATGTGTGAATTGTCGTGAGATCAGGTTGGTTAAGTATATTATTTTGACCAGTAAATGTAGTCTGAAAAATCTGAATAGAAACAAACAGTGTTTTGCTAAACATCAGCACTTCTCAGCAAACAAGAGATATTTATTACATGTAAATACAAAAAACTATTTTTCTGTTCATAGTTTGAAAATGTAAAAAAAAAAACTTCCCATACTGAGTGCTCCTTCATTCACAAACATATTAAAAGTGTGATTTTGAATGTTTTTACACACACATTAGCACGGGTTGAGAAGAGGGTTGGAGCAGCTGTGGAGGTCTCCTCTCTGATTTACTGTGTACTTCTGAAGGACTTAATGACTACAGTGGCTGACAGCTCTTAACCCTTTGAGACTCTGAGGATAATGTAATGTGATCCGCCGTCCCCTTTTGGGCAGCTCACACACACATGCACATTTGTTAAATTGAGCCCTGACTTGCAGCACCTGTACGCTGTCTGAGGGCAGTGGAGGGAGAGATGAGGGCGACCATAATGCCCTCTCACATTTCTCACATACACACTGCCACCAACTGACCACTGCTACAACTGCACACCATCACATGTACACTTAAAGGGACAGTTCCCCAAAAAACTAAAATTCTGTATGAATGTCCTTTTTCTGTTAAGCACACAAGAAGATATTCTGAAAAATGCTAATAACCAAACGTCAGTGAGCTTTCTCTAAATCCATGAATTTAAATCCAGTCCTCACATACTTTTTCCAACAAAGAGATTTAATCTTGGATTACACTTTTTTGATAATCCTCTTTAGAAATTCTACTAACTATAAGTAACTTTTCAACTATACATCAACTAACTCTTATAGTCAGAAGAATCATGTCTGTTGGGGGACCATCAGAATTAAGTGTTTGAAGATATTAAGCAGACAGTCTACTAATACTCTAATGACTGAGCTGACATGTAGTAGCTAACTTACTTATAGTTAGTAGAATGTGTAAAGCTGACTATTGAAAAAACAAAGTGTGTGTAATTCCCCGTGAAATGAGAATTCAAGGGTAATGAAAATGATTTCAGGTTTCTGTAAAGTACACAGAATTCAATATACATGGTTGAATGGCAAACCACTTGTTGCCACTCCACAACCGCAATGTAAAGGGAAACGTGATGAAAGGCGGCTGATGTCCTTCAGAGCTGACTGCATCTCAAAGGGCTTAACGCCTCAGCAGTGACCAATCAGAGAAGGTTATCTGCTCCTCACCCTGAGCTGAGCATGTTATTCTTTCTCAAGGGTCACGGGTCACACTTTCTGTTTGCACCTCCACGATGCTCATATCCTCTCGCTGTCACTGTCTCTCATTCTCTCGATCTTCTCTTTCCGTGCACAGCTGCACAAACAGGAAGGGACTGAGTCAAACAATCAGCTCAAGGATTAAAAGTGCCCTTATTAACCTTTGACCTTTGACAGATGTTAAGTTACACAATGTTTATGTGAAATAGAAAATGCAACCAAATTTTTGTTAACACAATGGCTCTAAACTGGCTTACTAGAATATCAGGTGGCAACCCAACACTCTTAAAGATAAAGTTGCTTCAGGATGCCATAGAAGACATTTTTGTTTAAATGGTTCCATGAAGTATATTTAATATCTGAAGAACTTTTCTGTTTCCAACAAGGTTATTTGTGGTGAAAGAAGGTTCTTCAGGTTACATAAGAAAGAGATGGTTCTTTAAAGAACATTTGACTGAATGGTTCTTTGTGGAACCAAAAAATGGTTATTCTATTGCATTGCTGTAAAGAACCTTTTGAAGCACCTTCATTGTTAAGAGTGCAACACTGTTAAAAATAAAAGTGCTTGAAGGGTTTGTCACAGTGATTCCATAGAAGAAACATTTCTTGGTTTCACAAAGGTCAAAGTAAAAGGTTCTTTAAAGAACCATCTCTTTCTAACCTTTTTATAATCTGAAGAACCTTCTTTCGCCACAGCTTGTGTGAAACAGAAAGGTTCTTCAGATGTACTTCATGGAACCATTTAAACAAAAGGTTCTTCTATGGCATTATGAAGCAGCTTCATTTTTAAGATTGGACACACACTGTTTATCATATAAAAGTGAGAAAATGTCCTTAAAATTAACATTAAAACATGTTAAAATTAAAATATTAAACTCAGCACAAAGCACATTGTGACAAAACCCCTGATTAATTTCATTGCATGTGATTCAGCAATGGATTTACGAAACATTAACACAACCACTCTAACCTAGAGAAATAAGCTTCATATTTCAGCTTGTAGCTTGTTCCAATGACGTTAAACATGATTTTATGTATTTTCCCAAACTAAAGGACAAGTCAGTGTTATTTTCTATGGCAAGCTGAGTTACGTCACAGATGCTTTTATGACAAATGATGGAAGTTGACTTCTACTTAACCCAAAACGTTCCTTTAACTCAAAACTAGGAGTCTGTGGATTTTGTCCCCTGACTGGGCCCCTACTTGAATGCAATCAAAGACAGCTGGAATCATCTGTTAAATGGCTTTTATTGGAAAGACGATGGATCCCTAGAGCACATAAATTAGAATTACACTGGCTCTAGGAGAATGAAACATATTCTGGTTCAGCCAATGCCAAACCATTGTGCCCAGCTGCCAGAAGGAAAGCCTGCCAAATACGTTTGTAAACCTCCAAGAGACAGACAGCCATAAAGACAGACATGAGAGCAGAATCAGCCATGGTGCTTTCTGGAATAAACGTGCACTATATTGACAAAAATCACATTCCTCTCCATCTCCAACTGAACGGAGCCCTGAATTTACCTGAATAGCTGAAATCCACATTATTCTCAGGGCTAAATTCCATGAATTATAAAGGACCACAGTATCTAAAAGAATAGTTCACTCACAAATGAGAATACTGTCTGTATTTACTCACCCTCATATATCCAAACCCATGTTTTCTTTCTGTAGAAACACAGTTATCATAATACTTAGCCCAATCTCACGGCAATTCGTACATATTTTATGAGGTGGCTAATTTGTACAAATTTATACAACCTAACGCAAATTCATAAAATTTTTGCTAAATCGTACGTATTTTATGAGTTGCCAAATCGTTCGAATTTGTACGAATGACCTACACCTAATTTCGCCCCCAAAACTACCCATCACTGAGGTTTTAGACAAATCGTACAAAATCGTATGAGTAAGGTCATATGAATTTGTATGAATTAGCCACCTCGTACGAATACGTACGAATTGGTCGTGAGACTGTGTTGTAATGCTCTCTTTTCCATACAATAAAATTTACATACAATAATTCTGGAAAGTCATTATTTGCATAATATATGTGTGCGTTCAGTGTATATTCATTATAGGGCCTTTCGCACTGCTTTAGTTCCAGAACTAAAAGTACAGTACTAAAGTACTAGGACGATTTTGCGTGAACTATTTCCCAGTACCATTTGAAGAGTTGCATTCAGACCGACAGTGGGTAGTAAGAAGTGACATAAACTGGTCGACAGTGATGTCATTTGCACGCAGCGTTCAACAAGGGAAACAAAGGAGAACGCCGTAGATGAAGTCTTCAGGTAAATGCCGTTTAGAAAAGAAATAAGTTGATACAATGTCTATGTTTCAGAGCGTTTTAAATCATGGCAGGTCTAAGCGTTTTCGTAGGCATTTAGCCAATCAGCGTACACTTACATCACTGATAGTACTTTTATAGACCCTACTCTGGAGTAGGAGCTAATGTAGTTCCTCCGAATAGAGTTCCTGAAACTAAACCCGTTCCTAGTTCCTCTGGTGTGAACATGTCAAAAAGTGTGTAGTTCCATAATTAGTTAGGATACTACGAAATGGTTCCTGTGGTGCGAAAGGCCCTTATTTATATAAATAATAGTCTATAAAGAGTGTATAAAGAGATGTAGGCCCAACAGTAGCAAACATAACACATAACAAACACAATAAAAAAAAAGTCTTTCCTGGATGTTTACTGGTGTATGACACCTTTTTAACATTAATCCTTCCTTATTCACCCCACTTCACTCGCACCCATTAATTTGACTTCATGGCACTCGTTCAAGAACACTGGCCATGCGTTTGTCAGCAATTTCCTTTGGGTGCCCATCAGAGCTCTGATCCTGGTCTCCTTCTCCATGCTGGATAAAATTGCTCACAGTGTGACTAGTCTGCTGTATTTATCATCAAGTGTGTAAATCAATCGTTTTTTACCACCTCTGTGTGTGGGAACGCAGTAAAAGTCGTCACAGAGAGAAACACATCCGGTGCGGCCGGGTGGAATTTATAGTGCCTCGTTGGATTGTGGGAAGGATCTTGGACACCCGACTCCAGCAGAGACCTTGAGAAGGGGGCAAGGAAGAAAGTATCTGTTCTCTCTGTCTGCCTCCCACCTCTCTTTATCCGTTTCTACCTTTTCTCTATAATACAACTCATTTAGCATTGACCATATGGGTCTCTAGGGTTGATTTCTAAGAGAAGTAACAGATTTCAACTTTTTATTATTAAACTTTTTTTTTTAACATTTCTTCGTTTATTATTTTTGCTTTTCAGTTTGATTTTTTTTTATATATATATACATTTCATTGGTTCACTTTTATTCCAGATTGAACCAGATTTGTTATTTTAAAACAGAAATTCACATGGAAATATTACTATGTTTTGGAACACTAGCATACAATCAAATAGGGAAATAATTTCAGTATTTATTGTAAAATCATTAATACATTATTACATCAATTATGATCCTCATTCGTGGCATCATTTCTCTATAAATCTTAATGGAAAACTATTGTTCCAGTTAAGAGCGTGCTTGAGATAAAAATGAGAATAACATTTACATAAATCGTCACATTTG
>JAUMHE010000044.1:19918162-19943865 GCA_032359235.1 Enteromius mattozi | reverse complement strand
GCCGGACCTGGGACTCGAACCCGCGACCTTTGGGTTACAAGCCCAACTCCCTATCCATTAGGCCACGACTGGCCCCGTAACCAGAGTAATAGAGTGAAGCATTGCATTGACAAGCAGCAAAATTGGTTTTCTCAGAAAGAACCATATAATTTACCCTGTAGAGTCTTTTGGTGCTTGGTGCTTTCTTGGGCATGTCCAGGCTTGATATATAGACTTGAAATTGAAATAAAATTGCCACTTGCCTGCTCTTTAACGACTGATACAATTCAGTAGCCTCATTTACACACACTGCAGGGCCTAATATTTCAACCTGTTTCAGTTCAAATGCAGTCTTTGTTGTTGGCAAGTTAACTAATGCTAGTTTTCTTGCACAGTCCAAACAATATCCTACTTCAAGCAAGAAACACACCTAAATATCAAAGAGACTAATATATATTGTGACTGATGAGTAAAATGTCAGCGTTAACCATTTTAACTTCATTGGGTTGAGCCACAGTTGCAAGAATAATGTAACCACTAGATGTCCTTCTAAAATCATGCAAATGCTTGTCAGATGATTCACAGTCTTCAGTAAGACATCCCCAATCGTTAACCATGCTCTTATCCATAAAAAATGAAATGTATATTGAAATCCATGTGTGGTCCATTCACTGCCATGCCGTCCTGAACACATCACATCTGCTGGTTTTCATCTTTGAGTTCATTTTTCAACAAATGCAGAGGGAGCCAGAGCAAGGCAGTGTTAGGTTGTTATTTGAAAAAATATCACTTCCCACCACACTGTTGCAGTGCTAGACTCAATCACAGAAAAAAATAATGTTCCTTCCAGTGAGTTTCTTTTGCTGACACAGCTTATGAAGTCTAAAAGCAAACTAATGTGATGACCAGCAGATGAACACACAGTCAAATGTCAAAAGTTACCATGATCACATCAGACTAATATGTCTGTTGATGATTATTAAATGTCAGGGATTTCTACATAACTGAAATAAGCTGAAGCTAATGCTCTGCTATAGTATGTTCTGCTAATTTAACAAGATTAATTTTTTACATTATTATTGTAAGGTATCATTGTACAGTTTGACGGCTATGTTATGATAATGCAACATGCTTTATGAATCTCAATTATTTCATCAAATGATAACGATGATTTGCCAGTGGCTGATTACGTTTTCAGGACTGAATGAATTTTCCCTGTTGAAAATATCAGTTTACGTTTCCAAACATTATTTTTGTCATTAATTGTAATAACGTAGTGAGATTATTGTCTGCACAAGGAGTCTGACAACAGCCAGTGCTCCACACGGAGATCTGATCTGATCATCATCCAGTCAGTCTGGAATGACATGAAGTAACAGAACAAACTGAGACAGACTCAATCCAGAAGAACTGTGGCAACATCTCCAAGATGTTGGCAAATGGATTTTTCAATTGGCTTTTGAATTCATGCTGAAAATAAGGTCTGATTCATACACATTTTGTATGTCAAGATAGTCTTCAAAAATGAACTTTGAAGCCTAAATACAATATCAAGAGGTAAAAAGCTAAACGCAGGCTATAAACGAAGTACTCTGTGGTTACATGACTTCAGCATCACCGCCACTGAACTTCTAACAGCGCCTACAGTCTTTAGGTCAGTGGTCTCAAACTCAATTCCTGGAGGGCCACAGCTCTGTAGAGTTTAGTTTCAACAAGCTCCAAATCACACCTGCTTTGAAGTTTCTAGTGATCCTGAAGACCTTGATTAGCTGGATCAGGTGTCTTTGATCAGGGTTGGAGCTAAACTCTGCAGAGATGTGGCCCTCCAGGAATAAACCTTTATCTCATATCCAGTGACTGAAGCAGTGTATCGCCACATCTGGTCCTGTTGCAACGCAGTAAAAACTAATAGGAGAATCCCCTTCATCCTTTCTTTCACCGGTGTTACCTGGCTGCCTCAGTTTTCACGATTTCCTAACACAACATAGATGAGATGCGTGGGATGAATTAACATCCTTCTAAAGTATTACCCGGGAGCACGTTCTCATGGAGTATGCATTTCGAAATTAAGGATGCGTAGGCCTACGTCTCATATCACATATTGAGTTTGAGACCAATGCTTTATGTAGTTTGAAAAATTAGTTTGCAAGAGTACAAAATGCTTTGAGGCTGTAAAAGTGGATTAAATGAGCTGTCTTGTTCAGTTTAATGACTTTTCGGAATTTAATGTTTCGACAACCTCTTTAGCATTGCTTTTTTAAGTAAAAGTGAAATGTATTTTGTGTCATAGAATAAACCGTTGCAACATTGTGTACTTGTAATAATCATAGACCTTATTTCGGGCAAAAACCCATTGATTTCGGCATGATGGAAGCGGAAGCATTAAAATGCTAACTCATTTCCGGCTTTTAATACTCTTTCCTATACTGACAATTTAGAGATGAGCCATTATGATCTACCCCATCCCAACTTCCAGTTTCAAGAGGAAATGCATAAACACAGGGAAAAACAGTGCCATATGACATCTTTAATTCCTAAATGAAACTGGCATGTACCATCTAAACCTCACTTCCTCTTTCCTTTTGGAAACAATCAGCTTTCCTCATCAATGATGCATCCCAGGCCTGAACAGTTGTTTTCCTTGTTAATGGTTTAATCCTTGTGCCAAGAATGAGCTCATTGTTAGGATCCTGCTTGCTCTTGATAAAGAAAGGTTGCATGAGGAATGCGGTTTCGATGTTACTGTAGTATTTTTTTTTTTTTTTGCGGTTAGTACACCTCCATGCGAAAGCATTACAACATAATTGACTCATATGTATGATAACCTTAGCATAGCTCACATTAACACATCACAATGATGATTAAGGGGGAGAGTTTAAATAGCACAGTTTTATGAGACAAGAGATTTTTAGTGAAATATGAACATAATTTTTTGGTTCAATGCATCAGTCAGCACTACCATGACGTCAGTCTCTAGTGGCTCTAGAGTTGACTAGTCACATGGCATTTACGTCTCAGGTAACTGGTTTAAAAAATGTTTCTGGACGTGAACACCCATCAGCAAAGATGGCAGCATTCCAAGGAAAGCATACGCCAGCCACTTCCAATGGGAATGCTAACAGGTGGCTTTTCCAGCTATCACATACCTCATTATGATAAACAGCTGAAAGCCTATTTATGCATAATTTTCTGTACAAAGAACACTTGTATAGTAATGAGTGGAGGACATGGACAGATTTCTGGTAATGCTAGTTTCAGAAGTGACAGAAGAAAAGACACCTTTGTCTTGGGTGGCAATGTCTTCATGTCTGTGTGTGTGTGCTCATTTGTGGTTCTGGCAAAGCCACAAGTCATCATTTATAAGTGTGTAATTGTTCTTTGGAGCGACATCTGTTATATTTACACTATCACAGAAGTGTTTAAACATGCCTTAAACACTAAATTCAAGAGAAAACTGGGCCGTTCTCACCGTCAACCTTGACTTCCATTTTATGCAATGTAGATTAAGTGGAACTCAGTCCACCATAAAAAGCTTGATGACTCATTTGACTGGATTTAAATATGGCGTGATGGCAATAAAGGTTGTTAATTACACATAATGCAACCATATTTTACAGCAACTTGTCATCGTCATTTCATTTGTGTGCGTTTCTGTGTGTGAGTGTATTTAAATCCATATTATGTAACGGTGGTGTTTAAAAATAGCTTCCTCAGTTGTCGTTTTGGGTGTTAAGGAATAGTTCACTCAGTGACAGAAATTCTGTCATCATTTGTATCTTAAATCTGCATTCTTGTTCTGTACACCCCAGAAGTGTAGTGTACATTTCTGATTTCTGAAGAGTTTTTACACAGCTCTTTTTGTGCTTTGACTGAACTATTCATTTCAGAGCAGGAGGCATTACTGCACACTGGAGGGATATGAGTTTCCCAAACAGCCCCAGACAAAGAGCTCTAAATTTCTCAGCGTGTGTTCCCAGCATTCAATCAGCTCACATCAATTCCTCTTGTTTGGTGCTGAAGGCCAGTAGGAGTTCTCTTGTCCCATGAATCAATGGAGCAGTAGCAGTCCCTTCACCTTCATGGCACAGAAATGAATTATGAATCCATTTAAAACAAATGAAAACTGGCAAAGGCTACAGGGTAAGTATATATATGAGCCTGATCTCACGTCAATTCACACATATATTTTACAAGGTGGCTAATTCGTACAAATTCGTACAACCTCACTTACTCACACATGGGTGACTTTTTCGAGAAGTGATGGCAATGGCTGACTTTAAGTTTGAGTTTGACTTTGAGCTGATAAATTGTTAGGGAACAGGAATAACAGGTATATTTTAAGCGTCATTGTAAAAATAGTTGTTCGATAATTGACCAGACTCTTGCGTAACAACAGAAAAGCATTCATTGTGTGTGTGTTTAAATACATTTTATGTAACGGCAGCATTAAAAATGGCTTCCTCAGCTGTTGTCTTGGGTGTAGAAGAATAGGTTTTATGTAACAGCAGAACAGCACTCAGATGGCATTCCTGAGTTCCTGTGTGTCAGTTAGATGTATGAGCATAAGGAAGGCATTTACCAGATGCACCCTGTTTAAGAGAAGCATTCAGACCTGGAAGATCTCAAACAAGCTTACAACTCGATTAGATCTTTCACACTAACTAAACAAGTGTTTCTTGCCAAAGATATGTATATTTTGTGTATATTACCTTGTCTGGAGTGCTGTAGTAACCAATCGATTACCAATAACCTTATAAACTAAACAAAAATGCAAAACGAATCCCCAACTAATGGTCTTTTCCCACCAAGAGTTGAATAAAAATATTTAAAATGCTTATTTTGGATGCATAATAAAGTGTGCAGCTTTCAGTAAGTTACTGTTCAACAACCTATGAGCCTACGCTTTGCATCACGCAACATCTGGTTGTCATGACAGTAAAAGAGGGCTTGGCTTTCTCGTAAAGCCTGGAATAGCAAATCTATATCCTCGGTTCATCTCCTGTCAAGGTTCTTCAGGGAACTGCAGGTCTCTATTTTTTGCCTTCCCAAGCAGTATGCTATTAATCTTGACTCAATCCACTTTCAAACACTTTCCTTTCTGTTTACATAAGGTCTTATGCATTTTCAGACCATTTCATCTGCACACATACTGGAGCAGATACAATGCATTTCATGCACATTTGCGCTGTGATTTTGCATATTGTTTATGGTGCAATATTGGGTCACCAAGCAATGTAAAATCAGCAATAACGATCGAAAACGCACATAAATCTAAAGCAGCAGGGTATGACTTTTTGAAACTGTGTTATTTAACTGATGTTCGTCACAATGAGAATCGTGTGTGACAGCTGCGCAAACAGCTCTGTCAACACTGTCATGCCATGACAGTAAATGAAGGGCAGGGCTTTTTCCATCCAATGTGCAATTGTGCCCTATGTTTACATCTGTTTGTTTAAAGGTTTCTCCCTCCACTTAGGGAGAATCACACATCACTGCCAACAGGAATTTCAGTGGAAGAATTACGGATAACAAAGGCCCAGGTGACCCTTTCAATGATAAACTGCAGTAAAATGCAGTCAGATTACTCCAGTGTATGCAGTAAATCTGACATCTGTAATATAACTGCATCTGCAGCCTAACTGCAGCTCACTACAGTACAATTATAGTTAAATGTAGTACATTTGCACTAAAACTGAAGTTCGGTGAAATACAGTTAGACTAAACACAGTAGTGCAGTTCAATCCAGCTGCATGGTGCAATGAACTATACTCTTGCTGTTGGCATTAAAACTGGGTCAGTTTTTATATTGCACGTGTTACACAACTGCAGTTGTAAAGTTAAACTGCCAGCAGCTATGAATGTTTCTGGTTGGTGTGTGACTTTTTCAGACATTCTTTATGTGTGACTTCTTTGGCAGTTTACTTCAGGCATCTTGAGTACTTTGTTAGTCATTCAAGTGAAATATCTTCTTGTTATTGCACTTTTTAATGTCAGTATATGTGATCACATATTTTAGGTTGTGTGCTAGTAGTTGCCGTTGAAGTGTTTACATTAGCTACTGCTTACCATGGTGCAGTTCTTGGGAACAGCTACAGAAGTGTGGGAATGAAGCAACTGGAAACCTGTACACAGTACACAGTACACAGACTTGGCGGAAATACAAATGTGGAGAACTTGGTACAATATTACCAAAGCCTTCTGTATTACAGCACAAAGTGTTTAAAGTGTGTAAACTGGAAAGGGTAACACTTTATTTTTTGGTACTTCACTACATTCTACTAACTAAAAGTAAATTTACGACTACATGTCAACTAGAGTATTAGTAGACTGTCTACCTAATATCTGCTAATACTTTATTTTGATGTTACCCACACACATTCTATTGACTATTAGTGCATGTCAACTTATTTCACTTAACATACTCATAGCTTCTCTAATGAGAGTTAGTTCACATGTAGATGCAAAGCTACTTATACAGTAGAATGTCTAAAGTGGGCTATTGAAAAAAAAGTATAGCCTCATATTGGAAGGCAGTAGATTACTAAAATAGTAACTGTTTCAATCAGGGGTGTCCTGAAAGGCAACTATCCAGTTGAGTTTAGCTTTAACCCTAATCAAACACACACGTCTTCAGACTCACTAGAAACTTCCAGGCCTTTGTCCACACCAATATGTTTTCATAAACGCAGATTTTTCTCACCATTTTTGCTTCCGTTTATGCTGAGATATCGATTTTGTCAAAAAAACAAACTTTTTGAAAACGCTCTTGAAAACGCACTGTGAAACACACCTTTTCAATATGACATGTTTAGAGACCCATATTATACTGATAAATATCTCTGCTTATAATGGTATTATGCTTGTTACTGTATGTGCTATTCACTTTCACACTGTTGCTACAGACGTGTTACTTTGTACACTATTCAAATCACATGACTTTTGCGGCAAAACTTGAGGGCAGTTGCATTTTAGATCAAACATATAATGGGACCTGGACATGTCAGTGGCAAAAGGAATATGTCTGAATTCACAGCAGTCATAAAAGTGTAGACAAGAAGTACCTCTGGTGTGATTCTAAAGTGTGCATATGAGGGACATGTTAATATACCATAAGATTACATTCGAACTACACACATTCATGCTATCAGAGAACATAAGAAGAGTTCAGATGCAAAAGCCTCTAAGAGCCATCTTTGTCAAAAATGAGATAACAACACTGAGTGAATGTTCTCATATTATATATTCATCAAGTAGTTTCACTTCAACTCCGCTAAATGCCAACCCCAAAGTCACTGTGAATTACCAGTACTTCCATAGAAACCTATACAAAGTAGCAAGAAGTAATTTTAAAGAAATACGTCAGACATAGTTAGGTACTCTAAACACTTTT
This sequence comes from Enteromius mattozi, assembly GCA_032359235.1. Taxonomy (NCBI): domain Eukaryota; kingdom Metazoa; phylum Chordata; class Actinopteri; order Cypriniformes; family Cyprinidae; genus Enteromius; species Enteromius mattozi. The sequence goes on along the minus strand of JAUMHE010000044.1, from coordinate 19,936,496 downwards.
CATGGTCTTAGATTAATTACTTCCATAGAACGGATCTGGTCCTTGATTCTGATTGGTTGAGCCATGCTCAAAGCTGTTGTAAAATACTCTACAAACATACACATTTGTTTTTTGTATTTGTGTGTTGCTATGAAACCACTTTGTTGGAACCACAACTGTTTCTGAAGAACTATATGGAAAAATAATGTTTTCACTAATATCATTTCACTTTATTTGCTTCGTTTTATTTTGCGAAACCTTACTACTTATATAGAATAATCATTTTATAAAAGCAATAAGCCCTGTGAAGCCATGGTTTACAGTGAATTTATAGCAGCTAATGGGCCTTGCACGGTTTCTTGGTGCTTATTGGTTTAACTAAAAATACTGTACCTACTCAAGAGAGTATGCAATCTTAGACACAGCCATTGGCCCTCCAGGAGCAGGATTGGACACCCATGATTACAGTAAAGGTGTGGGATTTTAAAGTCAGAGGTACAGCCGTGCTAAGCATTGGTTAGTAATTTGAATCCAAAATGTCATCACTTAATCTTACAGTTTCCTTATTTGGTTGTATCAGCTTTATACTATTTATAAAAAGTGAAAAAATGGATCCTAGGGAACTCTTGTTTTTTAATAGTGCTAATGCCTGGCACAGAGCACTGCATCTCATTACAGAAACTGCTTCTCCTTTCATGTAAATGCTGATAAATTTAAACTGTTGCCTTTATTTTTAAAATATTATAAGCACTATAAGCATTTTGTTCTACTGTATTATCCTGGCCAGTATATAATGAATGTCCTATTCATATAAATCCATGAATCACACTGTTTTAAATGCACATGGCTTACTGTATTAGAGTGGCTTTATCTTCAGATAGGCAGAGCAGTGGATTTGAATGGGAACAAATTATCTGTAGCAGATTCCAGGAAGAGGGCGCATATATATCTATATATCTGATATATTCCTATCTACATTCCTTTGTATGGAGCTTCTGTGTATCTTACTGCATACATTATATGTGTATGTTTGAGAGTTGATTTTGTTATAAACATTAAAGCCTTTGAAGTCACTGCTGTAGTTTCAGGCCGACAGTACACTCTGCGAGAAAGCCTTTGGTTTTATTTGAACAAGTTTTCACAGAAGCTCACAATGGCAGAAGTGTTAAAAGCATTTCCAGGTAAAGGGGGTAGCTGTGGTTTGACTAACTATAACTGAGTCAGACGTGAATGTTTGTTAGAAGATTGCTGTTTTGAGAATAAGGTTGTGTACAACGCCTACGAGTGCATCTAAAGTGTGGGTGAAACTGTTGCAGTGAGTGGGTTGTGTATGTTCCTGTGCTACAATGATAGAAAATGTTTTAAAATAGCCATTACTCCAAATATACTATAGTAAACTAAGCTGAGTAAACAGTCATATTGCTAACATTAAACCTTTGATACTTTCTAAAGGTGACATTTGTCAATTTTTATCAAAACACTTTGTCTAATTACATTTTATACACAACTATAAGCCATTTTTAGGTTGATTTCCTTAAAAAAGCCTAAAATTTACAGTAGCATAATTTTAGGTTTTACGATTTTAACTTAAATTTACAGTTAAATACTGATATCATGTTAATATAACAACCTATTGAAGTACTGAACATTCTTTGTCACTTACAAAAACGGTATTTCACCGTAAAGTTGTCTGAAATATCTATTATGGTTTTTCACCATAGGCTATATATATATATAAGGGAAACTTACTTTTAACTATTTAACAGCTTTTTACTGTAACATTTTACAATTTTTTTACTGTTATCACAGTCGTTTTTTACTGTGTTTGCAGTTGCATTTGCACAGTTTAGAACAGTCCATTCATGGCCTGGATTTCTTAGCAAGCTTAAATAACCATGCTAAGGGAGTACCTTTAGTGGTGTGATGTTATCTTCTTTTATGTAATATATCAGCATGTAACTCATAAAATATTAAGGCAGTAATTGTCTTAAATAGCTGGTCTGGAAACTTTTGCCGCCCACACATTGCCCTGTGATCAACCAGCACTTTCTGCTCACTCCAGTGTTTACCTACATTATCTCACCCTTGGCCCAGCCCTGCGCCATGAGCTAATGTGCATTCTAATCATGATTTCACAGCCCCACACTGGAAAGACATTTCATTTCACTGTTTGGTTGAGCATCCTGAACTGGGGGACTGTATTGCAGTATAATGTGTATCTTTCATTCCAAGTAAATGAGCAATAATAAATCTAACGTTCGACCTCAAACCACTTACTGTAATTAGCAGAAATTATCACTCCAAACCTCACTAATGCCTGATGTCATAAAAAACAAGTTATACATTGTGAGAAAAGGAAAATGTACTAGTAATATTCAGTTAGGAAATTTTATCTTAAGTTTACTGGCATTTCCTTTTGGGGGGATTGTTCAAGTGACCCATTTCATATTTCTCCTCTCTTGTGGACGCTAACAACCCACTGACTAACAAGACAGAGCAAGTTACTTTTGTTGTGCAACAATGTCTCAGCTTTCAAATTTTGTCATATTATAAAATGTGTTAATGTGTCATGACTTCAGTTCTAGCAGCATGTGAAGCAATCCTTTCTTCTTCTTTATTAGTTATAGCATGAAATAAACATGAATGAACACAATAAGGTGTCTTGTTTTAAACACGGAAAGAAAGATTTTTCCACAGATTTTTTCAAGTTCAAGTGAATGTTAATCTGCTCCTCTGTCTTGGTTATTTGTCAGAAAAAAAATGGCATTATGATTGGTCAGAACGCCTGTCAATCAAACACCCTGCAAAGGGTCAGTTGGGCTAGTTTTGTTTCACACACATGGCATTTCCTATAAATTTACTATAAGATACTGTGAGTTTTTCTATAAGTAGTTTACTACAGTATAAGCAACTAGTTATATGTTACTAAATTATGTAATTTAAATGTAACAAAATAAATGTAATTGTAATCACAAAAAATCATGTAATTAAATTACTGTTACTTATGAAAATGTTAATGATCACAAATGGGGTTACATCAGTTTTTGTTTTTGTTTTTTCCCCACAGACACCCAGATTTAATTAATTTTTTTCATAAACTGCAGTGACTAATGTGATATTTATAAAGTATATAATGTAATATTTCATAATAAACTGGTTATTTCCTATTTTATGTATTTTAAGCAAATGTGCCGCACGAGTCTTGGAAAGTGAAGCCATCGCGTCTCGATCGCCCCCAGGTGACTGGCTGCAGTATAGGTCATAAACCCCACCCTCTTCTAGTTTTTTGATGCTATAAAAACGGGGTGTGGTGTCAAGATTGTGAGCTTGTGATTGGGTCTGCGAGAGTTTGGGCGGGACTTTGATTGCACAGCTCCACCTCAAGATCTCTACTGCGCAGACTCTGGGTCCATATGACGTAATTTTCGCAAGATGTCAGCGGCCATACTGGGAATGCTTTGGCTTCACTTTCTATAGTGGTAAGAAGTGGTGACATGTCGTCCATCTTTTTTACAGTCTATTATTTTAAGATTAAGTGTTTTTTTCAAGCCAATGTTAGATGCCAGTGTTTCCCTGTTTATGCAAAGATTTGATTTCCAAATAGCTAACCCTGTCTGCTTTACATGTAAGTATCGACACCCTTGGTAAATTTGATCAAAGAAGGCTGTGAAAATTAATCTGCATTGTTAATCCTTTTGGTCTTTTATTTAAAAAGTTCACAAACCTTTCATTATATAATAAGAATTTAATATAGCGGGGAAATATTAGGCTATGAAATAAATATTTTTCTCTAATACACATTGGCCTCGCCCATTTTCTACAGAGTTCAGGTTGTGTATTTGAGAAAAACATTTGTTTCATAATGATATTTCCCCCTATTTTAAATTCTTATCCAATGAAATTTTAGATTTCATTCATTTTAGATAAAAAAATTAAAAAATTAAAAAATCTAAAGAATTAACAATGCTGATTAATTTTCACAGCCTTCTTTGGTCATATTTTATCAAGGGTGACAATATTTTTGGCTATGACTATTTATAAATGTGAAACAAGATCAAAGAAAAATATCAGAGGCACTGCACAGAGATCATAACCACTTGCTTTACTCAGAAGGAGTCCCAGGGTCTTGCCGGAGTGATGATGTATCTCTAAGTTTATGAGTGTTCAGTAAGTGCCCATGCCTCTGTGTATGTCATTTCCTGTCAGAGTGGTGAGTAGCCAGGATGTCTTCACTCATGGCCTTGTACAGTCGCATTGAAGTTTTACTCAGTACACTAATGAAAAAGACCTTGTGTAAATATGAAACTTTTCTTCCTTCAGTAGATAAAACCCATGACTGTTAAAGTTAATGCATCAGCCATATCCTCTTACCACTGATGATTCAGTAGGGTTAGTTTAGACCAGGCAACATTTTTCCAATCTCCTATTGTTCAGTTTTGTTGAGCTTATGCAAATTGTATCCTCAGTTTCCTGGAGTAGCAGCTGGTGTGTTCTTCTGCTGCTGTAGCACGTAAACTTCAAGGTATGACGTGTTGTGTGTTCAGAGATGCGTATTTTGGTTTTACTGTTGCCTTTCTATCAGTTCAAACCAATCTTCTCCTCTGACCTCTGACATCAACAAGGGATTTTTATCTACAGAACTGCCTCTCACTAAATAGTTTTCCTTTTTTTTTTCCTTTTTTTTTTCAAAAAGAGTATTAGTTGTTTTTTCATAAAATTCTAATTCAGTAAGTACAAAATGACTCTTGCTAATGCCTAAGTATTTAAATAAATTACATAGTGTAGAATATAAATGGCTGGAGGAACACGTTTCTTGAACCTGGAACAAATGAATGGAGAACAAAAGAAACGTGGCATTAGTCTGAATCATTTAGGTTAGGATGCATTGTGATCATCGGAAGGGTTTCCTGATATATCAAATGAGTCACATTTCTCAGACTTGTTTGAATCATTGCAGAGAGAGAGAGAATGTGGCTACAACACCTTACTTTCACGTACGCTCACTCACTCACTCACTCGTTGCCAATGTGAGATTACCCACAAAAACGTATCTTCATTCTTTCTCATAAAAGGCAGTGGGATTAAACTAAGAGCATATGGAGAATGCCTCCTCTTCTTAGACGTTTCTCCCACTTCTATAATCTTCTCTAATCTTGCTCTTCATAGATGGTTCAGTACCCAGTATATTTGGTCCAGCGACTTCACTGAATCATCAATCGTTTCTAAAGCGCTGTGAGTGGTAGACCAATCACAACAGACTGGTCCATCTAACCAATCAGAGCATAGTAGGCTCCCAGAAGGGAGGAATCTTAAAACTGCTCTGAGCGAATCGCTGGTAAATGACGTTATATTAAATGGATATTTTGAGAAAACAAAAGCGTTTTTTTACCTTGCATGCATGTAAACCTATTGTTGATGACTCCTAAAACAATATTAGGAGCTTTAAAAATGGCATAATAGGGGCATTTTAAATTAAACACAACCAAGAACTCCATGAGTTATTAGCCTACTGAGTAATGAAAGCGCAACTTCTGAGTAATACAGTTTTCCTCTGGGTGTCTCTACCAGCTGTACTTTCTCACATCATTATGACTGTCTTCCTGTGAGATATCCTACTGTTTCATTCAATGCTCACGTCCTCACATGCCCTCCTAATTGCCAGAGGCTAGGGTTAAAATACTGTATATCCCTTATCATTGCTCCCCAGCCATTTGTGGCTTTGTCCTTACCTGACACATGTTATGCTATCTGAGCTCGTTCTCCTCTGCTGAACTTCTGAACCACATGAAATATGTTAACACCTGCTGCCTGGCTCGTTTCTGATTCCTGGAAAACCGGCAAGACGTTATAGTAGATGAGGTCTCATAATGACACTGAAAGACCTGTAGTGGTGGAAATACACATGGAAATACACATGCTCATAAGTTCACATACAATGGAAAGAAACCTGACCACAATAGTGGAAGTGATAAAGACTGAGAGAGTGTGCGGTCTGTAGTACAGTGCACATAGAGGGTCTTTTTTTGTTCTACTGATTGAGTCAAAGAGATTGTGAAACCATTAAAGAGGGGCCAGGACCACTCAAGACACGCGTCTGATCAAGGTTTCCATTAGAGGAAATCTTAGTGTTTGTTTACTGTAAAGCACTGATGAGTGTGAGAAGACTTTACTCAGATGAATGTATGTTGTCTTACCATAATGCAAGTAGTGATGGAAAACATTTTGTATTTCTGATAAAATTATGTATGACAGTAACTGTTTATCTAGTTCATCTAAATGAGGACATGAAAAAGTAAGTAATTGCGTTACTTTTTTATTGAAAGTAGTGCATTACGTTACTTTTGTGTTACTTTTTGTTTAGCTGGGCTTGCTTGATTATTATTTTTATTTTTAACACATTTTTAACACACATTTTTATTAAAAAAAAAAAAAAAAGTTATATTTTTTAGTAGCTGTAAAGGTTCTTTCCCACTATACGTTTAATTAATAAGCCTCATGCTGAAGGAAGCACCTTTGCCTCAGCATCTCACACCCAGTTTCTCTTAACATGGGAACATGAGAGGTGTCTAAAGTTGTCTAAAGTTTTCTAAAATGTTAGGTTTGGATATGCAAATAAGTTACTATTTAAAGGGTTAGTTCACCCCAAACTGAAAATTCTGTCATTAATTACTCACCCTTATCTAGTTCCAAACTTTAAGACTTTCGTTCATCTTCAGAACACAAATTAAGATATTTTTGATGAAACCCTCCATAGACAACAACACAACTGAAATGATCCCAGATCCTGAAACGTAGTAAGAACATCGGTAGAAGAGTCCATGTGACATCAGTGGTTTAAAAGTTTTGCGACGCTAGAGGAATACTTTTTTTTTTTGCGCAAAGAAAACAAAAATGACATCTTACGCCATTTAGAGAGTATCACAACACATGCACACACTTTCCCTATAGCCACAGATTTTTTTAATGTGTGTGCTTTCCCCAGACATAAACAAGGGCGCACGTCCTGATTTTGCCAAGTACTATGTGTCCATAGGTCAGTATATTTTGTTGACCCTAGAACAACGTTTTAATGCAAAAATATAGTCTTGATCATATCTCTACACCTAAACCTAACCTTACCCATGAGTAACGCCTAAAATCAGAGGAAATGATAGATGCCTGACACTGATGTACAAGTACCAAACACTGATTGTTAGCCTAAACTTCACAAAATTTGTAAACTGTTTCTTCTAATCTGACTGGTTAATCACAATGTTGTCCCAGGGTCAACAAAGATGTTGACCCAGGGACATGTTGCACTTGGCAAAATCAGGTTAGCGAAACAAGGCTGGTTGCATCAAATACGTTAAAGCGCGCATATGTGTTGTAAACTGTGTTTATGCCTGCATTGTCTTGGAGAAAGTCATCTAAATACATAACTAAATACTAACACTGCTCCTTTGGAATTAAAATTGAGCAAAAATTGTATTAAATGCTTTTAAATAATGGCTCGACTGGCCTGATCAGTTATTGATCAGGCATCACAAACAGCTGACCTTTGGGGTCCAGATCACAGGAACTTACTGGTGAGGCAATTGAAGGGCCGTGAAAGATAGCGTGTGAAAGTGCCCACCTCTGTGGCGCAAAAGGGCAGTCAGAATGCATCGTGTACATCATTTCTGAGAAAGAGGAAGTGCCTGGCTGTTGACACAGCAGCTGATCTATGAGAACCTTGGGTTGTTCTTGTAGCTACAATTATTCTGCATTCCAAATTAATAATGAGGACTTCCTGTGGTCTTTCAAATTACAGCCAAACAGTTTTTTGTTTGTTAAAACCTAACGATTAGTGGGGTGTTAAGATTTTAACAGGCCTATATAATTTTGAAACTGATGTACCTAGAATTTGCATTTCACAGTAAAAGCCTTGTTGCTCAATTCTCTACATATTAATGCATTGAGAAATCAAACAAATAATGACATCAAGGTTCTCGTCTTCTGCTGATTGGGAAACACTGTTTCACCCGATATCTGATTTACTGGTAGTTTGTGTGCAATAATACATTATTTCAACAAAAAAAAAGAAGAAATAGTTTTGTTACACTATGTACTATTATGTACTTTCTTCTGTGTGTAATTACTTTTTAACAAATGTAAGAAAGTTATTACTTAAAACGTATTCTATGTACAAAACTATGCAACCCCAGACACTTCTATACCGTAGCTATACACAAACTTGATTTCATGAGTCATTTGCATTCATATCAGAGTGCAGTTCACAATGCATTTTTGTACTTGCTTATAGAAATAGGAATTTAAATGTAGCTGAGAAAAAAAAAACTCTTGCAGCATAATCTGGGTTAAAACAACTAGATTTAAAGCAATTTTAGTTTAATTTCTAGACTAAAAATTGCTCAATCTCATGCACACAGCAGGGTTATTAAGGCCACGCCCCCTACATGCACTCCATTTCATGCACAGACCATTTTTTAAATCATGCACACAAAATATTAAAATGTCCATCTTTTTTGCTGCTTCATATTGAAAATTGTTGTGTCTTATCATATTATTTTAATGCACTTGCTTTAATGTATTATCTTAATTATGAACACACTGGTTTGTAGTGCAAACTATTTTACTGTTGTTGTTCTCCTCGTTATTTAGCTATAGCGTATAATGAAACGGAAGCCTCACCCATAGACTTACTTCCACATTGAACCAAAAGGTGCATACTTTAAAATAATAGGTATTTCTGCTGAATTTTGAACATCATTATACTCCAATCTTCAGTGTCACATGAATTTTCAAAAATCATTCTAATATGCCTATTTATTAACAATGATGAAACGAAATGTTTATTTTTATGTTTGTGTATGATGCACTTTTATAAATTTCCCCAATTTTTAAATTAATTTCCATAAATTCCCCAAAATTCCCATAAATTCCTTGTAAGTTTCAAATTTTGAATATTTCTGCCCCTTTGCAACCCTAATTGGAAGTGTTAAAAAGTAGAGCTTTCTGTCTTTACAGTACCTTTTTATCATTGCCCTCATTCATTTCTAATGCACTGTTGATTATTCAACATCACAATGCAGTGACACAATACCTTCACATGGTATGCAAGTCAGCGTCTTCCCCACTTTTGTAATATTGGTCAATGTTCAGAGTATTCCACTGTTACAAGAGAACATATTAGCAGAATGCTTTTACTGTACTTTTGGGAAATCTTACGAATCTTACTCAGCCTACATCTTGTCTTTTTTATTGGTTGCAGATGCAGATCTTTTAAGAATTTATGTGTAGGTCAGCTAAAGCAAAATTAGCTCCTCTGCTTTGTGCCATGACTCTGTTTCCATTCATGACAGAGACTTAAGGACAAGTTTACAATGAAAGTTGACCTCAAAATGAATATTCTTCTAGAATGCACTACACAACGTTTGCCCAGATTTTTGTCCTTGTTTCTGGACAAGTTGATGCTAGTTGCTGAAAGTCTGAGCTAGTCTGCAGATTTGAGTTGACAGAGTTCATGGAAAATCACGTAGTGTATGTTGGTCATAGATTCCATCCAGTCTGAGGATATCAAATATGTTTGATATTTTGTGCCATTTTAGAACATATTGTTTTTAACTTTCATGCATCGCCTAGTAACAAGGCACATGTTTCTGCTTGGATTTGCTGAGCTCCGAAACAACTTAAATGTGAAATATCATTAAAAATCTGACTTTTGTCCATGTATAAGTGCTGTAATCAGGTTCCAGGTCTATCAACCCAGAAAGCGAGAAAAGGACAATCTAGTGAATTTTTGGTAAGCTTTTCTCTGCAAGTCTGTGATGTTTCTTCTCCTGTGATGTAGAAAGAGAAGCTTATTTTTGTAACTTGTGTGTTTTTAACATTGACAGTTTAAGCACAATAACACAGGAATGAGAGCTTAGTTTAGTACTACAGTGCCGTGTAACAGCTGCTTTCTGTGCGTTCGCTTCTGATGTGTGAGCTCAGAAATATGTTTATCAGTGCTTTAAACTGATATGGCTTTAAAATGCATGATTTCAATGTGACATGCATAATAATCCAAACCAAACAGATGTTTTTTTGAAGAATATCTGAGGTACGAGCTATAGGCTAAAGGCCCGGCCTTATTTGCATTTAAAGAGACATGCATGAAAATAGCCTGTTTCTGCTTCCACTCAGAATAGACATTTTCAAAATGATATAATAAGTTATCTCCTGGATTTTTTGAGCTAAAATGTCACAGACACATTCTAGGGACACCTGAGACTTATATTACATATTGCAAAAGAGGAGGCATAATAGGTCTCCTTTCTTCTTTCTCCTCGGCATATGATGCCTAGTGTTTTAAAATCTGTTCAGATTTTAAAAGTTGCAGAGTGTATTCAGCCTTTGTTTGCCTTTATCCCATGGAGCACAAAAGGAGAATTTCTGCAGAATCAGCATGCTGTTCATTTTCATACGTATTGGAAATTACTTGGAACATATCACACAGGTTGTACAGGTTACTTTTATCGTGCCAATTTGTCTAATTGTAGTCATTAAAAACTGGGAAAACTCTGCCTGAAGATTCTTCAGAAATGACCTTAGTCTTTGGAATGACATGAAAGTGAGTATTTTATTTATTTTATTATTTTTTTAAGCTTTTAAGATTACAAGTAATACAAGATTTCACTCAAATGTCAAAGACTTCAGGCTGAGTTATAACTGGCCTGGCTTTTAAACATAATTTCTTTGGAAACGCGTTTCTTTAAATTTTCCTCTTTTATATGTGGGATCCATGACAACAGCAAAGATACAACAATATCAGATTTTCTGCAGGTGGGCAGCTGGTTTCCATGGATGCACCGAAGGCTGTGTTTGTACTGAGCTTTGTGCTGTGAGGTTTCCGTTGACGTCAGAGGCTCTGGCTGTAATCTGGAGTGGTCACTATGGTTGCAGTGTATTTTATTTTTTTTTTCCTTTTTTCCCTCCCTCTCTCTGGGAGTAGTTATTGCTTGTCTTTTCCAGTTGAAACGAGCAGGCGCATTGCTGTCTCTCTCTCTTTCAGTTGATATTTTTTGTTTTGTGGAGACTGACTTTGGGTCAGAGCTATAATTAGGTATTTTAGAGAAAATTTAAACATGAAAAGAAGAAGAAGAAGAAAAAGAAACTAACACTAAAAATGGTCAGGACTTCAGAAACAATCTAAAAAATGTAGCAGCAACCTAAAAAATAAAAAAAGGCAAAATTATTTAATAATTAGATTAAGAATGTATCTCCTCTTTTGTTTGGTTATCATTCAGTTGTTCCACATAGATTAAAAAAAGGAAAATGGCAAATGATAAAGATTTAATGTGATTCATGTTGTAACCTGTTCCTTGGAAGTGTCTTAAAAGTTAACAGTTCTCCATCATAGTCTGGGAGTTTTATCTTAGACAGACCTTTAAAGAAGCTTTACAAAATGACAGAAATATAGGTGAAACTACAAATAGTAAAACCATTGACATTTGAGAAGCAATAGAGTGGAGAGGTACTGCTCAAAGCATCTATTGTGTGCTAAACGCACATGAATGCTATATGTGTTTTTTTTTTACCTCTTTTGTTTTATTTGAATAAGGTCGGATTTGAAGCACAACCTTTCATGTTGCAAAATTAAATATTAATGTATATTGCAGGAAAGGTTGAAAGGCTGTTTAATTATTCCAATTTTTATGAGCTTTTATTGATAGAGTCACTATAAATTAAATTATGTAATGGTTCTCACACTATACACCCTTTACATGAGAAGCATGACAGATGGATTATCATAAGTCGTATAATAAATCTTTGATCTTTGAGAATCACCATGAATCACCTTTTTACTCTTTTTCACTTTCTACTTTAACCTCTTTGCTTTAAGCAGTTTTACAGTAAGCAGAAACTGTCCTGTCTACCTGTTTTGAAAATAAAACAAAGGGCATGAAATATTTTGACCTTTTCTTTGTTTCTTCTGGTTTCATGAATGACATTCATAGCGGTGCCACATGCGTAGATATGAGCATTCAACCTTTTCTGTGGAACTAAAATAAACGGAAATTCCAGTCGGTCCAAACAAAATCATCTATTTATCTATAATCATAACTGAAACCTTTTTGTTTAAAACTATAATAATACCTGATTATGAAAATGTATGCTATGTTAACAGGTATATAGAAAGTCTAAAAAGATTTTGAATGAGAAGAAAAAAAAAGATATTGAAGTGGCATTTTAAAGATGCTTTTCACAGAAAACATAATAGGATTTCTGGTTAGAAGTGATTTAAAGAAAAGATATATGGATAAAAATGACAAAAAAAAGACAGAAACATATTGAACTGAGAACTGTCTACATATCTAAAAATCACAAAAAACAGCAGATGATTATAAGATATTGTATGCAACGCTAATTAAAATAATAATAATAATTATATATATATATATATATATATATTCATAGTATTTTGCCTGGTCTTCTGGTATCTAAACATTCTTAAATCGAGAAAGTAACAGAGTGAGGAGATTAACAAAATATCTGGCAATGACTGCTAAAAATGGCCGTGATTTTAATGGTATAGAACTGTGAAAATGCTACGGTAAAAACCTGTTAAATAGTTAATGGTAAATTCCTGTCAAATTTAGAGGGAAGAAAAGTACACTGACATTCCCAGAATTCTCTGCATTGCATTTCAAATCTTGTTTGAATTGGCATTTTTTTCTCTATTTTTTCTTAGTTTTTTCTTATCAGTTATGTTTATTAAGGTTGTTACATGTAATGTTGTTAAATTAATGTTTCTTGCATGTGTTTAGTGTTTGTGTGAATGATACTGTGCACCTTCTATATATGTTCATGTTTAAGCTGCTTATGATGGGCTGTGGTTCATCGTGTGACTATCTTATCATCACCTGCATTTGGTACAAAACAGATTTCAGTACTTTATAGGCTGGTATATTAGTGAAATTACGGTATTTAACTGTAAATTTAACTTAAAACCGTAAAACCTAGAACATTGTTACCATATATTTTTGCCATCGAATTCCGGCAACCACAGCTGCCAGTTTTTTACCATAAATTTGACTGATTTTTTATTACAGTGAACTTTATTTTTCTTGCCCTACAGGCAGAATCCTTGTTTTAAGCAAAATCTTAAATCCTTCCTACCTTCCCTCATTCATTCATTAACTTGTTCATTCCAGAAAACAAGAGTAAATATCTTAAGACATTTTGCTTCTCAATTAAATGTATCTTGATATAAGAATATTTAGATATTTGTACTGGAAGACAAGACAAAAATTCTAAGAAATTAGTCTTAGTTTATACTGTTGCATGTTACAACTAAATGCTACATTTTGTTGTCTTAAATTACATGTATTATGTAAAATATGTGAATAGTAGATGTGTTTTAATCAATTCATAAAATAAAAAATGAGCACATTTTCACGATTAGTAATTAGTAATCAAAAGCCTTGTAAAACCACAAAAGAGTTGAAGAGTTGTGAGGTGTGGTCTGCTTATTACGTAATGGCAATGCATGACTTAGTTGTAATAAAGAACTGAATGTCCTCACTTCTAATTCTGTCCTGTCTGCACACGTAATTCACTTCAACCGCATGTTTCCAAGAGAACGCTAAATAGAATTTGTGGTTTTGAGAACATAACTATTATAAAACTTCTGTGAAAAAACAACTTATGCGGTCGTCTGCCTGAAGTTATAATTAGTTCTTTTATTATAAATAGCAGTGTTCTGTCGGATGAGGAAGGAATCTATTGTGGCGGTTTCACTGGAGCGTTGGGGATTCCTGCGAGCTCTTTATCTCAGCCTCAAACCAAAACAGCAGAACTCTAAAGAAGAACTAAAACACCTCAGGCGTTCAGACTGGTCCGTCTGGTGTTTTTACCATCATTCCCAGCGAATTTCGGCTGAATCAAGGAAGAGATTTACAGGGCCTTTTGAGGGAAAACCCTGTTTAGATGTTTTCTATACAATTTGCCAAGTATACAAAATCTCAGAGCAAATCTGCATTCAAACTTCCACAGAAACTTTTACTGATAAACAAGTCGCATAATCAAAGGCAACATGCTTATCTACCTGTTCTGAGGTATTAATAGTCTTTCCACTGTTTTATAACTTAGGCAAATTGTTCCTTATTTAGCGTAATAAAACTCAGGTCAGTTTGCGGATAATGTGATCAGCCTTCAGTGCTTTCATGAACTTTGTTATGCTTCTAGATGTTGCAATGCTCATTTGGGTCTCCATATTAAGCAATGCTGATAGATATGCACAGAGCTGTAATGTCATTTCAGATGGTTAGTAATCAAGATTAGTAACTTCCTGTATGAGAGCGTTTCCTCCATTTCACAGAAGCCCTCTTTGAGACAGATAAGCTTACTTAGTAGGGAATTCAGTAATCTTAAATTCAGTGAAACAAACAAATAACAAAAAAAGGCATGTAAACTCATCTCAAAACATTTAGTTTGCTGAGGATAGTGATTTTTGAGATTTTTGGCCAGAAGACAAGTATGGATAGACAACATTCACTGAAGAAGGGACCTGAGCCATATATATCAGAAAGTCTTGGGAATGGACTATTTGGACTAGTGATAGTAAGTAATCTAGCAAGTGCTAGAAATTATGTGTCCCCATATGTACTCATATGCCTCACTAGTGGATGTTTTTAATGGGCCGCTATACGCAAGCTGTCAGCCATATTGGAAAGGCCAAAGTAGGTTTGTGAACACTCGAGAGCAAGTTGAATTGTGCATCTTCAACCACAGTTATACGTACACTTGTTTATGAACAGAAATTATTATTATCTAACTATATTAATTGAAAAGGTTGCTCCACCTTAAAATTAACATTTTGTCATTAATCACTTACCATGCCGTTCCAAACCTGCAAAAGCTTTGTTCATCTTTAAAACACAATTTAAGATATTTTGGATGAAAACTGGAAGGCTTGGACTTGGACTGTCCCATTGACTGCCAAGTAATGAACACTGTCAAGGTCCAGAAAACTATGAAAGACATCATCAAAATAGTCATCAGTGTTTCAATCTGTATTTTATGAAGTGACAAGAATACTTTTTGTTTGGAAAGAAAACAAAAAAAACTGACTTTATTCAACAAGTCGGCACCGTAATGTCACCGTGGCAACATTTTGGAGAGTATCTGCTTGATGCATATAGCTTACGCAGTTATGTGTCAGCCGCGACACATGGATATCTTTTCTCTCTGTATTTACACTTTGATTTAAACAAAAACAGTGTCTCCGTGTGTCGCGGCTGACATAGACCAGCACACATAGTTTGCGTTAAGCGATTCTCTCTAAAATGCTGGCCTGAAATGCTGGGGATTATTTTCAGGCGCTGCGTAATATCATTGCACCTGCTGCACTGATGGCACCTATGATTATTACACCAAAATGAGAGTATAGTTCCTAGCCATATCAGCCTCGAATATCGTTTTGTTTTGTTTTTTTCCATCAATGTTAGTGCACAGTGTAACTAATGAAGAATGAAGCTTTAAATAGGAAAATTATCGAAACTTTTTGGTCTTTTTTTGAGCGAGATGCTAACGGTCTAATCCGATTTAATGATCTATGCTAAGCTAAGCAAAAAGTGCTACCGCCAGCCCCGAAAATCGGCTGAATGGATTAAAAAATGGTAAAACTCAACTCTTTAGCTCTAGGGGAGTTGGAAAATGTGCCTGTTTTCAAAAAAAGGGGAGTGTTCCTTTATGCTGAGCCACTGATGTCACATGGAGTGTTTTACCGATGTCCTTGCTACGTTACTGGATCTGGGATTTCAGTTGTGTTGCTGTCTATGCAGGGGCAGAAATCTCTCAGAATGCATCAAAAATATATTAATTTGTGTTCTGTAGATGAACGAAGGTCTTAACAGTTTGGAACGAGGGTGATTAATTAATGACAGAATTTTCATTGGGTGAACTAACCCTTTAAATCATATGTTACCTTATACAAGTGTCACTGAGAGCTCAGACTGTTGCGTGTTTTGGTAGCATGTCCTCACAAGCTTGCCGTCATATAAAACATATTAAGCACAATGATGTATAGGTAGGTGTGTTTATATCTGTGTCTATTGCACTTGTCTGAGCAGGAGTGAGACTTACCCTGTCTGTGCAGTATCACAGATACACACCAAACAAGCATTTGTGTTGGATTCTGAGTCTGTTTGTAACAGCGTGTGCTTTAACTTATATTCACGTTTGAGGAGTGCCCAGTCACTATGTTTAAACACAGAGAGCAGTTTCGAAATGTTGATGAAAAGCCTTTCACGAAAGCATCTTCCCTGCATAAAGATTACATCACTTCCCTTTCATCATACTGGAAAAGTGCAGCCAACTGCAAATGAGGTGCTTGTAAGGGACAGTCCCTTTGAACAAGAGCGACTTTTACATATTTTCATGTCATAAGCACTGGTTATCTTTAGAGTCCATAAAGACGTCACTTTATTTTCATAGACATCTGAGATAAGTGTTCTGAGAAGTTATGGCATCTGTTGTAAAGTCAGGTTGGAAGTTAATAACAAAAGTAATTCATAAGTTCTTTTTTTATAGGGTATTTTTTGGTAAATTCCTTAATATTAATATTTCAGTAGTGTCTATGACTCATTGTAACGTCATACTTCTGAATAGCTGTGCTGAAATAATTGTATGCATCTTACTTACTTCCTTTTCGAGGGGCTTTACTTCGTTCATTATTTATTTGTTTCACTGTAGATCTACAACTACCTTATTTTTTAAGAAAAGTACCCTTCCAAGGCAGCACGTTAAGCTCAGGGAAGACAAAGGCAAGGTAGTTAGAGCGAAAAAAAGAATGAGCAAGAGAAGGCGTGAGGTATTTGTGATGCGTTACTATTAAAGCTCACTGGGTTGCGCAATTACAAAGTTCTATGGAATCACATGATCACTCGCTTGGCTACTAGAGAATTTTGCATTTGATTATAGAGTACACTGGAAAAGCTGGCAGCTGGCTTGGGACTGAAATGTGATATTTACAATATTAGAACTGATGAAAAGAGCTTTTGTGTTTAACCACAGCAATCTAAAACAAAAAAAAAGAGACTGATAGAGCTAGAGATAGGGTTAAAGATTTGAACACACCTCTCAACACTCAACAAAAAAAATAAAATAAAGATTAGTATTTTGGCAAGAGAAAGTATTTTGGTTAATTTTTTATTTATTTTTATTTATTTATTTATTTATATATTTGTTACTTCCTGTTTACTGTTGACTAATGAGCACTGTCCCTAATAATATTCATAAATTCAAAACGTGAAAAGAAAAAAAATTCTCTGGAAGGCAGATTTATATGATGACTATGACTCAACTAATACAAATGCACATGAGTTATATAGTTTTATGTTTATTTTTGTCTGTCTAGATATTTTTTCTTTTCATGCAACATATTATCAACAAGGGTGTGGCAAACATATACTGCCAGACCTGAAAGAATTTGCACCTAAACACCAGACTGTCACTGAATTCTGGTAAATGCAGAAGGTTGAGTTCTGCACATGCGTGTGCAGCGGCAGCTGGTTTCACGCCTTTGTGCGGCTGCAACGAAACTGTTTCCTGGTTAAGAGTCTCATAGTTCACATGTGTTGTGAGTGAGGTATGTTTTTTTCTCGTTTTACTGTAAACGTCAGTATAGCAGGAAGAAGAAAAAGGCAAAGGGTTTTTAGTACACAATGTGCCTGTTTGTCAGAAACACCTAATTTCTCTGCGGTTGAAGCAGTTTTTCCCGTGCAAGCAAAACTCAACATTTCAAATTTGACATCTTGTTTGCTAAACCCATGGGCCTGACCTCAAAACATTTGCATTTGTGTTTTTTTGCCAAGCTCAGTAATATTTCTTGAATGGTTGAAAGCACTTGAAATATATAGCATTTTAGACAACACTGGGTGATTTGGTGCTGCGTGTTAGCAAAGCTCAGGTTTGAACATGCATGGGCCACTGTAGTTATAATTAATAAACAGCAGCTTAACCTCTGGCATTCTTCATGTTTTTGTTGTTGTTTTTATTGGAATGGTACAACATCGTTCCTTTGACTTTGGCACTTGCTATGCAAACATGCACAACATTTTTAAATTAACGAAAAAAAAAAAAAGATTCAAAAGGTCCAAATTTTTTATATCAACTTCAGATTCGGAACACAACTTGATTTTCCCACAGTAACACATTTAGAGTAGAACTGTTTGGATCATACAAAATTTAAAATGATTTTTTGTGTGTGAAGTTTTCACAACAATGAACTTATGTACTGCTTTTACATTTATTTATTTATTTTATTTAAAAAGAATTTACTTCAGCAATCTGCAGAGTCTTTGAAAATAATAATAATAATAATAATAATATA
>JAUMHE010000044.1:19898796-19909343 GCA_032359235.1 Enteromius mattozi | reverse complement strand
TTGCTATACCTTTTTATTTATTTTTTTTATTTTCTATTTCTATTGATTTTAAATTGCTGTCATTTTTAACTTTGTATTATTCTTGTACTTATTGCTGTTTTTTATTGTTCTCTTTTATTGTTTGTCTGCTCTCTGTAAAGCACTTTGAGCTACATACAAATGTATGAAAATTGCTATATAAATAAAATGTATTATTATTATTATTATTATTATTTATAAGTTAGGCCTTATAATCAAAATTTGCAAAATGTCCCAGGGGAACTTGATAAGGTTTTGTCAACACTTCTGATAAGATCGCAGTGAGGTTTCCTGTGTACCATCTGTGTTTCATCATGATTCATGTTGGGGCGTCTATGGTATGGTGGTGAGCTTCATTTTAGAAGAAAAGAGCCTGGTTCGTTTAAGCCATGTGATTTCTGATGATGCAATGCTTTTAGACAGGCAGTATTGTGGATGTAGAAGAACAAAAGCTGACTGCAGAACGACAGACACCTGGGCTGGAAAAGAAAACACACCTACACATAAGCTCCTGTAATTGTGTGATGAATACACACTGTTTGTTAACCATCAGACAGCATTATTGGGACATGATAATAGTTGTCTTTTCTGTAAGGAAGTATGGTATGTGGAGAACGCTTATCAGTTTCCTCGTTTCCTTTTGGAAAAAGATAAAGTAGATTTCCTTTGGAAAAGAACATTGTAAATTTGTTTAGCAAATTATTTCAAAGTGTAGTACAGAAAAAAATACAAAAAAGATATAATCAATGAAACATTGATAAACATACACACAAATATTTGGACATATTTTGGCAGATCTACTGCCTTACCGTCTTGTTTTGGTTACCACGTGTATATTTATTGCCTGTTTCTCTGGATCTTTGCTTTTGGACTGCACTCTTGTTTGTTTGCTGGTTGGACTGATTATTGTGGTTTTGACTCTTTTGCCTGTGACCCCGACTCTGATATCTGCCTCATGTTTTGGTATTTTGAACTGCTCACTCATTAAACTTCTGCAAATGGATTCTGACCCAGTGTCAAATACGTTAAAGCTTGGCGGAAGACGTAAGTCAGGAGAGAGGAATGATAGAGTTAAATGATGTTATATTTGTTTTCTTTGCACAAAAATGGTATTTTCATAGTGATGTCACATTGACTTTTTTACCGGTGTTTATACCACATTTCTGGACCTGGGATCTTTCAATTGTATTGCTGTCTATGGAGAGTCAGATGGCTCTCTGATATCATCAAAAAAATCTTAATTTGTGTTCCAAAGATGAACGAAGGTCTGGAATGACAGTGTTTGTGAGTCTTTCTGCCTTTAGTTTTGTCGTCAGTGAGTAAAATCCATGCTCAATCAAGTTGAGATCAGAAAATGACTTGATCATCGCAGCATATCCACTTTTTTTTTCCTTCAAAAACTCCTGGGTTGTTTTTGCTAAATTTTTTTCGTCCATTTGTGCTGTAAAAAATAGATCTGTAAATTAACAGAAAAAGTACTGGCAGCTCATTGCACACAAAGTGATGTTGATTAACAAATTTCAGGGGAGAAGCTCGCACGAATGATTAGCCACGACTGGCTCCGCATTTCCTCAATCAGCCTATTCGGTTTTGCCCAATCAGGTCCATTCATCTCTGCCTTAAATAGGCCGTTTCCTTCCCTTCCATATCTCGTTTATGCATCCCTCCACCTCCCCTTCTCCGCCATCAATGTTCATAAAAAACTGGCGTTAACATGGAAAAGTGCTTAGTGTCATGTCAGGGTCTGAGTAGGCGTACGCACTTTTTAATGTCGGAGTATTGCAGGCTTTTTTTGCTGCGCTAAATTTTGATGATTGGTGATATTTTATATGTTAAGGAGATTAGGAGTCGTTTACAAGGCAGAGAGCTGAAACCATTCATTTGCGCAAAAGTTCACGATCATTTGCGATTCATAGTTTTTATATCTGTGCGTCTTCTGTTCGTAAGTTCATTCTATGAATTCAAGAGATGATCGTAAGATCAAATTTAGGAGGCTTCTGTGAAACATTTTTTTTAAATGAGGCTACAGGATTCAGGAGGTAGTGCACCTGCTTAACTCATGTAGAAATAACAAAGGATAGCCCACATCTGTCCAGCTTGAGTCAACTGTCCAGTTAGTTATGAAGGTCTTCCCAGAAGTGAGCTAAACCTTACAAAACCTCCCAAGAACTCCTTTAAGGTCCTTATTTAACATTATACAATTACAAATGGTAAACTTGCATGTAGTGAGTTATTTAATTATCTTCTGAACAGAGGTGCTGCTTTAGTCTTATTACTAGCACTCTGTAGTACAATGTTCATTTGATTAACTCATCGACCCATGCGGGGCCCTCATGGAAACAAAAAACTGACAAAACTGACTGGGCAATAGTTAGATGCCACCCATCTGGGCCCCACATGAGTTTGCTGCCTGGGTAAACAGATATTTCATGGACTTTCTAAGTAAATGTGTGTGCACATGCCAACTCTACATAGAGAACCGTGCAGTAATAGTCTACATTTGCTGACTATAAACAATTATGCTGCCTCAATTTGCTATATTATAGCTGAGCAACATGCTAATGCCAAACAACTGATTGTGAGGCTTAACAAGCACTACATGAATGACACAGAGAATAGACAGCATGGCAGACCCTGGGTGGTCTGAAACTCCCTGCCTGGACTCTCATTCCATGGTTTCTGGCTGATGTCTGACTTCCGCCATGCCTCTTTTTTCAGTCAAGCGAGAACAGTAAAGCAGTGTTTAGCAAGAAGTCATTTGACAGTTAACCACTTCAGCCTGTGATCGATGGTTGCTCTGCTGTCTGTGCACCTTTAGTTCAAGCACAGCTACTTTATTCTTATGAATATCCTTTGACCCTAAATACCAGAGAGCTGGAGCAGGCTGAGGCCTGTTATCTCGTGCCACTTCCTTGTTGATCCCTTCATTTGAAATAGAGTTCCGGCCAACAGGAAACTCTACTGGAAGCACGCCAAGTCTCTCAGTCACAAGGGTTCAAGAGAAACACAGAACAATCTGTTCCAACAAAACCGACTTAAAACAATCTGTTCAGCCTGATCGTGACCCTTTATGGAGTTGAGAGAAGAAGTATTTGCTCAGTTTAAAGGATTAAAGGAACATTTCAGTTTCTTTTCCAAAAATTACACAATATAATTTGACTTTGACTGTTTTAGGAATTGCAGACAGCTGTGGTAGAGCTTCTATCTAAAGCTAATCTTCACAAGAAAATGTGCTTGCATATTTTTACCAAGGTTAACCGGATTTACATGGTCAGAAGTTGAAACAGATGATAGACAGACAGATAGACAGATTTGTAAGAAAGATAGTAAACCTAGTAACTTTTATATGATGAAACTGGGGATACAGGAATAATTTGTAACTTACAACTTACAAAGAACAGTTTTTTTGAAATGTAATCTAAATGCTTTAAAAAAAAGCAAGCTATATTTTACTGTCAGTGATGAAACAAACTGAAATGAAGCATTTACTGTAAAGAAAAAAACTTTACTGCTGTAATTAGCTACAGCAACTTCAAATTAGTTTAGTTTCAAAATATATACTTTTATTAAATGTGAGTTCCAGAAACTAAAATGAACACATGATTTACTCTCTCTCAAAGAGTCCTAAGTGTATGTGACTTACGAATCAGATGAATACAGTCTGAGTAATATTAAAAAATAATAATAATAAGAAGAAAACGTCCTGGCTCTTCCAAGCTTTATATTGGCAGTGAATGGGGGTTGATATTCAATAGTCCAATACAAGTCCAATA
The DNA here is from genome assembly GCA_032359235.1 of Enteromius mattozi. NCBI lineage: Eukaryota > Metazoa > Chordata > Actinopteri > Cypriniformes > Cyprinidae > Enteromius > Enteromius mattozi. The sequence goes on along the minus strand of JAUMHE010000044.1, from coordinate 19,905,552 downwards.
ATGTGCCTCCATTCATCATAAAAAGTGCTCCACAAGGCTCTTGGGGTTAAAGGGATAGTTCACCCAAAGATGAAATTTCTGTCATTAATTACTCACCATCATGTCATTTTCTCATTTTTCTCATAACCTGGAAAAATAACTGTTGAACCACTGATGTCACATGGACTGTTTTAACAATGTTCTACATTTCTGGGAACATTTCAGTCTATGGAGGGTTAGAGAGCTCTTGGACTGATCCTGGCACGTGAAAAATCTCATTGGTCGGCCAGTTTTAACGCGACGCATCAAACCAAAAAAAACGAGGCCGAGGCGTTTTTTTTTTTTTTATGATGCTTTGATGCATCGCGTTTTACGCTTTGGTGTGCACATTCACATTGGCGCCCTTTGTTTAGTCACGAGGAAAGAAATAAGAAACGAAGAAAAATATCCATATTTACAATTTAAAAAAACCATAATCCTTAGCTTCCACTAACTGTTGTAACTGAGAGCATTGTTTCAGCAGATAACGGAGGATGTAGGCATAGAATAAGTTCTGGGGGAAGGAATAAACATGGAAGCACAAGAACAAACACCGGTCACGAAATAGAAGTACAAAATTAGTATTTGTAAAGAAAAATCTGTGAGGGTTTCCATATAAACCAAGAGGTTTTCCTGTACTTAAAACAATACTTGATTCTCGCCAGACTAGCAATCCTCAACAAAGTTTACGCAACACTTACATCCTCATGAACAATTGTACAATAATTAGCAAAAGTTTTAAAAAATGGATATTTTTCTTACACAAATGCATGGCTTCGATTCTGGAGGCCTTTGTTAACCCCCTGGAGCCATGTTTTATGATGTATAGATGCACTTTATTGGGCTTCAACATCCGGACCCACATTCACAGCCATTATAATGCTTGACATTTTTAACTCTGAATGTATTTGTCTGAAAGAAGACAGTCATATACACCTAGGATGGCTTGAGGGTGATTAAATCATGGGGTTATCATTTTAGTATCACAGCAACTCAAATTGTAATTTTATTTCAAGGTTTAGTTTTATGTTGCAATCATTTTTACAGTGTTGCATGTTTTATTGACTTTTTAAAAAGTCATCTTTGCTCAGTTGTTCAAGGTTACATAGTGATATATTACATTTTGGCTTTATAGGTTATAACAGTTTTCCGTTAACTTACGGTTATATGAAGGTTTATTGGTTAGGTGTATTTAAGCAGCAGGTAATGTAGGTCAAAACAGAGCAATATATTTTACCATTAAGTCATTTCTCATCATAAACATAAAGTACAGATTTCCGCAATAAGGAAGGGAGATGTCAATGAATTTTAACATTCAATTCCTCCTGCCAAGCCGGAGGTCAAGGTTTGCCAGGCTCCAATAAGCATTGTATATTATTTAAGCATTTTATGGCACTGAAAACTAGACATAACCTATATTTTGATGAACGGGAATGCTAGCGGCTAGTTCTCTGCAGGTATCATAGACCCAAGTCTTAGCTTTGCAAACCATTTTTTTAATGCCCTGAGTTTCCAAGAAACACTAGCAGCATCTTTATTGTTATTCCCACAATGCATCCAGTGTAGAATAAAACACAGCCACTTTTGTGAGTTCAGCCTACAATAATATCTCTACAGCAGTCTCTCTCTGTGTGTGTGTGCGATCCACTGTTGCTGAATCAGGCAGGAGTGTGTGAGAGCGCTAGCGGGAGGAGCTCTTCTCTTCTGGGAAACAGGCTGTAGTTAATTGGCGGCCTGTGAGTTCGCACATGGATCTATTTAGGAGAGGGGACGAGGAATCCCGCAAGCTGACATATCTGTCCCCACAAGACATGAAATTCATGCTCGTCTCACAGACCTCGACTGCTGGGCATTTCCAGTATGCTGGCATGAATAACGTACACTGGCTGCTGTTCAGTTTCTCATTCCTGTACGAGGAAACCCTCACACTGAGTTTGGGGGCCAGTGATGCAGTTTAAAGTGGGCAGGATATACCGCATGTACTTGTTTTAAACCAGCCTCCATTAGTGCTGCTGCCTGTTGAGTGAAGCATCACTGTTACAGTAACACATTACAGTAGTTTCACTTGTTAACATGCATCAGCTAATATCAGCTTGCAACAAATATATGTATATATACAACAAATATATATATATACATGTGTGTGTGTGAAAAATCCATAGCAAATATACATGCAGATTTTTTTGCATGTGTTGTTTTCATAAGCATGCGTACATGTATACATATATAAATATATAGTTTTAACATATTTGCTACAAATTATATTATAGAAAATGTATTCTAAAGATATTACTGACATATACAAATTATACTGGGTATTTTAATAAACATATCTTTGTATGTCCAGAGGCCATATGGTAATATCACTCTAGATATAGAGAGTTAGTTGTCTATTTTTACTAGGTTAACATGTTGCAAACCTGTTACAAATATCATAGATGGTCATTATACTGCTGACAGAGCCAATGACAGCAACATTTAAATAATGTAAAATTTATGATTGTCATTTTATGTATTTATTTGGGCACAGTCTTTCTTTCCTTCTCAGAGGAAACAACCCTTTTAAAATTATACCTTTTTAAATTATCGCACATGCAATACCAGCCCAGTCTAACGGCAACTCGTACATATTTTAAAAGGTGGCTAATTTGTACAAATTTGTACGACCTCACTTGTATGAATTCATACGATTTTTGCTATTTTACGAGTTGCCAATTCGTATGAATTCATACAAATGACCTACACCTAACCCCGCCCCTAAACTGGAGTTTAGACAAATTGTACATATTCGTACGAGTGAGGTCATACAAATTTGAACAAATTAGCACAAATTTTCCACCTCGTATGAATACGTAAGAATTGGTCGTGAGACTGTGTTGGCAATACATATATTACATTAGCTATACAAATCCCATTATGAAATGTTTTGATGAGTTTTTTTTCTTTTCTTTTCTTTTTTTTTTTTTTCAAAGACAGCACAGCTTCCTTTACCTTCTCGGAGGAAACACCTGCTACACATTTCCTTCACAGTAATCATAACATCTGCCCTGCAGAACAATCACAACCTTGTTGCAGTTAAACATAATGTGACAAAGAATTGTTTATGAGTTCTTGCTTGTTCATTTATCTGGAAGTCAGTATGTTGTGTATATACCTCCTTGCAATATATCAGAGAAGACATCGAATACTGAACGGCGGATACGGTTACTGTTCAGACTGTTCTAGCACATCTATTGTTCAGTTTCAGGTTTTAAACAATACAATAGGCCTGGAAAAAAAGGCCTTTTACTGAAGGCACACTGTGCTGTGTTCATGAGCTCACACTTCCCCAAATCTGCGTGTAAAATTACCAAAACAAAACAGCATTCCTTCTGCTTTCATTTTACATGCTGCACTCTCTCTCTGTCACACACACACACTTATTCTGTACTCTTTCTGTTTCTGGAAAATGTCAAATTTCTACAAAGCCCATCTAACGCCCCTCTGTTCCTCTGGAGAGCTGACAAGACTGTGCAGATTTACAATAAGAGGGTGTCATGAGGAAATGTCAGCCTTGGGAGAACTGATAAGAAGTCCATAAAATTCTTTAAATATATATGACACAGTTTTCTGTAAAGTGTGTTGCAATTGTTTTGAGACTGATGCAAGGAAGTAATCAAGGACCAAGAAATGTGTCACAGATGCCATTCCCAGACATCATTTTATTTTTTTATATGAGTGCTGTAACAATGAATTTGCCAATGAATGTTGTAAGTTTGGATTTTATCCAATTATAATGCTGTTTTTCGTTTTTCGGTTAATGTATCATTAACCAGCACTTGCTGTTATTCCTTCATGCAGCTGTGTGACGTGAATTACCACTAAAAATAATGCATCATCAACAAAAAAAAAAAACAGTATTACTCTATGTGTCAAAACATTTGGACGGTCTAAAAAGCAGAAATGAGACATGCTTATCCATACGAAATTAGCTGTCTGAGACAGAAGTGCTTCCTTTAAGGGTGAGATGACTGTAAGGTTTGTGGTCACAGACATGATTATGGTTATATATGTATTTTAACACAAAGTGCATTACTGCAAAAATATATACAGGTATATTTTTTAATTTTAGGTATTCTATTATTATTAAATAATTATATACTAATATTTAGTTCTACTTTAGGCAACAAATCACACTATTAAATAGTGGTTTATTAGCATGAATATTACTAGCATTATGAAACCGAGAATTATCATAATAACTAAGCTAGCCACTGATGTGTGGTTTGTTAGAGATACAACAATTAGAAAATCTGCGATCTGAGGGTCCAAATAATCTAATTATTAAGAAAATTGCATTTTAAGTTGGCAAAATTAAGTTATTAGCAATGCATAATAATAATAAAAAGAAAGTTTTGGTATATTTATGGTGAAAATTTACAAAATATCTTCATGGAAAATGATCTTTACTTAATATCCTAATGATTTTTGACCCATACAATGTATTGTTGGCTATTGCTACAAATATACCCATGCTACAGTACTTATGACTGATTTTGTGCTCCAGGGTGACATATTAATGTTTTAGATTTTAGATCCCTTAATCCCATCATACCTAAATTGAGAATTGGTCCTCAAATTAAGGTGTTACCATTAGTTTATTAAATTGTTTATTAGCGTTTCGGGTAAGACATTACAAGCAATGCGAGACACTTAATCAAAAAGTACCTAACTTTACTTTTAAACGTACAAAGAAATATAGTTACTTTATCCTCACTGACATCTCTTCTGTGCAGAGGCCTTTCCTTCAGATTGACGCTTATTAATTTCACTTTTGGTGGGAAAAAAATATGCAAGATCAAAAAGAAATGCCAAAATGTCGTTATGCTGCCATCTACTGGTATTCTTCAGATATTGCGTTTTTTCAATTTTGTGCTTTTCCAAACCTTTTAGTCAGTAAATGGCACTCTATTCTATTCATCTATTCAGATCTCAGTGTGTACGTAACTGAATCAGTCAAAGAAAGCAAAAGACAACCACAGCTGCTATAATATCTTTATTTCAGCATGATCTGGCTACCACTACAATGGTATCGACCTCCAGAACATCAAAAATAAAAAAGAAAGAAAATGGCACTCGACTAGTACAATACTGCTACATACAGTACACACATTTATAAAATGGAAACCAATAATCTCTATACACTAAAGTATGTACATCTTTGATAAATTAAACCAATACTGCTTAGATTTACTATTTCGCTTGAAGAATAAGATGGACGATGGAAACCCAAGAAAAGGAAGGTGACTGGAGAAACGCAAGCAGGCACTGGAGCATCCGGAGGACTTCTGATTCAACTGCCATTGACAGTCTTACACTGAACTTGTTATTATAGGCACATTTATTTATTTTATTAAAAGCATTTTACGTGAATGCCAAAACACTCTAGGTTAAATGACCTCACGTAAAATAAAACAAAACAAAAAAAAACACATTAAAATATGCTAATTACCGTCCTGTCTGTCTGAGAGGTAGTACCAATGCATGATATCCTGGTAATATTGATATCCCATAATCCCTAGCTGGCCACCATCCAGTGTTTCTGCCCAGCTGCCGATATTCAAAGCACTGCAGCAGCTTCTCGCAACATGCGAAATACACGTCGCAAAAAAACAACAAAAAAAAACACGAATGCCCGTGAAGCCGTTTACTGTTTAGGGGTAACTCAATCTGCTGACGATTCTAGGGTGGTTTCCCACCCTCCCTACAAAGTTGGTTTTCCTTTTGCAAATTATAGAAGTCTCTTGGAAAATGTTTTGACAATTAAATACACAAATAAACCTCTGAGGACCAAGCCGCTTGTGCACGATTAAAAAAATGTAAAAATACACTTATTGCCTGTACATATCATCAGCACGAAGGAAATCTTCCTTTTCTGATGCGCGTAGGAACTTTCGTTTGGTTTTCCACATTCTGTCAGACCTGCTGATTTCAGAGAACGCAAGAGAGAGTGCGCGTGTGCAAGAGACGAGAGGTATAGAAAGAGGACAGGGAGAGAAAGAGAGAGAGAGAGAGCGTATTTTGGTTAAGCGTGAGGAAAAAATGTTCTCTTTGGGGGTTTGGAGGAAGCAGCAGCAAGTAAAAAGCCTTGCTTCCGACACTCACACACACACATGCACACTTGAGCTGAGCAAGAAGATGTTTGAAAAGAGGCGCAGAGTCCCTCGCTGACCCGGTCTGGTTGGTTTCTGAAGCTGGGCTTGTTTTTCCTCTCTGCACGGCTCAGCTGTCTCCACGAGGGGGAGCCCTGAATCTGTAACACCGACATCCTGAGCAGCTCTAGTGTCTCTTCATAGAGGAGACCTTCTTCTTCCTCGCTGCCAGCATCTCGTAGAAAGGATCTCTACTGATCGCCGCCCTGGAGAACGAGAGGAGGAATATTACGAGGACTGCTTTTCTAATGTTAAAGCTAAAACTTAGGGTTAAATAACACTTAAAGTGTTAGTTCACCCCAAAATGAACACTTTTAAGTCAAATTAATGATTTGAATTGCAGTATTAGAAAAGAACAAAACTTGCTCTAATTTGAGCTTAATAAAGACACTCTTGTCTTCTGTAGAGCTGCATTATAGCTCAGCTGAACTCACTGAACATAACTTTACAATATCGACACTATTACTGATTTAAATCTAATCAACACTGAACTGAATAACAACACCATTGTCTTCTATAAAGCAGTTTTACAGGTTAACAGGCTAAA
>JAUMHE010000044.1:19872886-19898696 GCA_032359235.1 Enteromius mattozi | reverse complement strand
TTAAATCTAATCAACACTGAACTGAATAACAACACCATTGTCTTCTATAAAGCAGTTTTACAGGTTAACAGGCTAAATTTTGCTACATTAAAACTGTTTTTTTCCTGTTTATTACTGTGAAGCCGCTTTGAAAGAACTTGTAACATTTATTTATATAGCTCTTTATACAGCACAAGTTAAATTATAGTTCAAGTAAAGAATAATGTGCAGTCTTTTTCCAAAAAAAGTGCAAATAATGAGATTCTCAGTATTTTCTTCGCAATAAATGTAACTGGTAGATAGATGCTGTTTATAGGCTACTTAGATTACATGAGATTATAAAACAGCATGCAATAATAACATTGAGATTATATATATATATTAATTATTAAATGGTTACAGCCTTAAAGGGACAGCAATGCCCTCTCTAACCCTACCTATGAGGCAATTTTTGAATTTTCCCTCCATTTTTATTGAAAATAGACACTTTTCCGATCTGATGAGAAAAGAGGGAAGAAACAGCAAAGAACGAGTTCGACAAAAGGTGGATTCAAACTAATGCGTATCCTAAACACACGTTTGTGGACGAGTTCGTGTAAACAGCCTCTGCCAACAAGATGAGCTATTTTCACTTCAGTGTAAACAGACGCACTGAAACATAAATATCACAACTTCAATTTACATTAAATATTGACTTGTTTCATTATGTCAAAAGAAAATGAGAGTGGAGTCACAAGAGACATAAAACTAGCTCTGCTTTTTCAGAGTTCAGAGTTATATATCGTTGTGTTATTATAAAAAAAATACCTGACTCCAGAATGATTGACCAAACAGAATGAAAACGGAGATTCAGTAAGTATTTATTTAAAAATTATCTGGAGCACAAATTAATATTTCGTTACCATAAATGAACTGTATTTAAAGCAGAGTATCCATTGAAGAGTAGCACTCACTTGATGCTGTTCATCCACTCATCTTTCTCCTCGGTGGTGGGAGCGGAGATGCGGTAGAAGGTGTGATTTCCTTCCACGACCCGTCCGTCCGCCTCGGTCTTACATGCCTTGATCACCTGGTCCTTATTGTCAGGGATGAAGAGCTCAAAGCAATTCTGAGAAACACATGCAGATAATCACATACTGTATCTGACAACGAGGGGGAGACATTGTCAACTCTCCCTACATAATCAGGAAAAGGATGTTTTACCGGCTTCTTGTCCTCTACTTCACGGATGCTAAGGTTTTCCAGTGGGATGATGCCTCTTGGTTCTTTATCCTACATGTTATGAGGCACATTATTTCTCAGTTATAACAATTCATTATGAACCACATAATAAAGCCTTAAAGGAACAGTCGAAAATTGAAAATTGACCCATTGATTTGGAAATACTTGAGAGTGAGTAAATGATGACACAATTTTAATTTTTGGGTCAACTGTTCCTTTAAGAAAAAACAGCTTCTAGAAAATATCACTTAAAGTTACATTTAAACAATACTGAAATCAATATGCAAACAATCAATTTGACTAGTTAAGATCGTAAAATAAATATACAATATAAATTACAGGTATTTAAAAAATAAGTCTTCCTAATGTATGTTATATAATAGCATTGCAATAAGGATTTCTCTATTGTTGGGTCAAGAAGAAAGAAGACATTAAAAGAATGGTTTTAAATGTCAGATTTCTGTGGAAGCCAGTTTCTGACGCTGAATAAAAATTTAAAAAGGTTATTGTGATTTCTTTATCTCACAATTATGACTTGTTTTCTCAGAATGGCGAGATAAACTTTCAATTGCGAGTTGTAAAGTCAGAATTGCGACTTTATATCTCAGAATTCTGACGTTATAACTCACAATGGTATGATATAAAGTTGCAATTCTGACTTTTTTCTTGGAATTGCGAGATATAAATTTGCAATTGTGATTTTGAGCCTAATTTTGAGGGGAAAAGACTGATGTTTTCTCAGAATTGTGACTCTGACTATATGTCCCAATTGTGGGTTTATTTCTCAGAATTGCACGTTTATATCACACAATTTTGACTATAACTTGCAATTGAGTTTATATCACACAATTCTGACTTTATATCTCACAATTGTGAGTTCATTTTTCAGAATTGCATTTATATCACACAGTTCTGATGTTAGCTTTCAATTGTGAGTGAAAAAAACAGCCGCAATTACCCTTTTTATATTTTATTCAGTGGTAGAAACGGGCTTCCATAGATATCAGACACAAAAAAGCCATAAATCTTTCTACCTAGCATGAGATGGGTTTTCTTCAGTACTTACAGTAGTGTACTCAAAGTAGTAAAGGCAGTTATCTGTGAGAATGAACCACCGTCTTTTCCAGGTTTTGACGCGTCCCCCTGAGGAACAAAAGCTGAGTGTTAAGTTTTCTTTGTGATGAGTCGTCAGACGTCACAGATCTGTGCAGCTGAAGAGTTGAGCGGCAGAAGAGCAGACAGACAGATGAACAGACAATGAGAGCTCTTCTACAGCGACTCCATGTCCAGTAAGGCCCAAGCACAGCATTCCTTACCAGCACCACACCATGCTCAAAACAACTCCACGAGTCCACCTTCACAACTATCACACATCACCTGAGCTGCCATTCCTCTAAACACCACCCAAAAACTCCTCCTAGAAGACCAGCCAAAGCTAAAAATTTGTTTAAATAGCAATAACCTCCAGAACTAGTCGATGTTTGCTTTCCAGAAACATGTGAAATACCAACCTGGTCTCATAAAAATATGTACCTCTGTCATTTTTTGCAACACCATTTTTATGTGCCTTACTGGACGTTTCGCCGCAGTTTCAAAGAGAAATGTCCATTAAGTGGCGCTAAAACACAGGTTCAATATGTGAACCCTTGAAAATTGTATTACGTTGATATAGGTATGTATTGCGGTGGTTCAGAATTTAAATATCTGTGGACTGTCGCTAAAATTGAATGCCCTACACCAAATCCAACCCTAAACCTACCTGATAGTGTTAACAAATGCAAAACTGATATAAAAACGCATTTGAAGCAACGTCCTTTTACACAGATTTAACTGTTAGTTAAACGGCATTCATGAAAACCCATATATATGTGTGAAGCTGGATATGTGTGATGCTAACGTTAAAAAGAATCAGTTTTCAAATGTCTCAGCATATTAATATTGTTTTGAAGTCATAACATGATATTCTTTAAGTATTAGTGCGAAAATTACACTTTATCAATCGAAACTCTGTAAACTTGTGTGAAAAGGAATAAAAGGTGTCAGTCTGAAATAAAATGCAGTTTTTCTGCCTCTAGTGTTCATTTCTTTTGGAAACTGCAGTGATACGTACTTGTTGGTACATATTTTGTGTCTCGCTAAAAAGTGCATCCAGGTACATTTATGCCATGAGACCAGGTAGTAAAATACACACAGGTCATCATTTCCCGAAACGGTCTTCACCTCATTATTTATTGTCCTCTCTTTTATATTTTTAACAATATAATTAGCAAAAAGTCAACATATTAATAAAATGTAGACTTAAATGACAATGCCTAAAAATGTATGTTTTTTTATACTTAAAAAGCTCAACTAAACTGAGAAAAAAAAAATGAATCAAGAGTGCAGCAGGGATGACGTTTTTGTAAAACTAAACCCTAAAACGAGATCAAAATCCTGTTTGTTAATGACTTTTTGGTCTGAAATAATGTAAAGATTTGTCGCAAGCTAAAGATATGCTTACATTTTATTTGAAGACATCAATAAAAAAACCCACTTGTGACTGTTAAAGCTATTACAGGTAAACTCATGGTGTAGTTCATTTATGGCCTATGTTTAACTTTTTAATTCTTGTGATTGTATTTAAGCTTTAAAACATTGTTAATTTGTGAAAGATTATCTCATTTTCTTCATTAACCCGAAAGCTCATTGAAAACACTGGCTTTTTTCACAGTAACCAGGGTGATGCAAACTACTGATTGGCCTACAAAAACACGTCAACACTGCAGCGCTCTTTCAGTGATAATTAAGTTAAGCACCTTATTAACTAACAGACTATGTTAGTAATCTGCTGTGACAGACTCTGACGGCAGGTCAGTGCAGTACATTCTTAAGCTCACATTCTTGGGACGTTTTCCCACGTCCATCTCTATAGGGACTGCAAGGTAAACACTGCGCTCAGTGATCCGAGGATGACCTCTGACCTGCGCCACCCTTGTTTCCTCCGCAGGGAAACCTGATCACACCGGCAACCACTTTCAACTGTGTGGTTGATGTCTGTAGACATCTTTAAATAATTATAATATTTAAGAGAAAGTCTATTTTTTAGATTTTGTAACGTGCTGTACAAGTATCATAAGAGGTCTCTCAGTGAATATGAGCTCATAAAAGCTGCATGCATAATGATTATAAAACCAGTAGCAAAATATTATTTAGGCCTGTTGCAATTACTGATTATTCACCTGATTACGGTTCTTTTATCAAATCATACATATTTAAGACAACCATGATACTACTGCAGTTTTGCCTTTTAAAAAATTTAAAATTTTATGCAGTATATGTTTTACTGTTATTTTACAACCATGTCAAGCTAAGCATTTGGGTTTTAGAGTTTTATGTAGTGCTAATGATAGTCACAGGGTGATGAGATAAATCGCTCATTTAATTTATAAAAATAATAAAACTCTGCAAAGCTGTTAAGTATGCAAAGACACTTCTTCAGTTATTTTATTCATAGAAAATAAAGGCTTGTAGGTTTACTCATTGTATTATAAAAACAAATATAATAGTTTGGATTTTTTTACGTTTTTCTTTTTAAATCTCGTGCTCTCTATGACTGTATTCATTTGATAAAAAATTTAAAAATATTATTGTGAAATATTATTACAATTGAATATATATATATATATATATATATATATATATATATATATATATAAGCAGCATTAATAATTGACAATAACTGAGCTGTAGATTTGAATATTAGAATGCTTCCTGAAGAATGTACACTGAAGACTTAAGTAATGATTAAAATATATTCAAATAGAGAACAGATTTTAAATTGTAATAATATTTTACAATATTGTATAATATATTTTACTGTACACAATATTACACAATATTTTGCTGTTACTGTACTAGTCTGCTGAGATCGAGTGCGAATGCACATTGGACCAAGCTTAAAGATGCACACACACACACACACACAAAAACTAAGTATCAACTTTTCAAATATTATTTTTACGGCAGTAAAGAAAATCATATGAGCCTATAATTGCATGTATTCCTGTAAAGCATTAAAAATCAGCATCAGCACAAAATTCATGCTCGTGTCAGGCCTAATGTTGTTTTAAATTAGTTTTCTATGCAATACAGCACCGCACACAAGCAGGTCATGTCAACCACCCCAAAGCATTTAAAGCATTTCTGCTGATCAGGAAATGATCCTCCTGCACTCAGACTGCCATTGTATTCTAGAACTGGCGTGAGCGACAAACAAAACAAACATGAATCAGAGCACTGCAGCAGGTGAGAGGTTTCTGAGCAAGCTGATTGGCTTATTAATAATCACTCCAGCTGCGGGCGTACAGCAGAAACCCGTCCAGAAACACCTCCGAGAGGGAGGAGATTTGTGGAGGGGGTGTGAAGAGCCATGACTGACTAATTGATCGACAGACGCTGATACAGGGCTGGGTGAGCGATGGGCGTTCCTAGTCAGGTCTCTGACAACAATAAGGCTCCATCTTGTTTTATACTAATGTTTATGCTTATCTCAGATTATTGACTTCATATTATGGTTTGATTTTGGTTTCAGCAATTCACAAACCCATTCTCACCCAGTATCCTAGTGGTGAGTCCGATCTGACCGCGCACACATACACACACACACACACACACACACACTTTCCTCAGCGCTGCAATCCAGCATCACACACACACACACACACACACATCTATACTTTACATACAGCATGAAGAACAGGAGTCTTTGGTCCAGATGCAGTTTTCTGACTCAGTCTAATCAGACCAAACACCACTTCTTGTGCACTCCAGACATTTAACCATTGTTTGAATATCATTTTAAAAGGAACAGTTCACAGAGAAATAAAAATTCTGTCATCATTTTGTTCCAAACCCATATGAATTCAAGAGAACATTAAAAGAAGATGTTTAGAAGTATGTCCAAGCTGACCTTTTCCAAATTCTTATATGACCAAAGTTTTATGTGCAACTTTATTTAATGATAACGATATTATTTTGTTGAAAAATTATATTTTGTTTTTTGAAATATGTTTGTCATCATTTTAGATATTTATATATATTTAGAAATATCACAATTATCGATAATTCTCTGTAAAAAACAAACACTAAAAAATAGTAGCCTAGCTAAAGCTCTTAAAAGCTCAAAAGTAAATAGAAAGTAAGAAAATATGAACAATGAATTTAGGTCTATCTTTATCATAGCTATAAAAACAACAGCAACAAAAAACAAACCAACCAAAAAAACTACAGAAAATAGATAAGTAATCAAAAGTTTATACATTAATTTAATATACATTGATTCTTATTAGTGCTGTCAAATGATTAATCGCATCCAAAATAAAAGTTTTTGTCTACATAATATTTTTGTGTGTGCTGTGTTTATTTTTATGTCTATATAAATATACACATAAACAGTATATATATTTAAAATAACAACATGTATTTACATTTATATATTTATATTATGTTATATGTTATATATTATATGTAAACATAATATATACACGCACATGTTTGTATTTATATATAAATAATCAATATACACAGTATACACTTACATGTTATGTAAACAAAAACATTTATTTTGGATTCGATTAACTGTTTGGCAGCACTAATTCTCTATAAAACCTATAAAAATACTCATTCAAGAGCAGCAAGTAATTTCTCTTTGCCTTTTGTTGTTTAATTATCATAACACAGACAGTAGCATGTGTTAGAATGCTGTCACTTTAAGACCTAATGCACAAATCTAATATATTGTTTTCTACCAACTGTTCATTTCTACTTAAATTGAACATTTAAGCACAAACGTTTGCATCTGAGATGTGATTTTCTGTTTTCAAGTACTGTATTGATTTTTCTTCTGCAGTTTGTAGTGCTTTAAAGGATTTCATCGGTGAGTTTAAAATACTCCAGCAAGTTTTTCTTACGTTATTTTTTTTCTTACGTTTCCATGGTGACACATTAAGCTTGTCACATGACACACATGTTTTGAGGGACATGAGGGTGAGTAAACGATGACAGAATTTGAATTTGTGGATTAACTATGCCTTTAATCTTATGTGCTGATCCCTTTAATCTTTTTTGCTGTTTTCATTGGTGTTTGCTGGGCTCCGTTCAGACTGAAAGGAAGCAGAAGATACTGCAGCTCCCAAAGTGGAAATGACACAAAGAGAACGTTTTGAACACCACAGCAAACAGAGAGGTGCTCTTCAATACAGTGGTGGTCACAAAATCAAAAACCAAGCACCCGCCACCACGCAGAGACAGGGCGGTACGAGGACAAAAATCGCTGATTCGATGAACAAAACGAGCGATCAGACAAACGAATGAAGGAACATGTAAAAACTAGAGTAAAAAAAATCATGGAAAGACAAACCCCATGAAAAAAAATAAACCTAGAGTGGCTAATAACAGAAAAAGGGGACAGGAAGCAAGGCTGATCACCAAAAGCACCTGAGAGCGAGAGATGAGCGATTGTTTGGGAAGAACAGGTTTACATACCTCCTGAGGGAAAGACAACAGCCAAAATCATGGGAACAAACAAACAAACGAGGAAGAAAAGGAAACAAAAAAAAATTAAATTAAATAGGAAATCATACTCCCCACACGCTGCCTCTCTGATCAAAGGAAGAACGTGTGCATTTCCTGTTGCTGTGAATTACGGAGGACCATTTCGAAGTAAAACAGGGGATAAAAGTACAAATATACACTGGAAAGAATTCAATTCATAAAATCTAACACAGCTTTCCCGTCCATTTCAATGAAGAGGGAAAATGTTTTTGTTTTCAGCCATTTTAAGCATGGTCTGTAATAATATGCTATAGTAACATACTAACTCATTTCAAACAATAACAGATGGGCTCTCTGTGAAATCCATGTATCATTTATGATTTATGCTTTGTATGAAGTCTTTTTAATGTTCTGAAGCTGTAGTTCTCAACCAGGTGGCTTTGAAGAATTATAAAAGTATGATTTATAGGCCTGGAAAAATTTATGAAATTTTTCTACATTTCATGAATACACATTTTTTGTTATGCATAAATATAGAAAAAGCACTCATAGGTGTGTTTTACACTCATTGGCATTTTACAGTAACCATGGATTTACATTTATATAATTCATTAAAATAACAACCTGTTGTCTTACTATAACTGAAAACTGAAGGAGCAGTTTCTCTTGACAGTGACAGCGCTCTGACTCCTAAAATACAGTCGTATTATGTGTAATTATAAAAGAATGAATCTCAAGAAGTTGATCATGAAGTGTGATTACCTTCATATGATGTGTGAGGAGATATTCATCCATCAAGAGAGGAGAGGGAAAGATGTGCTACTGTATAATATTATGTGTAAAAGTGTTGTAAAGGTCATAGAAATGGGCTTACAGGAAGTGTGCGTAAATCCTAAACCTCACACTCAGTTCATGTGTTCCATCAGAACATCTCTTATCCAAATCTAAGTGCATGTGAAGGTAAAAACGAATCCATATTTTACTCATGTAGTCCCACTCACCCAGTTTGAGCAGCCAGCCCTCTCTGTCTGGGTTGAAGAAAGTGTGCGTCAAGTCATTTCCGTCATCTTCAGGGATTTTGAAGGGCTCGTTCTTGATGCTCTCGTATAGATTCTGCACGAGTCAAAGCAAAAGACTATGAAGTTCAAAAGATAAACAAGCTACGCATAACACAATGCAATACAAAGTGTGTGCAAAAAACCCCCAAAAAAAGTCAAAATCCTCTAGAAAATAGTAAACATTTACATTTTTCCGTAACACGATCGTAATTGTTTTTATATATCATTTTTCAATTGTCATATTAGAAAATGTTTGAACGCACATTATATTCCAACCAAAAACAATATTGCTCCAAAGAAACAACTACACAATCACTATTCCTAAGACATGCTTTTTTCACTTCCTGCTATTCTGTTTTGTTTGCCATTACTCTGCATTTTAGTGATTTAATCACATCATTCATTTTCATTTTATATCCCTAATGACAACAAATAAGCCAAATGAAGAGAGATGAGAGAAGGGCGAATTAGAAAACGTAGGACAATAACCCTTTGAATATTACGGTTTGTACACCATTTGCAAATAGCTATCTCTCCTACATCTCAGAATACATTTGGTAAGGACAAGCACAGATATACAGTACATAACCATTACATATAAAAGATACGGTACGGATGTATATAATACATCAGGGACACATGGAGAAAAAAACATACAACACATAAACACAACAATATAAATACATCTACAGGCATAAAAAGAAGTGAGAAGAGACCAACCCTGAGCAGGTCTTCTGGTAGGTCTCCTCCATCATTAATTCCTCTGTTCATGGAGATGAAACGCTCTACTGTGGGCTTGTCCTTTACATTTGGGTTGTGAAGGCTGGTGTTTAACATGATGATGGCGAAGGACAAAATGTAGCATGTGTCTGCAAAAACACCACAGTGTCCATCAAAACCACTTACAACGACATTCAGCATCTTTCCGTCACTGTCATTTAAATATTTCATGCTCATGTAAGTCGAATGATTGCTAATAACATGACTGTGAAGTTACTGAAGGCAAACATGACATGAACATCCAGGGAGAGCATCTAATACATACACAGCAAACAGACCAAAAAGAGAACTTAAAGGGTGTGCAGGTTAGCAAGGTGTAAATATTGTGTGTAAACTTGCTAGCATTTACACACAATAAAACTTTTAATGCCCTTTGCCTGGACATTTCTTTTAACCGTGTTGGAAATATAGGCTACTGGTAAATTAATTTATTTAGAGAAGAATGCATCAGTCCAAAAATCAATATTTCAAACTCTCAATTTGTGAGCATTATTGTGAAAAGCAGCATTGGTAAAACACAGCTCATGTTTCTTGGAAATGCTATAAATGCATGATTGAACACTGAACACAAACCCACCTGTGGACTGAAAGACTCCCGGGTTGCATTGGCAGTAGCGCTGGGCAAACGCCTCCATCATTCTGTCGATCTTCTGAGCCTCTCCAGGAAGTCTGAAACTCCAGAGAAACTGCCTGTGTGGAGAAAAACATCATAATGAGATTTAAAACACATTATATACCAGGACATTCAAAGTGAGATGTGTGCATCAGGATATAAAAAAAAAAAAAAACAAGGGATTAAATTTCATATAAGTCTTGCTAAATACAGTGGTTTTGTTTACGATGACATGTCAGTGTGCTGCTTTTTATACAGCTACCTGGCATAAACGTACCTTGGTGCACTTTTTAGTGAGACACGAATACATACCAATAAGTACATATCACTGCAGTTTCCAAAAGAAATAAACACTAGAGGCAGTAAAACTCTGACACTTTTAATTCCTTTTCACACAAATGTACAGAGTTTCGAAAACTGATGCTTTTGAATGTTAGCATCACAGCTTCATATCTATGGGTTTTCATAGATGGTAGGTTTGTTTGGTAGCTCACGGAGTACAGAGATGTACTTCAGAGGCCAGGAGCTCTGGTTCAAATCCTGTGTAACTACGGTTCAACAAAACAGTTCAAATCTGTGTATAAGGAAGTTGAGATGACACAGTTGCATCAACAAAGGCGTTTTTATGTCAGTTTTGCATTTGCTAACATAATCGGGTAGGTTTACAGTTGGATTTGGTGTAGGGCATAGTTCCAACAAAAATACAGCATTAACTTTCAGCGACAGTCCACAGATATTTCAATTCTGAACTGCAGCAATACATACCTATATCGTAATAAAAACGTGTCAGGGTTTACGTATTGAACCTGTGTTTCAGCACCACTTTGTGGATGTGAAATGTTTATTAAGGCACATAAAAAATGTGTTGCACAAAAAGTGCACAGAGGTACATATTTTTATGAGACCAGGTTGAGTAAATATGTAGGTTTTTTATTTCTGCAGTCAGTTTTACCTGAGAGCCTGAACCAGGTTCAAATCTGTAAATTCATGCAGCTCCACAAAAGCATGAAGGACTTTGATATTGAAGTCATCCCTGTTGAGCAAAGCGAAAATGAAAGTAGTAAGTTACATTCAGCAGACTCTTTTATCCAAAGCAACTTAAAGTACACTTAATAGTTAACTCAAAAAGAAATTTCTAGACTAAATTACAACTGTTCATCATGAACAAATGATTTCTCTCTTCAAATGATCTCTTTCATTTGCACTACTTTTATGACGTCTTAATGAACCTTTTGATTTGGTAGAATTAATTTTCAACACAGGGATATAAATCACAAAAAAAATATTTCCTAATATAAATAATGTCTCCTGCACAAGACTTCTTCAAGACAAAGTGGATGTGAGATCATTCGGCACTGCACCATTTGTCAAAGCCTGGCCATTTAACCTCTACAAGTGGAGGATGTGATATCCCTCATGGGGATGATGGCGATCTTGTCCTCTCTACACCCTTTCCCGGTGATCTGGTGACAGTGAACTCACTGAACAAAGCACTGCAGACCCCTCCCTGCCAGAGGAGCTGAAGTGCTTAGAGATACAATCTGATCTGTGTCGTAGAGCCCTGCTCTCCATTTCCTGACTTTTCCAGCAGACACACCCAGACCGAAGCAGTAGAGAAAACAAGGAAGCGGTGGGAACGAAAACCAAGATGAGACAAAGAGGGACAAAAAAAAAGGAATTTTTGCGCAGATGCAACCAAGTCACTAGGTGTTGCCCGGTGAACTGGAATAACACGCCTGTTTAAATGACTGAATTTTAGTCCTGTTTGAGTCAACATTCCTTAAATATGAAGAGTCAAATGAGCTTAGAGTCAGGATAAAAGGCTAATCAAAGACAGATGCAGATGGGATTTACAGAACAATCCACATGATCCTGTATCTATGTACAAATTACAGTAAGAAGATGACATAGATTTCCAGGAATTTAGCACAAAGATCGACTAACAGATTTTAAAGTGCCCCTATTATGGATTATGAAGGTTCATATTTTGGTTTTGGGAGTCCTAAACAACAGGCTGACACGCATGCAAGGTCAAAAAACACTTTTGCTTTATTATAATCTGCATTTGTTTTTTACCTGATTTGTTCAAAGACTCCCAAGCGATTTGTTCAATGATTCATTTTCCAATCCCCTCCAGTGATTGGTCGATTTCATTTAAAGCAGTGTTTGTGAGCTTTTAATGCTTCAAAAGCAGCACCTAGTGGCAAATAATGAATCTGCATTTTCATTCAGACCAACGCCAAAACACCAACAAGTGGGCGGGCAATATGCTAATATTTCATTTTGACATTAACATGAAACGGCTTTGGACTCGTTTTAAAAACTCGTTTTAATGATTCAAAGTCGACTCTTTCTTTTGAGAGACATACTTTCAGATTTAAAATGCTTATGTAAACAACATTTTTTATTTTGTATGCGATTAATCGTGATTCATCAGCACTAGGTATAGAAGTAATATAATGCTGCCTACAATTTTTTTAATCTGAATTCAAATGCAATGGGTAAGCTATATTTTATTTATTCAAATTACATTTAGCTAATGCAAATATGCAACACCAAACGAAAGGACTTCACAGTCACATTCACCATTGAATGCATGGCATTTTTCAACAGGAATTTGTGTGATCGGTAATATTTCGTAGGAGGAAAACATTTCCCCACACAGATTTTTCATCATGAATTCACCGCGCTGACCAGCAGAATGCTGTTTGGGAAGAAGCTGACTTCAGTGGGAGTGGAGCTTTGTGTGCATCTCTGCAACACTGACAGTGGACACAGTGGACCTTTGAAACAGCAAAAATTAGCTAATTTCAGCATCTTAAAGAAACAAAGGTCGATAGACTCCAGCTAATTCTACCTACCTAAACCCTAAAAAAAGAACTCGAACTGGACAAGCATCAATATTACTACTGGGTTCCATCATATTATTTTTGAGTGAATAGCTCTTTATGTGATCCAATCTACACACTCACCTCTCTCCCAGATAGTCTCCTATTGCAGTTTTATTAAGGCCTTCACCCTTGTAAAGGAAGCGTGCAATGTCTTCACTGGTGTTCTTCAGAAGGTCATTTTCAATGAGGAACTGAATCCCCTACAAAAACACATGTATTCAAAGTGTTTACCCTTTAAAAAAAGAGAAATGATACAGAACCCATGTAGTGAATGTGCTTTAATAGACTGCTTAATCACCTTTTTGGGGTCCATGTTGAATTTCTTGCGGCCCATTGCCACTTGTTTGTTCCTCTGCATGTTTTTCCTGCAGCAGCAATAATGATTTATAAACATAAATTCCTGATTTTAATGCTTTTTCAGAAGGTTTATTTCATATATATCCATACTGACATCCTCCAAAAGACACTTTCACACTGCAGTAACCTTTTCATAGTTCCTAGAACTACTGGAGAAGTAGAAGCTTTCACAACACAGGAACTAGGAACGGTTTCATTCAAAGTTTCGGGAAGTAATTTAGCTTCTACTTCGGAGTAGGATCTAAAACAGATCTATAGGAACTATGAGTGGTAAAAGTGTATGCTGATTGGCCAAACACATATGAAACACTGGCTACTCTGCAATTTTAAAAAGCCATGTAACAATATTTACTCCACGAACATGGAAAACAGTGTTAAACACATTTAGGTGTTGTTTGCAGCAGTTTGTTTTTTTCTAGCCTCAATAATACCACTGCAAGTCGTCATTTGCGATTTATGGCCAGATTAAGCACTGGAATCATTTTTGAAACTCTGCACTCTTTCACTTACAAAAATGCGCTGTCTGTTTTCTGGAAATTCACTATTGTGCTTCATTTTGCAGAATTGTACGTTGTGTAGCTAGATGCTAAGATGTTAGTCAGATTTGACCTCACGTATGACTCACAAAGTGAGTGCATCAGTGGAAGTGGGTGCATTTGAGTAGTCTGTCAAGGGACACCCACTCACCTCTCCTCTGTGGAACCCAGGTTCTCGATCTCACTAGTCACTTCGGCTATCTCATCTTTCAGACGCTGTGGGGAGAGGACATGAGATGGTTCAAATCAAAAGAGACTACAGAGATAACACCACTACTACAGTGATTGATAAAGATGAGAAATGAAACAAAAAGACATGCACACTCTGTTGCGTTGTCAGTAAAACAACCCATTTACAATAACCATGTCCTACAAAGAATGATGAAAGTTTCAACAGCAAGTCATTTTCTGTTTTCGAAGAAAGCGAAATTCAGCACAAAATCAATCAATCGAGGTTGGCTTCTCCTATCTTACTGTTTAAACACATACTTATCTGTGCATGATTAAGACAATGTGTAAAGGTCTACTAGAAGAGAGTGCTGTGGCGGTCTCTGCATGAGTCCTGTCCCACCTCACCAAGGCCTGACATTAACGGCTCAAATCTAATTCCAGCGAATGAATCGTTTGCTCTAGACTGCTCTGTTTGATATAAATGTCATTAAAGGAGGACAACTGGAGAATGGCCCCAGAGTAAAGACTAGAGACATCCAAATTGGATTATTTTACCATGTGTTTGTAGAGATAAACGGAGGCCCAATTCTTTTGCCAAGAGTTTAGTGATGGTCTGGAGCCAGACTGGTCCTGAGGTCACACAATGAAGAGGTTTCCCTCCTCCTATTCATTTTTCCTGTTTAACCACCAACTGTGCGGTGGTAAAATTCGCTTAAGTGTTTTTTCTTGTCTGTTTATACGTCTAAAAAATTCATTAGCAAAGTTTTGCTTTTCCCAGACGTTTGTTTTCCCAACTCAAGAACAGAAGCACTTCACTGTCAGAAGAACTTAACATGTAGAAATGTATTTTAGAGAGGGCAGGGAAGTTTTTTTTCAATTTGTTAAACTTTAAGAAATGACACATTCCCATGGAAAAAAGGAATTTTAAGTAAAGTACAGTATGTTGTATATTGGAGGTCAGTGCCATGACAGATTGAATCGATTTGATTGTGTCATAGTAATAAAGCTGAAAATGATCCGCATTTAGCTCATGCATGAGTGTCCTTTCCTAAACAATTCCGCCCTGTTCCTGTCAGCTTGAGTCATTTCCTATTTGGACAAATTGTGTTCATATTTAGTGAATTACTTGTCAGATTCTACATGATCACCACAAATATCACACATATTGCCAAAAGAACTGGTATACCCCCTTCTAATGGGATTCACGTGACTTGTGTGCTTCTAATTTTATAGCAACAGTTTGGACAGGAACCCTTTCTATTCTAACATGACAATGTCTCTGTGTATAAGGCAGTTGTACTAAGGTAGTTGTTAAGTTTAGGTACTGTGTAGGGATATATGCTTTATAAGTACTAATAAACAGCCAATATACTAATTATGTGCTTGCTAATAAGCAACTAGTTAATAGTGAGAATTGGTCCTTATACTGAAGTGCTAGCAGACATTCAATGATTTAATAATAAGATCCTTCAAACCTTGAAACCAAAGAGCCTCTACTAGACATGCAGCTAAAACACTAAGAGCTGGAGCTGAATGAATGATTCACCCCAGTTCTTTACTACCTGAATGTCGTCCAGCAGCTCCAGCTTTCGCCGGCGGATGTTTTCCAGCTCCTTCTGCTCCTCAGGCGTGAGGTCGTCAGGCACTGAGGACAACAAAACAGAAAACATGAAAAAAGCCGTTTTTTTACTGTCAGCCAAACAACAACCAGGCCTGGTTTCCTTTTTCATGGTTTAACATTGTAATGCATTATGATATTAGAATTGGATGAAGAACAGGTTGAGAAGTGTAAGCTGCTTCAAACATGCAAGAGAGAGTAAAAAAAAAGCACAAAAGAGTAAATAAACAGATCCCCAAATACCTGCAGGTGTCCTCAAGAAGCTCAGACAGATCCAAATGACAATGCACAAATCAATATTAATCAGCAGACCACCAAACTTGCGTAAATGATGCCTTCAGCATCACAGAAATGGGCTTGCTGCTCTCTAGTCAGATGCCACAGTGTCCTCACAAACTTTCATTCACCATGTGAGATCTCGCTCACAGTATCCTCCTGTAGCCATGGCAATCCATCACTGTTTCAAACCCCATCTGTGAGGGTGCTGAAAAATCTCAGCGGGCAAAACCAATCATCTCACAGCGGATAATCCCTCTGAAACATTCGGCTACAAATGAAACTATAGGGATCATGCAGGGAAACTGATTTTTCCTACTGTAACAAATAAAACTCTTCATGTGGGCTTTCAGCACAGTCCATCAAAATCATTAAGAAGAACTTTAAACTGCAAAATAATCCTGCGATGGTGATAAATAACAAAGTTATAATAATTCAATTAATTACTAACACAGACACAAAACATATACAGATTTATAGGAACTACTTATTTCCATTAAATAAAAAAGAATGTACTAATACTGGGTTAATACACTCTAAAAACCTTAAAAACATTGGAATAATGACCCTAAAAACACCATCACCACACCATCATCAAAAAAGCATGTGACACTAATACTGCGCAAAATGAATGAAAGCTGATTTAAAAAGAAACCATGTAAAAACCCTTGTAAGTTCTCAAAGTCAGTGGGAAAGACATGGTGAACCACTTCACATAGACTTGTGTTCTGTCTCCTGTACTGACGCAGTCTGATGATGGAAAAACCCTCAAAATCATGCAACGTCACAGTTCTGCTTTTTTCAGCAACGAACAATGAAATGAGGTGAAGAGAGAGCTCAGCGTTTGCTCTGCTCCAAAAACCCACATGAGGAGCATGAATTCACAGTAACGCCACAGGAGGACGGTTCCCACACAGGTTCTTTCCCTCCACTGCCTAAACATCTCCTGGAGTTTTTTTTTTTTTCCTTGGCACAACCGCCTCGGACTTCCTCACTAGGGGCTGTAAGATGCAAATGCATGAGTTCCTGTAGATACGCCTTTACAAATTGTATTACTTGACAGCAATTAAAAGCGATTTAGCATAGCTCCAAAACGGATAAATGAGTCAATCTCAAATTTTAGGGCTGCAGGATCAGAAATGGAGTAATATGACTGAAACAGTCAGGCTGTTAATCAGAATCACCCACACATTCTACAACATCCCACACACATGAACCTACACACACAGCTAAAGTGTCAAGAGCCACAAACAAAACCAGTCATTTCGCTCTTTCTGTCTCTATCCATCTTATTTTTCCAATGTTAAAGACTAATACACAGTAATTATTCTATTATCTCATCTATTTATATTTTTTCAAGTAGTGCTAAAAAGTCTTTGCTTAGACTTTTAAAGGGTCAGTTCATCCAAAAATGAAAATTATGTTATTAATTACTCACCCTCGTGTCGTTCCAAACACATAAGACCTTCATTCATCTTCAGAACACAAATTAAAATATTTTTGATGATATCAGAGAGCCAACTGTCCCTCCACAGACAGCAACACAACTTAAATGATCTCAGATCCAGAAATGTGGTAAAAACACAGGTAAAAAAAATCCATGTGACATCAGTGACTCAACTTCAGTTTTGCTGATTATGTCAAATACGTTAAAGCTTGTGTATACAGTGAGTTGAGATACTCTCTAAAACGGTGGAAGACGTAAGTCACGGGAGAAGAATGGATAGAGTAAATTATGTTATTTTTGTTTTATTTGCCTGTATCGCAAAAGTGAGGTTTTACCAGAGTTTTTGCTACATTTCTTCATCTGGGATCATTTCAGTTGTATTGCTGTCTATGGAGGGTCATATAGCTCTCTGATATCTTAATAAATATCTTAATTTGTGTTCCGAAGATGAAAGAAGGTCTTACGGGTTTGGAACAACATGAGGGTGAGTAATTAATGACAACATTTTAATTTTGGGGTGAACTAACTCTTTAATTTCAATAAAATGGTTAAAGAAAATTATGTCTAAATATTTTTAACACAATATTTTTTACATAAATACTGAATATATATATATAATATAAACATAATAATAACAGTGACTTTATTATTTAGCAGAAGAATTTTTAATCCTGATTATTATCTTTAATGCATGTGCATTTAGTATCATATTTCAGCATCATTGTTATTATTTTGGTAGCCAATGTTTTTAGGTATTCATTAGAAGCCAGATAAATATCGGTCCGTATTAAGAAAACATAGATGAAAAGAAACTTTATGGCATAAAATAAGCCTTAAAGCATTTTAATTAGTGGTCCCAGACTTTTGGAACCCACTGCAGCTTATGTTCTCAGACCTGTTTAAAATAATATGAATATAAAACATCAAATAATCAAACTAAACCAATTTGTCCCAAAGCGCCAAAAGCAGCATCTCTCATCCCGTGTCTCACACACCAATGTTCTGGATTTGTGAAACACAGCTCAGCTGGTTTGATCAGGGTATTATCCAGAACATGCTCTTCTGCTTATTCACTGACCTGGTTTATCATGCGCTTTTCGCTGACATATTTAGTGTGCATGCTCACATCTCTCCACTGAGTTCTGCTGCTGACAGCAGCAGGAGTTTTTATTGACCCGTTTGTGTGGTCCTTATTTAAAGCCGAAACACTGAAGAGTGTTTTGCTCTGATTAGTCGCTAAAGCAGCTCTAAAGTTGTTCAGAGTGAATGGAAGGGTGGAGACCTTCCTAATGGGCAGAGGCACCATAACCCAGCAAAGAAAACCACAATTACCAAGAGCCTCTTGACATAAACAAGCCCTTGAAGATTTCCATCTTGTCAGAATTGGCACACGCTTATTTTCCATCCAGAACCACCGGAGAACTCTCCTCTCAAAGTAAGGAAATTAATAGTCGAGGATCTCCGCTCTTGGATCTAACCCAGTTTAGCATGTGCCTATGAGAGCCCAAGGCTCTACAGTAAAAAATACCATAAATAAGCTCAAGTGCTCTCAATGAAAGAGCTGCAGGAATTGCACAGACGTGCATTGTCTCCAAGTGATCCTAGTTTTACTCCTGATCACTGTAAGAACCTGCAGTAACGGTATCAGAATTACACTGATAAGGCAACAGATATGTGGATAATGAAAGTAGATGCTGACAGACATTTGTCTTAGGGTTTGGAGCAAGGACATGTAAGCTCCCACCAAGAAACTCAGAAGCTCAGGAGCAGAGTATAAAAGGTTCTTCTCCAAAGCTTTTAGTACCTCAGCACTTAACTCTTGGTAGCACAAGGCTAGCACTATGCCTCGAGTGTGCAGTAAATCACTTGGAAAGAATGTGGTGAATGGCAGTTTGGTGACTTAGTGGGGAGATTTGTAACATCACAGCAAGAAGGTCAATGGTTCGAATCCCTAATGCATGGGTTATTTCCAGGTGCTTTGGTTTCCCTCATAATCCAAAGACATTTTAAACCTGTGATGGACTGGCTGTGCATCCAGGGCGTTTCCCTGCCTGAGAGCATCCCTGCAACCCTATGTAGTACAAGTGGTTAGGAAAACGAATAGTTGGAATGTGGTAAATGTCTTCTTGCTGGCTTAGTGGAATACTGAAGTAATGGCTTATGTCATTGTGGTGGCTAAAAAGAGCACAACATTTACAACACCTCAACTTGCTCCATTGTTATTAAAGACATTAATTATGCACACTCACCTCATTCCAAAACCTGTGAGACCTATATTCATCTTCAGAAGATATTTTTGATGAAATCCGATAGCTTTTTGACCATCTATAGATACTGACACAACTACCATGTTCAAGGCCCAAAGTGGTAGCTAATAAGGAAATAGTTAAAATAATCCATGTGACATTAGGCCTTCAACCGTAATTTTACAAAGCAGAAAGACTTTATTCAGCGATTTCCGAATATTCTCAAAGCTTCATGAAATTAAGATTGAAATACTGATGTCATATGGACTATTTTAACAATGTCCTTATTACCTTTCTGGGCCTTGACCGTGGTGGTTGTGCTACTGTCTATGTAGAGCTCTCAGAGTTCATCAGAAATATCTTAATTTTTGTCCTGAAGAAGGTCTTACAGGTTTGGAACAACACAAGGATGAGTAATTAATGACAGTTTTTTTGGTAAACTATCCCTTTTGCATTGCCTCTGCATTCTTCAACTATTATGTCCTTACTTCTCAAATGCAGCCCTGCATAGTTTCTTCAGCAGAACCTCTGTCTGCATGGTTTTGAGGGTCACTGTCTCGCCAGCCTGTAAACATTTACTCAAAAATGGTTCATCATCCAAAGACACGTCTGTGTTTCAGTGTGTTTATTTGCAAATATGGTTTATTTGCTTGGTCTGAATAAGTGTTTTACCTCTTTCCCAATCTAGGACCCTTCAAAATTGTACTATTGAGTCCAAACCGTGAAACATTTGCCTCATTGGTGTGAATACTGTTTACCATGTTAGGAAGGTAATAACTGAATGAGAAAAGGGTTATCAGTTTACTCTTGTTTTTGTCTCTTTGGTTTCACTTCCAAAGCATAACACATAGAATGGCCTTTGGAAAGGTACTGAAACATACCTGACCTCTCATAGCATGACCCTAAGAAACTGAGGTACTCAGAAACACACATTCACTGTATGTATAGGATCATTGTTCGAGGCACTGGACTTCAATGGAGCGGGGACCGGTTCTGACCTGCTGAAAAATACAGAGTCCAGCATTTCCAAGGGCCGCGTGGGACTGCTTGGCAGACCAACACAGAAGCAGTGGGCAGATCATTGATCACTCAACTCCATAAAGCCACCACTGCAACTCCCCTCTGGATAAATGAGACAATACCTTTCCTCATAGCGCTTAGAGTTTGACTACAACTGAGGATTGCTTCAGAAATCTCCTGACAAAACATACCTGCAATAACATTCCCATGTCAACTGGAATCAAATACATCTTGACAGTGTATCACAGAAACTCCATATTACATTCTACATCTGAACATAAACTAGTATTGTATTGCTCGTACAACTCCTCACAGACATTCTCTTGTGGATGGATGAAATGAAGCTGATGGTTGGTCAGTGACTGCTAGACGCAGCAGGAAAGGAAAAGATGACTGCGATGAGGAGCCATGTGCCTGTAACCTCACATGCTCAATACACACTAATCACCACAGAGAGTTTACTCGAGTCCACAAACGATCCTTCCGAAGCCAATCAAACCACTCAATAGGTAATGCAGTATTACATTACACACACTTACATTCATTCTGCAGCAAAGCAAATGTAACGTCATACTTGAAACATCACAAAGTCTCAACACTTCCAAAATCCCAGCCAAGTTCAGCCGTTTAAGTATTAAAGCAAACTGACCTGGTTCTGCAATTTTTAGCGTAACTGATCTGTCGTTCTGATACCCGTCCACTTCTGTTCACTCTCTCTTCTTCTTCATTTTCCAAGTTAGCAGCACAACCACAGATAAACTCAACCAAGACTACATATCCAGGTAAGAAGTGGCAGTCGAGTGTTTAGAACGGCAGAGGGAGCAAACCGAAGAGGAACAGGAAGACACATTTGACAAGTCCATGTGTAGACACTCCTCTCCTCTTCATCCCACACTCTGTCTGTCTCTCTCTCCTCCCTTCTCTCAGACACCATCCCATCACAAACAAGGAAGCCCCATCTAGTGGTCATTCTCTAGTCTTTCTTGCAAGATGCTCACTCCTAATTCGTTCACCCCGTTTTTTCTACATCAAGCAGAAACACTCTCACCAGGAGGGATCCCGTTACTTGGTTTATATCAGTTATATCAGTGCCAGCCAAAGGACAAAGAGAACAACAAGGTTTTTTTTTTATAATTGAGTCTCATTTTGCCATTCTGGTGGGCATTAAACTCTCAGAACATAAAATCTCACCAACCACAGTTTGCTTAATTTAGGTATATATTAAAGTCTCTTGAATACTCATGAATATTTTGCGACGCTGCCGTATACATATGACAAGGGCAAGCAGGGGAGGCCATGTCATCGGTCTCACTCAGGCCAATGAGTCACGTTTACGTAACTCACACAGACTATTTGTAGTGTAAATGTAATGCTGACGGAGTTCAAACAAAGTATGGCACTGTCAATGTAAAGGTCATGGGTTTAATTTCTATGCAAGTCCCTACAATTGTATTTGGACACTATAATTGATCATAATTTTAACGGTAAAAAACCATAACTAACTCTGCAGTAAAATCTGTTAATTGATTAATTGTAAGTTCCCTTTCCCTATATACAGTGAAAAATCTGAATAAATCAAATTAAACATTCCATGTGGTTTTACAGTAAAATACTGGTATATTTACAGTTTTACAGTACATTATTTATATATTTGTAAAAATAGTACATTTCCAGTAACTACAGCTGCTGTGTTTTTAAGCGTATAATGTTAAATATATATATTTTTATGGTGCAAATGTAAAATGTATTCATGTCAATATCATTAATTTCTTAAAGTTTTCTCTTTATATCTTTACCGTAGTGGGCCCACAGCTCATCGATACTGATAAGCTTAAATAAAAGCATGATCAATATGCCAGCTCATCGAGGCCTGAGATCATCTTTAAATGTGTTTTCCTGGAATCTGTCAGCTTCAGTGTGTCCTGAGAGGGTCATAAATCAGTGGAGGGCAGACCTCCAGAGAGATGACACATTTCTGTGTCATACACACTCTTATTCAACATCACACGACTCACATGAGCGAGTGAAAACCAGGGAATCAGAGCAGCAGACATAAGCCAAAAATAACACGGACAACGATAACAGACTGTTTCAAGCTGTATATGAGGAATGCAGACTGACTTATTTTTATCATTAGCCTAGCTAAACAATCATGGGGCAGCGGAGGATTTAGCTGCAGATCTGCGAGGGGCCGCTGTGCTGAGCAAACATCCTGAAGCTCTGCAGAGTAAACATCCTGCCGTTTATGTGAACAAATGAAAGCGTACAGGAGAAATCTGAGTAAACACCACATATAACTGTAGACTCAGAATGAGACTGTGATCCTTTCGATCTGATAGTGACAATTTCCATGGGAAATGTTAGCAAAAAATCTACTAATATTAATTTTTTTGACATATTCGGCATGATCAAATTCCCTAATCCTACCCAATACCTAACTAAGCGGCAAATTAGCAGTTTATTGAGGCAAAAGTCATAGTTACTGGTTTGCTAATAGCAAGAACTGGACCTTAAAATAAAGTGTGACCAAATTTGTTCATTCTAAAGAGGCATTTGGCCTCTTTTAAACATGTCTAAAAGGATTGTTCGCATATAAATGAAAACGATGTCAATGATCAAAATGTTCACTTTGATTGCATGAAGAAAAGCAGCATGAACATCCAGTGAAAGTAAACCAGTGGGTTTCAGGTCTGGGCTTTATGTAGGCCAGTTAAACTGGTAATGCAGCACCCACACTACTAGTTAAACCGTTGTCTAACGTAAGCACAAATTTATTTCAGTAGCCTACCCAAACTGAACCATTTAACAAAATCCACCATCCAAAAGTTCTATTACACGCATTATAAACATAGACAATGGCAACTTGATGCATAATCTGAAATTATTATAAAGTAACATTAGCTTCTGAACCCACAGTTCGTGGGACAGAGTTAATGTCATGTGCCAATAAAAAAAAAAAGTGTCATTCTCATACTGTTAACAGTTCACAGTTAAGCTGTATCTAAAGCATGCTTTCAAGCTTATAAAACCAAGCAAATATTGTGTGTAAAGGGTGAAGCATATACAAAGAAAGTCTGGGGGAAAAACTTTTGCAAGGTTTTGAAAGCAGAAATGTGAAGCTTGTAGTTTTCATAACATTCTAGATAATTGACTGGCCTATGTTTACATGCACCGTCGTAATGCATTTATAATGAGATTTGGTCAATATCGTGATTAAACGATACCTCATGTAAACACAATACTTTGTTCCAACTGAAGTGATTAAGCTCGTAAGTGTAACCATAATCATAATAACATATGTGGCCTATGCTGATTTTAATCATGATAAATAGCCAAGCAAACACGTTAAACTGCATTACTATTTCCTCTCTCAGCGAAGTACACTTTTGCTCAAATGTACATGGATGATGTGTGTTATTCACACAATATCATGAATGAACTCTGTGACATTTTGTAATTTTTCCATCCACTCCAAATTGCTAAGCTTTGTCGACACAACTCTCTGCCACCACAGTCTGCTCCTCATCCAGAGAGGATCAGCGTAGTTTACGTTCGGTGGGAAAGCGTGCGCATGTACGTAACCTGTGATTGCTTACGCCTAGAGGAAAGTGTGCGTATGCGTTGTGATACTCTCTAAAATGGCAGAAGATATAAGCCCGAAAAGAAGAATGGTCGAGTAACTTATGTTATTTTTGTCTTTTTTGCGCAAAAAAAAGTATTCTCGTAGCGTCGCAAAACTGAAGTTGATCCACTGATGTCACATGGACTGTTTTACCAGTGTTTTTACTACATTTCTGAATCTAGGATCATTTCATTACTGTCTACGGAGGATCAGATAGCTCTCTGATTCCATCAAAAATATCTTAATTTGTGTTCCGAAGATGAACAAAGGTCTTACATGTTTGGAACGACATGAGAGTGAGTAATTAATGACAGAATTTTCTTTTTGGGGTAAAATAACTAACCCTTTACATATGAGTGACAATGTTTGCTCATGTCATGTAAACATCCTGCTACAAAGTCTGACTAACACAGACTTCTACTGTTAAACTCCAAACACAACTTTTACTTGAACTGAAGGATGAATGGTTGGATTTAAGTCAAGACCATATCACAGTTGCTTGCTTTCCATGTACCACTATAAACATCTATGCCCTGTATATGATAGCAACACCAAAACAGTCAACATGCCCTTCACATGTTTAACACATCGCCTAACGCGCACATGACAGGAAGTCACGTGACCACAGCGGTCACATCGAAAACCAACAGTGCACAGACAGGAAACCAAGCAGAGCTGAGCTGAGAAAATGAAAATCAACACCCCCCCATTTGACACTGCAGCTCAACGAACTCAAGTCAAACGCTAATAATATTAATCAGCACTGGATCTCTCATGATCCTCAGCTGCACAAAGCTTTAAAGGGCAGTGAGATGAAGGCTTCTTCCTGCCAGGGTTCAGTTTAAGGTGACATTTCCTGTCAAGGCTCTTTCTCAAGTGGCGGTTTAGATAGCCCACACCCTTACTCTGGGAAAGAACTCTAACCAGATGCGCTTTTCAACACCCAGCCATGCTGCAATATCTAATTACAAGTATAAAAATGCAGGCAAATATGTTGTTCAAACTTTGGAATCTGAAAAACCTGGATATACAATACAATATACTGATGATCAGTTAACCAATAGATTGCAAACAGATGAATATTAACACCATTCAATATTTCATTAATATTGTTCTGCCATGAAGTGAAGTTACATTCAGATTTAGGCCTATTCATTTAGCAGTAATTGTAATTATATATTAGTAATTACATATAACAATTTTAATTACATTAGTAATTACACCCCACATGCTTCGGGATCAAACATAATTTTATAATTGCAAATAAATATGATAAAGTCTCAATCTTCTTGATATTTTTGAAATATATTCAAAATATAATTTTCTTTTTACTGTTTTATATGAGATTATTTGTAGCATGCAAACAAGCGAAATTGCATGTTGTGGTTTGTGACTGGGCCAAAATGAATTCTGTTTCATGATTTCTTCCTTTGTGGTTGGTTCT
>JAUMHE010000044.1:19821620-19846939 GCA_032359235.1 Enteromius mattozi | reverse complement strand
TCTCGTAATTGCGAGTTTCTATCATGCAAATCTGACTTTTTTGGTTTCTCACATAATTGCGACATTATATCTCGCAATTCTGAGAAAAAAGCAGAATTGTGAGACAAAAGTCAATAACCTTTATTTAATTTATTCAGTGGCAGAAAGGGTCTTCCATAGAAATGTTTCTTGAGAAGCAAATTAGCATAGTTTTGAATGGCAGTGTATCTATTACTGTATTTCCTATGATTTATCTATACATATAAAGCTGGATAATATAGCTAACACCTCGCTATCCTAACAAAAGTAACAATATATCAATTGTAAAAACATGATGGTCACACCGTTTAATACTTAATTCTCTACAGACAGCAAAATAATTACTTTTATTAGATTACACACTTGGATCTCAATGAGTCATGTTTACCTTAGAAA
Source organism: Enteromius mattozi (assembly GCA_032359235.1). Taxonomy (NCBI): domain Eukaryota; kingdom Metazoa; phylum Chordata; class Actinopteri; order Cypriniformes; family Cyprinidae; genus Enteromius; species Enteromius mattozi. Next base: position 19,846,525 of record JAUMHE010000044.1, on the reverse strand, counting down.
TTGACGTGATGTCTGTGCTTACCTCTAGACCTCAAATAACCCCCAAAAATCTGGTGCACCAGGGTGGTGGCCTGTGTTTGTCTGTCCAGTCTGTGAACAGAAGGGCTCGTTATTTTCTGATCCAATAAAACAAACTCTTTTGGTTTCTGTAGTGACTTAATTACGCTAGCAGTCTTACTTGGGATATCCATTCAAACAAGCTTTCTGCATGGCGTCAATGGTGTAACGCAGAAACTCGTGGGCATCCTCTTGACTTCCAAACCGAAAGTGGCGAGCGATTTCTAAAGGATTTGAAAACAAGTCAGGCTATGTCAGAGGAAAACCAAGGAAAGGGATAGGAAAAAAAAATTGACGTGCTAATGAATAGAAACGACACTCCAGAGAGTATCGGGAACACAATCTCATGACTCAACACTTAGTCACAGGCTACCACAGCAGTCATCTGCAGCACTTCCTGTAACCAGTACGTCATCTGTTTTAGCTTCTAAAGCCATTTGGAAGTGCTGCATGTTTGCTTGAACAAGCTTGTTTCAGTTTATAGAGGAAGCTCTTACTTTTCAGATCTCGGATGAACGATACAGGTTTGATGGCATTGCCTGTGTTGGCAAAAGCTTGGATGATATGGTTCTGCATCACACAAATCATGCAGAATCCTGACTGGTGACCTGAAGGAGACAAAAGGGAGATCGTAAGGCATGAAATGATAGTCCCAGTCATAGTTATTACTACTATTCTTCATTGTTGTCCTGCTCGCACTATGCGCGGAAGAGGTTTACTTCAGGGTAATTCAACCAAATCTTATACGACATGAATAATATATACGATATACATCAACTATAATGTTTTGAAATCACTTGCACCCTACCTGATCGAAAAAAATCCAGTCTTTCACTTAAAGATTTAAATCCAAGATGCACCTCTGTCAGTCACGGATTATGGAAAACGAAACTAAATTTAAATCTATAAGGGTGGTTGGATTTATTCACGCAGGTTAAAATATTTATTTAAGGCTTCTTTACTTTCAGATTTACAGCATTATTTTAATAGTCTGTATATTAACGTATTGGGAGAAGCCCGGCAGTTCTATGTAAAATCAGTCATTGAGCACCCCCATATAGTCAAATGAAATTATCATAACACCCCACGAATATTCGACTGTGAGATTGGAAGTCGAAAAAGGGTCCTCGCATCGAATAGTCAAATCATCGACTATTCGAGGACACCCCTACAAATTTCTAGAAAAAATGCAAATGTTTCTAAATATACTAAAGCATCCTCATTGTAACATTCAAAGAAGCTCTTGCTCACAGGATCGGCTGTGCTCCTTTGAGAGCAGGTAGTTGGCCAGCGGAGGGGTGTAGGTGAGACACTGCACAGTGGAGTTGAGGAAGCAGGTGTTGCCCAGGTTGTGGAGGCCGGCTCCGACCCGATACACCCGTTCCCACTTCATTGACAGCTTGTTCCCGAGGAAGAGCATCTTCTGCGGAGCAGGGATCCCATCGCTCTGCCCGACACTCAGGCTTTCTGAGACTGACAGAAAAGATGAGACCAGTTTATTAAGAGAGAAATACCCATATCTGCATTATTTTGAAAGAAACAGAACATATTTAAGATATTTAAAAATTCTAAAATATGTTAAAAAATATTATTAAGGATATCAAAAGAATAAAACTATTATTCCAAAGGAGCAGAAATATTATAATCTAATATCATGTTTTCAGCTTTAATCAAATGATTGCTAAAACCTCTCTGCTAATTTATTGATGTTCATGAAAATACAAATCCTTATTAACAACTATAAAACCAGCCCTGAGAAAGGAACTGAAACAGTGGGCCTGAGGTCTGAGCTGGTAATCTTACTTTGTCTCTTAATCTGAGCAGGTTCAGTCGGTCTCTGCGCCGCAGCTCCGTCGTTCTTGGGATTCAGGATCACATATTTTGTCTTGAGGGTCTCCAGCTGGTAGCTGAAGCCTTTGCTGGCAGGTTCAAACTCGATCTTCTGAAGAAGCACTTTCTTAGCTGACGAAGCCAGCAGCTTGTTCAGGTCGCCCTCATCGCTGGAGTCCTTGCGGCCCGGCTTCAGGGCCTCTTTGAGCTTGTCCACTATCGGCATTATGTGTCACTGAATAAAAACAGATTCAAGAATAAAAATTAATAAAACTGCTCTCACAAACTCTGGTTTTCAAACATGTACTTGATTAGAAAGAAGTTTAATGTCGTTTTTCAGTTCTTCTAAATAAACATAGTTAATCCACACTCTAAAAAGGACTGTAAATTTTACAGGGAAAAAACAAACTGACATTCCCAGAATTCCTCCATTGCATTTCAAATTTTGTTTGAATTAGATGATTTTTTTCTTTGAAATAACTGTTTCTTAGTTTTTTTCTTATGAGTTATGTTTATTAGGGTTGTATGTTACATGTAATGTTTTAAATTAATGTTTATTGTATATTTCCATTTAATGAGTCACCATGATGGTGTTTAGTGTTTATGTGAAGGACATTTTTATAACATTACACCAGTTAATGAAATTACTGTAAACTGTAAATTTAACTTAAAACTGTTAAACCTAAAATGTTGTTATATTGTGTTACGGTCAAATTCCGGCAACCACAGCTGCCATTTTTTACCGTAAATTTTACAGATTTTTTTTTTTTTACAGTGGAGAACAACAAATCTGACGTATTCAACTTGCTTATTCAAGTTTATGCCAATATATCCTGAAACTCAACTGGCAAACATGAGCTTGTACATCTGCTCAAACAAATCAAGACACCAGAAAGTGTCATTCAGCCACAAACCACAGAGCTCTGGCATGTCTTGACAGATAATAACTTGCACAAAGCACATCCAAGCACTGCGTCTGAGCTGAAACAGTGAACAGTTAGGACGTGGATGTCGTGTTGTTACATAACAGCTACAGCACTGCTACTAGGGAAAAGTGCACACCTACCAGATATTGCTGCGATTGCTTCGGAGGATAAACAGAACTTGATATAACAGAAACAAACAAGCCATCCGAATAGTTTAGAACGTTACTTGATACCACAGCAATACAAACTACATACGCACACATTTTTTTAAATGATAAATAAAAATATCCAGGTTCAAGTAATTATAGAAATCACTACATGAACTAATCTATGAAAGAGAATCAATCACCTCATTCTCTTTTTAAAGCAGATAAATGACATGCATGCTCTTAACCGTTCACTTCACTTCAGATTTACTGCAGGGCAGATGGCTCATTACAGCTGTGCTCGAGTGTAATCCAGCTGCTGTTGACAAAGAGTGAAGACCATTCCCAGTTTATGAGAAGCTTGTCTGAATCTTGTCTACCAGCATATATGTAGCATTTTACAAAAATTCTTCAATTGTTAATATTAGTTAACTACATTAGTTAACAAGAACTAGAAATGAACGTTATTTATAAAGCATTTATTAATTTTCAAGTGTATATTTACTGTATTTTTATTAAATAAAATCTGCCTTTTTTTTTTTTTTTTTTACTAACATGTAGGCTCTCTTTATTATTTCTCAAGATATTAAGCTAATTGACTGACTGGATTGTTGTGATGTTTTTATTAGCTGTTTGGAGTCTCATTCTGACGGCACCCATTCACTGCATGCAAAGGTGAGCAAATGTAATGCATCTCCCAAATCTGTTCTGATGAAGAAACAAACTCATCTTGGATGGCTTGAGGGTAAATTTTCAGCAAATTTCCATTTTAGGGTGAAATATTGCTTTAACTAACATCGCATACATTATTATTGTATATACACTATGATTTTTAATTTAAAAAAAAAATAACATATGGATTACACAAAGACGTTAAAAGAGAACTGACAACATAAAAAAGCTCTGTGCCTCAAAATATTAATCACAACCAGGTTCTTTACAAATAATCACAAAAGCATCTCTTAGGTGGCTTTAGTTTGTCATACAGACAATAGAACAGTCTGAATAGATCTTCAGAAAAAATATATATATATAAAAATACACACTTTGGTGCATTCAAGGCTGAGTTGGGTCCTGCATGGGCTTACTCATCAGGTCTAGTGCTGCTGACGTACAGAGCTGAGGAGCAGCAAGCAGCCTGCACATGCATCAGAGCCACAAGGGCAGACTAACCTTCATGTGCGCTTGCGATTAATGGTGACACAGCCGTGCACGAGCTGCGGTCAGCCAAAAGCAGTGATGTAACAACCTGCGCCTGTGTGCAGCTCGTGTGTGCATCATTCTCACGAGCATCTCTTCGCTCTACTGCCAATATATCCAACAGCAGATTAATTACACGGAGCATGAACGCGGATACTATTAATCCCAAACATTTAATCAATTGTGCTCGACGAAACTATAGAGAAACCCCAAATAATTAGAAACTTCAGGATTCAATGATTGATAAAAATTTTAATTAATCAACACAACGACTCTATAAAGAACACTAACATACTTATAATAATTAATAAGTATATATATATGTCAAGGACATCAAGAGATTGAGGAGAATCGATGCAATTAATATTTATTAATGTAGCTTGTAAATAATTTGCACACAAACTTCACTCCAAACCAGGAACGTTTCTAGCCTTTTCTCTCAAAAAGGGTCCCCATAATTTGCTGCTATTATTAACATACGGGCAATAATAAAATATCCTTCTCTGAAGTAAACAATCTGTATGCAACAAAAAGCCATTATAGCTGCAGACAAATGATATTAGAAATTAAATTAGAAAGTTGTGTTTGCTAAAAAAGGGCTCATTTTCGGATTTATTAAATATCACGTTACTATTTTGGTGCGAGAAACCACTGCAAACAACGAGTGAATCCATCAGACTTACAAATCAGAACCTTTTTACAATCCCTTATAACCGAACACGTCGAAGAGTGAATAATCTGGCAACAATAGTTTAGATTCAAACAGCTGATAGCAAAAAATACAACTCAAGTCAGTATACAGAAATCTCTATTACTAGACACATATTTATCAGTAATATTTCACTGGGGTTATTCCCTGGTAAATAGGTCCAGTGATGCCTTTGCACCAAACTATGTTAATTTGTTTTCTATTGGACGTGAAATCTAAAATTAAAACGACTATACGTCACAATTACTGATTACTACCACAGTTTGTATGTGAGGTATAGCCGGGTTGCTGTCAAAAAACACAATATATTATAATTTACAGATCTATAGAAAGCTCATTTTAATTCATTTATATAGCTCAAACTAGATTATAAGGGTTTTACAGGAAACTGGCCTTAAAATAAAGACCGGCCTTTAAAACACAAGAACGCACTAAAACAATAGCAGAAATTTGCACATGTGTGCCAATAATTAAGACTAAATGAAAAAGACAGGCTAATTCTTGCAGTGTTGAACCAACTTAGATTTTGTAAAACTTATACAACTTAGCCTAATAACGTTACATTTTAGCACACTAAGAGATTTATCCCAAAATGTTTCATTATATCCATACATCAATGCTACAGCATTTCGCTGAGGTAATGTCTAAAGTGTATTTCCGGCTGAAAACACGTGTCCGGTGAGGACTCATGTCATGTGCCTTTATAACTAGTCCACACTAACCAATATTACTCCTCAAGCTTCTGGTTTATTAAAATGTGCTTGCGGTTTCTTTGTGTGTTTTATTTAGTTTATATTTCTCTCTAATCGTGTTTCGGTGACTTCCTCAGCGGGATGGCCATTACACGCACGTGCAGCACGCGCCGAATGAAGTGCTCTGGGAGGGCAGCAAGATTTTGAGACACGGCCTGAAAATGTATCACCTACCGTTACGTTAATAAAACTCGTTTTTATACGTTTAATTATAAAAGCAAATAATAAACCCTTCGTGTAAACTATAGCTCGCAGTGGATGCCATCAGCAAAGCACGACTGACACGTAATATACAGTACGTGCTGTAGTTAGAGACTGTTGCGATGCAGCTATTACAAACTCAGTGCATTCAGAAACGTGTGATGATCAAGGACATCATGATGACAGCTTATGAACAGCCCTAACGTTATTTTGGGTTGAACCTACAATCTGTCGGTTAACTGCTAGGATTGTTTTTACTGCACTATTACCGTTACGGTCAATGTAGAAACGGTGTTTCGCGCTATTACGCGAGTTAGTTAGATCCCACATGAGCTGCTAATCACGTTAGGTACAAGCTAACACGCTACTTTAGCATCCGCTTTAGCGTAAACACTGCTGTTTTCATCGACAGCGCTCGCGGTTTCTACACACTGGAGCCTTCAGCGTACGATATCACGACACTGGTCGCAGTCGGCTGGAGGTTTAAGGCAGAAATAAGAGGGTTGACTTCTTGAGCCGAGCCTCACAAAGCGAACGTGGCGCTCATGCACTGCTGCAATGTGCTGCTAAGCCGTTTTCTGAAGAAACAACACAACCCCGCCCGTCACTCGCCTCCAAACGCGTGCGAATAACATCATATACTTACCCATCCGTAAGTGACCGCGAATCTTTTGATCTGTTCTGGTTTTAAGACTATATTCCGCTACGAAGCCTTCATTTTGTTACGTTCTCTGACCCATGCTGCATTATAAAAGGGTGTGTGCACGCGTGATTGACGTGACGGAGCGGCCAATCGGCTTCGAGCGCCGCTCTGACGACACACTTCATTCATAGCTGCAGTGTCCAATCAGGGGAGGCAAGTCTAACTTTTAACATGGGCCCTTTCGATTCATGCGTTGTTTACTCGCGGAGTATGCGGACTGAAGGCTGCCTTATGTGCTGCTCGCAAAGATTTATAAACCCGGGGCCCGTGTGGACACCGAGAGGCTCGCTAGAGGGCGCAGGAAGACAGAAGACTGACGAGGTGGTTAGGATGAAAAACGCAATGCACATTTGAATCAAAAACTGTAAAATGTACAGTTTAGACAGGAAACATACAAGTTCTGTATTTGTATGCATATTTTTAAGAGGGTCGTTCATAAGGGGATCATTATGAGCACGGCCGGATCAATGCACAGGCTTTATATGGCTTCAGCCTAGGGGCCCCCGCCTCCCAGGGGGCCCCCAATTGGTCAAAAGAAGGAAAAAACTTAATATCCATTGGATTAAAATAAACATTTAAATATGCGGACGCTGATTGGGTGAGGAGTGGGGGAGGGGGGGCCTACAGCAACTTGTAGCCTAGGGGCCCCTGGCCATGTTAATCCGGCCCTGATTATGAGAGGGACTTTGTAATAATAAATAAATAAATCAACAAATAGGAGGAATATATAATAAAAATAAGGCACATGTAAATGAATAGACACAAAATAACAATTGTCCGGTGGACATTTCTTCTCTTTTATTCATGAGTACTATAACAGTTATAACAATGACTATCAATTAACTTTAAAAGGCATGCAAAAGCTAGCTCTCAACAAGTCTTCCCAATGGTTCCAGCACTGGAAATCTCTCACTACTTCAAAAAAGGGAAATAACACAAATTTACAAAAAGTATCATGGGTAAAAAACAATTTCTACAACATTTCTAAGCCTTACATGAGATAACTCTTAACAAATGCTAATTTAACCACTTAAACTTAAAAAAAAAAAAAAAAAAGGATTTATTTTCTGGACACATTCAAAGCAGACAATTTTGATATAAATTAGAAAATCCTGTATATATTACAAAATACATACATCATTGTGAGATCTACGTATGTTGCTACATGCACAGTACAATATGAATTTGCATCTTACTTATGATTTACGTTCCTTACACACCCATGAATTCAATTCACTTTCAGATGTACACTATCAAGCAAAGGTCTGGACACACCCACTGATTCTATTATATTTTATTATCGTTATATTTTTAGTATTACTATTTTCTCCATTTTAGAACTTTGCTAAGTCAAAATTATGAAATAACATAAAAGAAAGTATAGGAATTATGTAGTGACAAAAAAAAAAAAAACTGTTCTTCTACTTGTGCGTGTGACTGTGTTAAAAATTTATTTAAATTAAACAGAGAACCACAAATTTAGTCAAGTGTGTCCAAAGCTTTGACTGGTAGTGTATCTCAAATTATACATTTTTTTCTTTATGATGCAATTTAAACTAAATTTTGACATACTAGTCTGTCTGCAAAGCCTTCTAATCATCGTAAATCATGTGCCATAAATCCTTTATGGCACAATTGCTGCAGTCTTTCTGCTTTGCATTGTAAGAATAATAATGACAGCGTAAAAGATCAAGAACTCTTGATTCAAGCTGTGCTTGAGGAAGTGAAAAACCATGTAGTAACCAATTTCCTCTTTATTAGAGAGCAAAAATATAACAAAAAAACACTTCTCTAAGTTCTCAAAGTGCTTAAGAGAACCTTATGCCTGTCATAAAAAAATACACTAGAGGTAAGATTCACTTGACATATTAACATGCAACCAAATGTATGCATTCTGTCATGCTACAGAAATGACTCCCTCATAATTCACCCTAAAATCAAAAGAAAAGTTTAGAACATTACATTTCCAGCATTATTCTCATTCCACATCATAGAATGTTGGGATGTTTTACTTATTGGTTTGTTTGTAATTCTCTATGATATAAATACTGCAATACAATATTAGAATACTATAATAAAAAAAAATCTGAAGGACAGGCATTTTTATATTCTTTCAAACTTTATTTTATTTATGCAAAATATTCATTATTTCTTTTTATTCATCCATTCATTCATCCGTACAAAAATATTACCATCTATATTATCTTTTTCTTTTGAATTTGGGGTGATCCAGGCATGTTCTTGACAGGTTTCGTGAGCTCTAGAATGCGTTTGCAGAATTAAGGTGTGAGTTTAAGCTGTGTTGTGGGGGATTTTTTTGAATGAGTTCTTGCTTATGGGTCCTCGATGTCCATGAACTCTTTTTTAGGAGGGGCAGATCCACGGTACCAGGCGCAGCTGTTGTCACTCCTCTTAATGCAGGTGTAGTGCTGAGCCTGGGTCCCCTGAACCGTTCCCTCCACCACCCAGTCGGTCCAAAGACACTCTGTGGGCTCGTTAATGGAGCAGGGAATCATGGGGCACTGGATGACCTGCAGAAAGACAAGGTGGAGAGTAGTGAGAATGTGAAGATAAAAGAGAGACATCGATAGATAGATAGATAGATAGATAGATAGATACCTTGCAATCACATCCCATCTGGTAGCGCTGACCCAAACTCTTCTTCTGTGTCATACTCAGAGACTCCCAAGATTCAATGTAGTCGCAAAGATTTATACGCAATGTGCCATTTGAATCCAAATTACCTGAGCATATTAATGAGATGGTGTTAGTATAAAGGTATAGCCTTTTACAATTCACACTCTTAAAAATAAACTTGCTTCACAATGCCATAGAAGAACCTTTTTGTCTAAATGGTTCCATGAAGAACCTTAAGAACCTTTCTGTTTCACAAAAGCTTCTTTGTGGTGAAAGAAGATTCTTCAGATTATAAAAAGGTAAGAAAGAGAAGGTTCTTTAAAGAATCTTTGATCGAAAGGGTCTTTGTGAAACCAAAAATGGTCCTTCTATGGCAGGGTTCCTCAAATCTTACCCTGGAGGTCCAACATACTGTAGAGTTTAGCTCCAACCCTGATAGAACTCACCTACCTGTGATCCTGAAGATACTGATTAGCACGCTCAGGTGTGTTTGATTAGGGTTAGAGCTAAACTCAGCAGTGCATTGGACCTCCAAGGTAAGCTCTGAGAAACCCTGCTCTATGGCATTGCTGTGAAGAACCTTTAGTTTTAAGAGTGTGTAGAAGCAAACACTGTTTCAAACACTTTTTTTCACAACATAGTAATTAACTCTTACCAGTAATCAGGTATTCCTTCTTGCCGTTGCTCTCAAAATTGACCCCACACAAAGCTGAGGAGGGGCCCGTGAAGATGGTGTCGATCTCTACATCAGGGCCTTTAAACATCTAGTAAAAGAAGATGGTATGAAGAAGTCAAGAGACAGAGTTTTTTTGGGTTTATCAGTGTAAACATGCTGCATTCATGTGTCAGGATTACTGTCACTGAAAGATTACGATTTCTTTGAGGTGCTAATTGTTCGAAAACTAGATTCGGTATGCCTTCTTTGTTTATCAATATTTAGCTAATAATATAATAAGGTGAATTTATAATTTAAAAATAGTGTTTTGAAGTCATTAGCAACAAAATCGAAAAATATGCTTTTGGCAAAATGATATTAGGTTGCTTATTGCATATTTCGTCACACTTTCAAAGTAAAATGTCTAGATAGTAGTGCTAAAAGCATATTTAGTTTTATCCGAAACAGATGAACTTGAATCTGCCAATGTTTCGTTACAATGATTGCTGTTTGTTTCGCGGTAGTTTGGAAATGAAATGGCCGGTGAGTGGCGCTAAAAGGTCAATCGCGTTTGTGTAAAGCGTACCACCTAAATTAAACCCCAAACTAAACCTAACAAAAGTAAACACATTTGTTGAAGCAACCATGCTATTTTAGCTTCCTCCTACAAGTCTTTGAGGTATTTCATTGTAAATCAGGTCCAATTCTAATCGCTTTCGTAAGTGCAGTGCTGTACCAGGTGTGCTTTCAAGCAAGTTTACATTGCCAAAAAAGCCACATATAAGGAGATGGTGAGGCAAATATCAAAATGTATTAGTTTATAAATTTTGCTTTGATGTAATGACATAGTATAGTGCAAGGAACCGTGCAAAAATAAGTCTTTATTAATCAATAACATGCCCCTGTATTCATAATTAGTTTGAAAACAAATAAAAGTCTAGCCCACTAGAGCTCATCTGAACTTGAAACTGCATTGAAATACACATTTTTGGAGTTTTGGAGAAATGTTTTTCTAATGAGGTTTTAAATGTAACAGTACAAATACAGTAATTCTGACATTATGCCAACACAGCATTATGTTTTTAGCTTCATAAAAAAATAAAATCAGTGTAGGATTGAAAGTGGTGGATAACAACAAAACAAATATACTCCACTAACCTTTATCTGTTTGACTTCATATCGGATCATTCTGATTGGATATCCATAAGAATCATTGCCAGTGATCACCTCCTTTCGTCCGACTACTTTGGCTCTGATCACTGGAATAACAAAAAGAGAAAACCATTCAAATATAAACCATTTAACAATCCCACTGTAGGCCTAAATGGGTGTTATCCTTCAATCGCAGAGTAAAATGATTTATCTAGCTGCTGTTATTCTGCTCTGTATTGCAGGTGCTGTGTGAGACACATGAGTATTTGATTAGCGGAGGGCAGTGCAAGGAATGTGCTCCCAGCCTGATATTCAGGAAGCCAGTCAGCAGTCTTACTCTAGCAGGCAGTTTGCCCCCCGCTCGCCCTGCCGCTTTAATCTCCACCCTCACACGGCCTGCTTCCCATAGAGCTGCTGACATACAAATACCAAATGCTCAGTCCAAATTCACCTCTCCATTAATAACCAAACTCAGGATCACATGCTTCGAACAAAACAGACATAGGTTTCTCCTTGTGCACTGCTCACTCTGCATTGCTGGGTGGTTTCTGTGGTGTTCTGTGCCTGGCTAAGACAATGCTATGCGTTAAGGTCATTAGCATGCTGCTATGCAGTTGCTCGGATGGTTTTATAACAGTGCTATGTGGTTTCTATACTGTTATTGTAACACATTACTAGTAACTTGAGTTATGTAATCAGATTACTTTTTTTCAAGTAACTAGTAAACACATTCGTTTTAAATTTGCGCCGAAATATCTTTCTATTTTTTACTTTTTCAAATAAATAACACAAGTTTCTTTGTTTTCTGTGACCTCTCTTGTTTCCATGTTGAGAGAAATCTGTGAAAACATGATGGTAATTGCAGTTCTGGACTAAATGTGAATGTGCATTTGCTCAACTCAGAGTATGATGCAAACCTGCAATCTCACTTCTGACCGTTGATGACTCAATTCGATCAGTTTGGGTGTGGGTGTGTGTGGTGGGGTCAAGATGTCTGCATCAAAAGATATCTATAAAAGTGATTTTATGTCCATAGAAAGCACATTAAATGTAACATAAATGTCTAATTTTAAGGTTTTAGATAAGTTTTTAGAGAATAAATTGTCGAAATTTGTTTGAAATTGTCAAGATTGCCAGCTGGAGTGCCCATGAACTCCAGTAAAGGGCACTCCACCCTGGTCTCAGCCATTGGTTCCGGGACTCCATTTCCCAAAAGTAATGTAACACCATAAAAAGTAACTAAGTAACACAATTATTTACTTTTTTAGGGAGTAATGCAATATTGTAATACAATACATTTAAAAGTAACTTTTCCCAAAGTTTGGATCAGTATGATTTCAATAAATTAATAATTTTATTCATCTGGATGCATTAAATTGATCAAAAATGACAGTAAAGACATTTCACTTCAAATCAATTTCTGTTCTTTTATACTTTCTATTAATCAAAGAATTTTATACTTTATAATAGCCAACACATATTTACTATTAACTAAAAATTTTCCCTGAACAAACTCCTAAATTGCTTCTTAGTAATGGTAAGTATATTTAACTTTAGGTATGGGGTAGGATTAAGGGATCTATTCATTCATGTGCTTTATAAGTATCAATATGCTAGTAATATGCATGCTAATAATCAACTAGTTAAGAATGAGAATTTGCCTTTAAAATGAAGTTTTACCAAAAAAATTGTGATGGGCTGCCTCAGAAATATGAAGCACACTGCTTTCAAGATTGATAATAGTAAGAAATGTTTCTGGAGTAGCAAATCAGCATATTAGTAACTTCTTAAGGATCATGTGACACTGAAGGAATGATGCTTAAAATTCATCAAAACCATTTTAAAAATATCACAGATCCCAAACTTTTAAATGGTAGTGCATACGATATATAAGATAAAGTATCCCTATAAAACACTTCCCCATTATAAATTGGAGTTTTCAGAGAGCCCATACATACCATAGCGCATATTTAGGCCCAAACACAGAGCGTCTTTTCTATTGGCCACACACCCAGAATGCCAAATACACCCACAGGATGTCTCAAGTGAGGCATGCCTCTCTCATCAGTAACAACACACACATACAGGGTTTATCCTGGTTTAATCACAGCCTCCACACATTCATTCCACACCGAGGCGGAAGATACACACACAGTGTGGGTGCTGTTTTCAGCTCCAGGTATGTGACGGGAAACGAGACCAGAGCCCTCAGCATTATTCATTTACGGTGCTCCGAGGCTCACGTGGGATACCGTGCACATGTTACGGGGTCATCTCTAAACATCTATTGCAGGAAAAGTTAAAACTGCACTTTTTTTGCTGTCATTAGGTGTGGTGTCATTATATGTTCTACACTGTTATTAAACTCTACACTGAGCTGAATAATAACACCGTTCCCTTGAAGAGCTGGACTTGTTTCATAATGCATGAACTTTACAAAACTGACACTGCTATTGAAACTAAATTCAATCCATAGAACCTTTTTTGTCTACTCTAAATGATTGAATAAAGAACCTTTACCTTCTGGTTCACAGAAGGTTCTTCAGATTGTCTAGAGATGGTTCTTTAATGAATGGTTCTTTGTGGACACCAAAAATGGTTTTGTGAAGAACCTATTTATTTTTGAGAGTGTGGGTCGCATTTAAAAACCATCAGGCCAAGGTCATGTGGGAGTCTCAAACAGCCAGCATCATGCTGCTGCATGCATGAATGAGATTGCCAATTCCTGTGGCGGGCACCAGATGTTGTTTTCAGCAAATCACTGAAGGCATAGGTGGGTGTGAGGTTTTAGGGGTACACCGTGACTGCGATTGACTCCAGTCTCAGCATCGCAAGTCATGTAATGATGTCTAACTAACGTCAAAGGCAAACCGCAATATGTTGCTAGCATGTGGCAATACTTTCTCAATTTCTGAAGCTGTAATCAGTTTGCTGAAAGAGGTTTTAATCAGAGGGCCACTACAAACAATGGAAAACGCACAGGTCATGTAATGGCAGGGTAATGAAGGGACACTGAAGGTTAGAGCATCACAGCCAGGTCAGAGGCAGGTTACATACGGTGATGCAGTTAAGCTAAAATTAGGCCTACGATTCTCTCCCATCACTTCAGCATGATTATATTACAAGTATTAAAAAAGTGGTACATATTTGCACAGCTAAGAAGACTGCTTTATGTCATTTACATTTGGAAGTAGCGAATATAAAGGGAATAACACAGATATGTGTAAGACTTAAGGGTTGTCTATTTTTTGTTGTCACACCTTGATGTACTGTTACATAGAATTGAACAGGTGTGTTAAATTATATTATAATGACTTATCGATGTGACTCATCCATCAGTGCTTAACTTCAGAACCACCTTTTTTTAAAAACATAATGTTAGTTTATTGTATTGTTTTAGGTCTTTTGTTTGTAACTCACCTATTATATAATGTAAGAATCATCAGTTATTTGTTATGAATAGTCTTATGCTTTAGCTTTTGCCAATGAAGCTCTAAAAAGTGAGAAAATAATCAAATGATATATAAAGTACCTTTCATTTCTGTGTTTAATTAACTGGATTATCTATAAAATTAACAGAAGAAGAAAATAAAGGGACCAAATTGTGATTTTAATACCATTAATTAGCAACATGTACTTATTATAATGGATAATACTGTTACTATATGTAATGAGTCACTAAAATCATGAGGAAAAATCAAAGCTACACTGTTTTCAAGATGGAAAACAGGTTGTGTTTTTTTTCCTTCTATTATATTAATGATAACATAGCACATTTGTAATATTCTGACCCCAGAGGTATCTACATCTGCGTTTCTGTCCACTACTATGAATGAAATCTTATATAAATGCGAAAATTGCTGGTTTCCTTTGGCGTTTGAAATGAAATACTCTTGAGTGCAGTCGAAATGAAACTCACTTAAAAGTTCACCATATTTTTTTTTAGAACAAAAGGAGCTGTTAGACGTGCTGGGATACGCACACGACATTGCATCGGTGTAATATAGACACGGTCGTGGATATGAAATAGTTAAAAGCATGGAATCTTACCGACATCCGCATTGCAATACGCCTGCTGAGGATGTTCAGGAGAGCAGCTGCAGGCTTCGGCAAACTCAGCGGCTCCGCAGAGCACCAGCAGCAGCAGAGGAACACAGCGCGAGCGGCTCATCTTCACGAGGAATGCGGACACAAACAGACGACTGCTGGGTTTCACAGGAAGTTGCTCCGGCTGCCAAAAGCGAAAACCTGACAAGAGAGAGAAAGTGCTAACCTGACGAGGAGGCTCTGGTGTCAGGACAGTATGCGCTCTGTCTGAACGGCCCTGCTTTTTATTCGGATCTAAGCTCCGCCCATTTGTAGTCTGCATATGACTTTTTGTCCCGACTTAGTCATCATGCCCTCGTTGTTCAGGTCGTTTTTTTGATATTTTGTCATTGTTTTTACCTTAACGTAAATTAATGACAGTATTGCAGAAAGAGAATTGGGTAATGCTGAGTCTCTGACGTCTGGTGCCCCTTGACCTTACAATGACCACTGACTTCCCTGTATTAACCAGTGTGGCTACTAATGTCTAGCATAATTGCTGATCACATTCTAAAGAAGAAGAAGAAGAAGAAGAAGTGAGCCTTTGGGGAAGCTGACCCCTTTGGCAACCTCAAAATTAGTGATGTGACATATATGAAAGGTTATCTATTTTGCTCAGCCTCACCCTGTGATGAAGAGAGGCCCGTGAATAATTGGGAACTACATTCAAGTTCAAAAAGTTTTCTTTTCGTGTTTATGACCGAACAATCAGACAAATCTGGAAAAATATCACACGAGTTATAGTAGCTCTAATTTTCTACTAGTTTGTTAAAATGGTATAAGTTGGGCCATTTGAGCCAAAAGGTAAGTATTTTTTTTACTGTAATGCTACATTATATTTCATAGCCCAAACATAAAAAAGAAAATTAATTCGATTTTTATTAAAATGTTAAACATTCTTTTTATGAAATATTATTATATTGTATTTCAGCTCACTTCTGTGATCAATTGCAGCCTTTATTAATAATATTAATAATAATAATACCGCTATATTTGTAAATAAAATAAATACAACTTTTTAAGAAGTTATCAATACATCCATTCTGTTATCCAAGTTGGGAGCAAACATTTATTTATTTATTTATTTATTTATTTTACTGTCATAAAATTGCTCACTTTAAAGTTTATCTATCTATCTATCTATCTATCTATTTACTTATATATACACACACATGCAACGCTCTCATGCAAAAGTTAATAAACACCAATTGCCTATAGGTGCAGTTGAATAAGACTTTTAAATGTAACTTGTCGCTATTTTACAAATCTACACGTTTTCTTTTGTGTGTTTGTTTATGTATTTATCGTTCTTACATTTTATGCTTTATTCATAAAACGGGATTCATCTTCTTCCCGTTGTCTGGCACGCGCGTGCATGATTGACGTTGGCGCTCGAGGTCACACAAGTTCATCAGATCGTGGCGTAAAGAAAAAGAATCTCGGATTTTGTGTCCATCCATCAGAATTTCCCAGACTTCCCGTATTAGAGCCAGCCTATGTTACAGTTGCTAGCTGTCTTATTGTTATTATTACGTCATGTCTTTGATATCGTGTGACGTGAATGTGCTCCGTTTTGTGTCACGTCTCGCTGATTTTTTTTTTGTTCTGTTCTGTTACTTCTTAATTTATGATTTATTTAATATCTCTCAGATGTGATTCGGTGCCCTTTAACGTAGTTTCCCATCTCTCTGTAAAAAGTTGAATTCTTAGGGAGGAAAAAGAGATTTCTTTCATGTAAAGATAATCAGTTTAATCTAATTCAGTAAGAGAAATAATGCACTCGACATGGAACAACAAAATAATGTCTGTCAGGACTGCATTATTTCAGTATTAGTTCTATATGTGAAGAGAAATAAGGAACTCAGGACAGCCGGAGATAATTAAGGAAGTCCATATTGCATGATTGTCTGTTGAAATCTCAAACAGATCCAGGGAAACACTTCTGTATCTTCTGGTCACTCAGTCCTCCACCCACACCATCCTCACCATCTCTCTTTTTCTCCTGATGACTTTCTTCAGTGATGCGTGCCTTAAAAATGAAACACTAATATAGGGTAAATATGATGCTTTCAGACATATTATGAAATCAGACAACACTGCATGCTTTATCATTTAAAGCTACGTCTGGGAGACCCTCTTAGTCCTTTTGTTGGAATAAAGGGGAATTCTGAAAATGTAATTCTGTGACAATTTCCTTTAAAAGCAATTAAAAACAAATTGTGAGTAAAACAATCCCTTGCCTCATAAAGTCTTATTGTGGTTCACCCTTCATTTATTAGTTTGAGAAGTCATTGTGTCATTGTTTTAAACTCTTTCACGACTTGTACATCATAACAAATGTTTGGGAAAACTGTAGTTTGATTTGGTGGCTGTCTCTGTAGTGAGACTAAATGGTCATTGCATATTACTTAAGCGGATATTTTGGCTGCAATACCAGATTTGCACCCATACGCTTTATGTAAATTACAGTTTTACATTTTCTGTATATAAAAAATGCAAAACTCGCCTTCACAATGCTAGGTTGTCGTGGTTTATTTCCAGCATGTTATGATGTAGTGGCTAGGGAATTACTAGGTGGTTGCCCACCACCAACTCTCTATTACATTTGCTTTCTACGTATAAATGTGAGCCTATAGGATTTTTTTTTCACCTGTGCTATCATTATTGTAGTACAATATCATGCATATTTAAAAAGATTTTTAGAGCCCCCTACAGTTAATTACGTGGAATTCATTCTCATATGTGGTTCTGAAAGTGGATAGCTGTACCACAGATTCACTTTTTATTGGGCGACACCGAGGTCTGCGGAGAAATGGCCGAATTAGATCACGTGTGCCTATAAAATAATTTATAAACTGCTTCCCTAGAAAAGCAGTTCTGTCATGCAGCTTTTGGAGGGATTCGGATGGTAATGTACTGCTACTGCACAATAACATTTAGCAGATCTAAACAGGTGGAGCTGGGGAAGGAGGAGGGTTTCTGATACGCACTACACAAGCTACAGCAAGCACTAGCCAAGTATTTGAATGCTGAGCAGTGAGGCTGCTAATTAAAAAGAACCGATCAGCTCCACTGTCTAGAGTTTAGCGGCATAACTTTCATGGAAATTCAGTGTAGTTAAAGGGTTAGTTCACCCAAAAATGAAAATTCTGTCATTAATTACTCACCCTCATGTCGTTCCAAACCCATAAGACCTTCGTTCATCTTCTGAACACAAATTAAGATATTTTTGATGACATCAGAGAGCCATCTGACCCTCAATAGACAGCAACACAACTGAAATAATCCCAGATCAGAAAGGTCTTTTGGGTTTGGAACGACATGAGGGTGAGTAATTAACGACAGAATTTTCATTTTTGGGTGAACTAACCTTTTAAGCCTTCTTTGCCATCCATAAAGCGTGGCCTCTGGTTTCCTTCTATGTGTACCGCAGCTTAATGCTTTTCTCCTTGAAGTTTTCCTTTAAGTGGCTGTACACAAGCAATTTTCCCTTTTCGTGAAATTTCTAGTTAGCATTTATAATTAATATTCACCTGAAATGTTAAAAGGATATGTAACAGAAGAATGTTTTTAAAGAGCATAAATAATGATATATAAAAAGAATAGGTCCTGCTTGTTGTTGACTAAGCCCAGTGGTGATGAGTTTAGGGAGCTAGAGAGATGATTGAGAAGCACCCTTACAGTTTAAAGCGAAAATTCTAATTCATAATGTAATTAATTTAGCTTTTTTTATGGTGAAACTAGAAACTAGAAAAAACTAATTATGTGTCTTTATAACAATCTTTTTACTTGAATGTGTAAAATATGTACTTTCAAAATTAATAAATTAAGTAACATCTTGGCTTATTTCTAAAAATTAATTTGATTAATATTAAATAAAAACTGAAGGTTTGCAGCAATTAAATTATATTATTTTGGGGAAAAAAGCCGGTCTCACGACAATTCGTAGGCCTACATATTTTACGAGGTGGATAATTTGCACTAATTCGTACGATTTCACTCAAATTGATACGAACCACTACGAATTTGTACGATTTTTGCTAAATCGTACATATTTTACGAGTTGCTAATTCATATGAATTAGAATGATTTACACCTAACCCCGCCCCTAAACCTACCCGTCACTGGGGTTTAGACAAATCGTACAAAATCGTACGAGTGAGATGGTACGAATTAGCCACTTTGTAAATTGGTCGTGAGACTGTGTTGGCAAAGCCTAAACGTAGGATGAGTTGCTCCAAAGTTAATTTATGGTTAGGGGTTATACTAAGCCTGAGTAATAGTAATAATGATAGCGCACTTGGTTTTTATAAAATACCTCTAACAATAATCTCCACGTCATGTTGAAATAAACACCACAAACCTACGTAAACCACTGTATGAGGCCAATACAGACTTCTAAAGACACCCATACACACAGGTTTAGGGTTAAATGCCTATAGGCTGTGGCATGTGGGGGCGTCAAGCATAATAGCTTCAAGCTGACCACTTATGCTTCCACTAAAGCTGCCCACATCTGGTTGGCTTCCCACATATACTACAAAAGACTTACTGGTGACATCACGTCATCCCGGCTGCTCATGTAAATACCGTAGATACACCGTGAGGTATGTATGCATGGAGAGTGTCCCTTATGAGTCACAGGAAAGGAAATCAGTGAAAGGGTTGTAGAGCCAATAGGAGAATACTGAGTAATGTTTATAGCACGAGCAGGTTTACTGTGTGTGTCATAAGCAACAGGCATTACACCACTGTTCGCCACAGTCCCTCTGCTCTCTGTAATCTCCATCAGAAATTTCCGCTATTTCGTAATCCTTTCTGTTTTAAACATTTGAAGCAGACATTATTTTGTACATTTTATTTCTTATTTGAATTTCACACGATTACCTTGCAGTGTAAACATTGAATCGGCAAGATGATGTTTTCAACTAAAAAAAATTAGAGATTTAAATATGATATTGGCTAAAAATTTTACAATAAGGATTTATTTATTTATTTATTTGTTCAGACAACACAGTTGCAATTTAAACATTGTATTGGCAAGATATTGTTTTCAGCTTAAAAAAAAAAAGAATACTAACGATTTATTTATTTATTTACTTGTTTGTGTGTTTGTTTGTTTGTTTGTTTGTTTGTTTGTTTAGACAATACAGTTGCAATTTAAGCATGGTATTGGCAAGTCATTGTTTTCAACTAAAAAAACTCAATACTATTTATTTATTGTTTGTTTGTTTAGACAACACATCATTTTTTGGAGCATGAAAACACAAACACGAACTTATTGCATCCGTGTAAACTAAAAAATGTGAATTTGTGCGTATCTGTATTACGTGTTCCTGTAGCATTTCTTTACAAAGTGATATTGCAAACTACTGGACTGGCATATTTTTGTAAGTCTTTTTGTTTTTTGTATTATTTTATTTTTATTTTTAAATATTTATTTTAATATGCCAGTCAAGTCGTATCACTTCAAAAGTGGACTAATCCACTGGAGTTTATTTATTTATAGTTCCTATAAGTTATTTTAAAGTTTTGACTTTTTTTATTTAAAAATGTGGGAAATAGTATTGATGAATAGGTGTTTATTTTGACTGTTGATATAAAGGAATACCGAAAGTATGATACGTTTAAATGAAAACAGTACAGCTCACAGTCTGAAAGATTGCATATCTCAATGAATAAACAGTGACCTCTACTGAACAATCACCCTGTATGGTAGATTTCATTCTTACTTTCTGAGAAAAGTGTGGGCTTGAAAGAAACGAGGGGGTGGAGCCGGACAATTAAAAGCATGAGGGGAAATGACACACAGATGAAATGAGCTGAAATCCATGCCTCAATTCCTCATGGCACGCCACAGCCTGAGGAGAAAAACAGAGATGACTACATGAGGACAGTTAACGCCCCTTCCCTAAACAGCTCATTTGTCTGAGATTCAGCGGAGATATTTTTTGGGCTTTTTTTCCTTCAAGGTCCTCACCTGACTGCAGAGCTCTGGGATTCCAGGAATTAACCTATTTCAGGAATTACGGGTCATAGTGTTCCACTGCTGGAACATTTTAAATACAGAGAAGATTTTAAAATACATTAAGAACACATAACATTCTGAAAATTTTATGAAGCAGACTCTACTGGGTTAAAATGATCCGCTTATAAGATTTGCAAAATATGCATGGAACATATATATATGAAAATGGAAATAAAAGTTACGTTACTATAAATTCAGTATGAGCTCTTTTAGCCCTCTATGAAGTTATTTTTTGCTAAAATGTATTTTATTTTTGTTTATTTATTTATTTATTTATTTTTGCATTAGATGGCAGGTACTTAATGTTATGTGAGTATATACAATGTACATAAAATCTAAATATGTAGTACATATAATATATATATATATATATATATTAGTGCTGTCAAACGATTCCAAACTAAATTCACATAATACTAATAATTACACAATATGTGTTTATGCTGTGTTTATTTATTATGTTTATATTAAAACACATGTAGAGTATATATTTTCAAAGTATTTACATGTAAATGCATTTATATATTTATTTTCTTATATTTTATATTATATCTAAATATATTTAATATAGAAACATAACATATTTTCATTAAAAATATACATGCATGTGTTTGTATTTATATATACTTAATAAATATACACAGTACATACAAATATATTATGTACTTTTATTTTGGAATGCGATTAATCGTTTGAAAGCACTAATATATATGAAATTAGTATATATCCACCCTGAATGGGTGAGGTAAATAACGAAGAGAATAACAACATAGAGTAAACGGTAAAACTGCTTGCACTACAAACCACTGTGTTCATAACTACGATAATACATTAAAATAACTTGATTAAGACCACCACACCAATTTTCAATATCAAGCAGCAAAACAAACAAATTCACTTAAAATTACCGGACGCAGATGAGACTGGAAGCTATACCCATAGAATTTACGAATGGCGGTGTCCATTTTTACATCAGGAAAAAGGTGAATACATAAAGTATATAGTATGTATAAAGTATTTAAAATGATCTAACCGTCTAGCTCTGATCTGAATAAATAAACAAGATGATTTTCACACAAAACAGTGGCTACTGGGTAACTTAAACTATTGGTTGAAACTATCTCCACAATAACTTTCTACTGTATAAAATATTACAATTTTGCATAGCACAAATTATATATTTTTTAACATTATGCAAAACTATGATGCAACAACATAAGAGAAAACCCGAAGCTTTATGTAAGAGCCTTTAAAAGAGAAGTGATACTAGCTCATGTTAGTTGTGTTATTTGCTGGGGATTCTGTTACAGTGAACTTTTGAACCAAATGTAGGAAATACCACTGAAATATTATTACATAGTTTTTAAGAAACAAAATCTACTGGACCACTTTATAATGAACTTGCGTTTTTGACACTGATGTGGAAAGAAACACAATATTGTTACAATTAAATTTAACATTTGGAAAATGTGATTTTTACAGTATCCAATCCTTATAAGTATCATAGAGCACTGAGGTGCCTCAGGGTTCACTTATTGGTCCACTTGTCTTCTAATCATTCATAGAATGGAATCAAATTTGTTCAAACCTAACAACACTAGAGCGTGTGAGTGAATCTGGATTTGATTGTGTATTTAAAGAGCAGCACATCCAACTCAATCAATCACTAGAGAAAGATTAGTTTTTGCCCCAGATATATTTATAAAATCTTGGTCTGGGACAAGAAGCAGTGTGCACTGATCTTAAAGTGTAGCTGTCAATGTGTTATTATAAATGAAGAACAAAGTGCTATTTTATCCAAACACCGACAGTGCTCACAAAGGAAAGTACAGAATGGTGCAACTGTGATATGAGTGTGGTTTTTTCATGTCACTGATTTGAGACATTCCATATATTTCAAGAGCCTGGCGAGACACAGAACAAGTTCTAACACAGTAAGTAGCTACTTAATGTATTTCTCAGACCAACCTCATCAAAGCAACATTACTCATCGTAATGGTAAGACTTTTGTTTTTTAAACTCTCAACAAAAGCTCCTGTGAATTTTATCATGTATTCATATTTCATCTGAAATGTGTCATGGTGCATCTTCATGCCTCATGCCAACATTTAACTATTTTTAACTATGTGGCTTGCTACAGGAAATCTTGCTTAGTCACTAGACTGGTAAAAATACATGATATGCTGCTCAGTAAACTAGAGCGAACTAGTTCAGACTTTCAGATGATCAGACATGTTCACAGGACTTTTGATAATAAGAGGGAACACGTTTACAAAATCCCTTTATTGAGTTTGACCATGGAGCATTTGACACTAATCAAAAGCTATTCTCAAATATGTTATGCATGAGAGGTTTCATCAAATGTATTCTGCTTTCTTACTGGACAGGGAATTTCTAGACGTGCTGAATGCAGTCATCATAACAGATTACAAAGGGATACAGAATTTTCAGACAGGAAAAAATATTCAGTGCCTACTGTTTTGGTTTATGCATGGGTGAATGTGAAAATAGAACATATGGAGCATGTTCTTCTTCAGAAAAATTACTAAATACGTGTTACCGTTATTTGGGTAAAACTTCATTTCAATAGTCCACTTTCTACTAACAGTAAGTAACTTTGCAACTACAGCTCAACTAGCAGTCATTCGAGTATTAGTAGAATGTTTGCTTAATATCTTCTAACACTTTATTCTGATGGGTCCACAACATACTGACTATGAGAAACTTTGCAAGTATATGTCAACTTATTCTACTAACCCTAAACCTACCCTAACAGTCTACTCTGAGAGCTAGTAGACATGTAGTTGAAAATGAATGAGAGCTAGCTGACATGCAGTAACAAAGTTACTTATAGTTAGTAGAATGTCTAAAGTGGACTATCAACAGTGTACCCAATTATTTATATACCATTGAAATTAATTTATTATGGTACTTTTGCATTACTTTTCGTATCTGGTCTTGGCTTAGGCCCTACTTGTTTGTTTTCAATATAAAAAAAGTTATGTTTTTGGAAAATGTACAAATCCTTTTTATACAAAAGTGAAATTAATAAGCCTCATGCTGAAGGACATACAAATTCACGTCTGTACAGTAGAGGGCGCAGCTCAAACAAACCAACTGTGCTCAGTTTCTGGACACAAGAATGAAGGTTCAACATTCTTCAGCAATAAAAATGGCACAAACAACACCACTGCACTGTAACATAAAACTTTATACTTTCCATAAAAATATCAATCTATCTATCTATCTATCTAAGTACTGTATCCTCTCATACTGGCATTAGATGATTTTACAATGAATTGGGTTTTAGTAATGTACAATACGTGTATAATAGGTGACTGAGTTTCCCATTTCTTCCAAACTTACCAGTATAGCATTTAAAAAAAATTAAAAGTTACAAAAAAAACAATATGAAAGTTAATTTTTTTATTTGTACGATTTTAAGTGCATCTTTAAATAATCAAACATGTTAATGTCTAACACTATGATCTGATCATTACATAAAATAATCAAAATGATTAAAACTCACTTTATACAATTATAACGATTATAAACCGACATTGAAAATTAATGAAGGTTAAACATAATTTTCATTTGATTGAACGGTAGAATATGACATGATGTTACCAGCATGCATTCAGATATACTCTGGACGCACTACAAATCTGAAACTGTAGTCATCGGGACAGGGGTTCGGCAGACCCATACTGCTGTTATTTGGAATCACCGCCATGTCATTTTTGAACTCCTGAACATGAAAGACATTGTTTTTATTCTTACAGCTGAGAATCAACCTGTTGCTGTAGCGAATGGTGCCAGTGTA
>JAUMHE010000044.1:19783081-19798899 GCA_032359235.1 Enteromius mattozi | reverse complement strand
AATACTCAGATAGATACTGATTTAGGAGTAAATTGCAGTGGTCTCTTATTTTTTTCCAGAGCTGTATATATACACACTTTTAACCTCGTTCTCATAAGGAACAAAGCCATTTAGCGACCTTGTTTCTCTATCATTTAATTTAACAGACAACCGTTCAATGAGACAAATAGGTGCAAAGGTTACAAATTTACAGACAATGACTTTCATATCTCCAGCATGGCTTTTCTGCAGTGCTTAAATTTGTATATAATCCAGTAGATTATCAAATAACTAATACTTCAAATGTAGATTCCCTTCAGAAACCCTTCAAACTAGATTCATCACTAACAACAACTACAAGCAAGTGTTAGAAAACTCTTGTCTTATAAAAGACATGACTATTTAGTTAAACCCAAGACACCAGACACTTACCAGCTTCTCCAGCTATGACAGGATACACTGATGCCACAGCAACACTTTGTGTAGGAAATGAATAATGTTGACGTGGAGGTAAGGAGTGGTTTTGTGAATGGACGGAAGACACACAGAGTGAAAACAGGTACGGCTGGATATTGCAGCTATGAAATGACACAAGTTAACCAGTTCAAAATGTTTTGCACAAGTCCCACGTTTAAATTGTTAGCAGCAGCCCTGCTCTTGTCTACAAGTCAGTAATGCTCTTTACTCCAACTTTTAGACTCTGTACTGAACCATAACATACTATACCACTATGGCATTCAGTTTGTTAATGACTTGTTTATCTGAAATGTTAATATTTAACACAGCTGAAAGCCTAAAACAATACCATCTCTGAATCTACATGGACAAAAGAATTATTTGGGTAATTATTATATGGTGTAAGGAAGAAGGAATCTCAGATACTTTGATCTCCTGAGAAACAGACGATACAAACCTACAGGCATCTTCGATGACCCCTCCACCCATCTTTCCTTCTATTTAGTCTGCTCAAAATGATTACATGTAAACTACACCTCAATGCAAATTACAATTCTTGTTATATTCCTCCACTTGGGGGATGTTTATCTTGGTTTTGTACTTAAAGGATTGCAGGAAAAAGGGTACGGGCGATTCTGTAGTAAGAAAGCTTGTAGTGTGATGTGTGTCTCTACACTTCATACTATGTATTTCAGGTCAGGTATACATATTTTACTTTTAGATTAATCTTTGAGAAACTGATGTTTCTTTTGGGCTTTCTGTAGGCTAATTCACAGCCTACTACATAAACACTGTGAATGGTGTAGGCCTACATTCTGAAAGTGTTAAAAAACACAAGTTTATCAATGGTTTTTCTGGTTTAAGAGTTGCTCTGTGGCATAACACTATATTCCCACAGGCACTAAAAACTAAATGGGGAACTGGAACCACAAACACTTCTTGGGCAGTTTACCGCAGGAGTCAGTGGTGGAATCCGAGAGCTCTCTTTTCTCTTAGTTGCGCTGTTTCCAGTAGTGCAAGTTTGTATTAGAGCTTTTATCCAATCATATTTCAGCAATCGTGTTGCCAGGGTCATAGAAATCTGCCTAAGGCCTTCAGAATCAGCAGCGCAGGCTTCTGTAGCTTAAAATCAATGGCAGTGAAAACGTTGTATTAACCAATCAGATTTCGACTTAGCAGCCCCAGAGCCATCTAGCAGGCTTACGATAACGTCAGCATTTTCTCATCCTTTGATTAAACGGTCAGAGAACGTAGAGCGCCACTGTAAATTATATTTGTTTTCACAGTATTATTATTGTTTCTCGAGTTTCGTACAGTATATGCTGTGTACAGGGTGTTATTGTAGATTTCCAGTGCATTCTGAATAATATTCGCCTTCTGTAAATCTAGTACTGAATGACTGCTAAAAAACAACCACACACATCTCCTCTGCGAAAGACAAAAAAAAATCACTGTGGCAGGTTTAATTTCATTTTTGATTTTTTTTAAATTGCTTTATCTGATTTTATTTGCCAGATATAAAGCCACGTTTAAGTTTTCGTAAGAATATCTCAGAGGTAGACCTGCGTGAGGATGTGGGTCATAGGGGTACGTTAAAACAGATAACGCCGTTATGCTTTTCTTCACTGTCTTTTATGAGTTATTTTAATGTTACTTGCTCGTTTTCCCGGTAAATCTGCGCTAACTAGTATATTCCTTCCGCAACATGTGGGTAGACCAAGTTTAAAACACATGTAATCATCTTATTTGTTTTACACCAATGTTATCTGTAAGGTATAAATACGTTTGAATTAATAAATGTCTGTAAGCACATCGGGCCAACTGTATTTGTGTCATTTTGTCAGGTTAATGCCTCAGATGTGGCAACTTGTTGAATTGTATTAACTGGGTTTCTAGCTTTATTATCGCTAACGTTACATGAGAGACCCGTCTGTGATGCAATGCTCTGTTATACTGCATTCTGTGTGATATTTATGGTTTCTATAGCCGTGGCATCATTCTGATGGCATTAAGAAGAGTTGGTTTAGTTCATGTAGGATGCCATTGAAGGCCTAGGTGGGAAATGCATGGCCCACCACTGGCAGGAGTATAATTGACTATTGGCACCATCTTTGCAATATTCAATATTTATGATATTTGATATGAAATACACCCTGCGTGAACAGACTTCGATCCCTAAATAGCCCTGAATATTTTAGCTGCAACTGAAATGGGAAAAACCTACAAATGCAGAGAGGGCAAATGAAAATGACCGGATATTAAAATTTTCCAGTGGCACCAACACTTGAACTGAGGAAATGGCTTTAAAATTTGAATTGAATTTGCACACAACATTTTCTCTTAATGGTGAATGTGTAATCATGAAGACTATAAACTGTATTTATGCTCAGTCATTTTTTTTCACTCGGTTGCCCTTTTGTAATTTTGCTTGTGTGAAAACCTTTGCTTTGTTCCATAAACAACAACAAATTCTGTATAATATTCACATTCCCGTTCTACTCAAAATAAAATAGGCTAAAATAATATAATAGTAATATTATAATATATTATAATTATAACATTAGTAATATATTTAATCACGTGATGTAAACATTCACTGCTGGACCAATCAGAGAGCTTCCTACCTAGTATTTAATCTTGTATTTGTTACATAAAGATATTAAAAACGTTGCTCCAATTATATTTGCATTTGTTTGATGGCTATAAAACTGTATTTTCGGCGAAGGTAACGTTACTTCTTTATTTTAATTAATAGTTTTTTATTTCACAAAGTCGTGTTTGTTTGGCCCACATACTACGGCTAGCCCAACAATGAGTTTCTGCATGAACCCAGTGCAGTCTTCTCTAGCTAAAAGTATTTTTTGAAGCGTACTATACTTACGGTAGGGTGGAAGAAAAGGCTCGAAATGAATCCGGGCTGTTGAAGCTCAAAGCTCGGCTCGTGAGCTCTCATTCCTCACGGATCCATTCAGGCAGCTCTGAACATCCTTCCACTTCCGCAGGAGGGGGCGTGGTCGAAGCAGCGCGCGGGAAACCGCTTCCTTCCGCTCGCACTTGCGTACATTTTACGCATATACGTCTTCAAAAACTACGACGGAAATAAACGCATTTCATTTCACAGCGTTTTAATAAACATATATAAATAATAACTTAGTCGGCAGTGTTATAAAAAAAAGTATCACATTACCATATTGGCTATATGCACTAATATAATTAAATAATTAATATTTAAATCAAAATACAACGCACTATTACATGCATTTATTATTATGAATTTACGAAAAGAAAAAGACAGGCTCAGAGCATGACCAAAACCTATAGCATCTTTTATGTAAAGCACACAAAATAATGCATGTTACAGTTTTTTTGGTAATTACACAGACGTTGTATTATTTACGCAATATCCTGCAGAGTCTTGATGACTATGAAGATATGAACTCTTGTGAAATATAGCCTACTGTATAACGCCTTGGACCAAATATTTGACGATGTAAAGTGTAACAACGTTTTTAATATCTTTGTGTATATGATCGAATAGGTGAATGTTTACATGACGTAATTAAAGGTAGTTCACCTGCCCTGTTGAATTTATTATCACTGCATCCATAAATGGTGCATTTATGGGTTAACTGACCAAGTTAAATTCGCTGATTAAATGAATATAAGACCTTATAATGTAAATTATATTCATCCAGGTATATCAGCACCATTGACCTATATTACTGACAAGAAGTACTATAAGCCTAGCAGAGGTATAATGTTGGTGTAACAACAACATTAACAATCTAGTGTAGACAGGATTAATTCACTAAACATAAAACCCTCGATTATTTACCCTGATGTTGTTCCAAGCATGTATGACGTTCTTTCTTCTGCAGAACATGCCAAAAATATGATCATTTTGAACTTGAGGAATATTGTACTCCATTGACTTTCTTTGAATTATACTGATTTAAACATATAGAGAAAAAGCACCAATTTAACTGTGTGTGTTGTGTAGTAGAAAGAACATCAAAATGGTGGCACAAGGGTGAGCAATGTGAACAGGATTCAACAAGTCGTTGACATCATGGGAAAAAATCAAGTGTTTATTGTGCATTTCCTTACAAAAACGAGAATGTTGTAATACCTGCTGTTAAAAAAAATATTGCAAAGTTAATGAACAGAAAGACAAAAAGATTATGTTTTACAACTGTTATAACAGAACTGTGTAAAAGACATTTCCTTACCTTCAACAAAACACAACCCTATTGAAAAGAGATTTAGTGGCCAACTTAGATTAATATTCATACTAGTTTTTAATCTCTCATTTTAGAGAAAAGAAGAAAACAGTATAAGTGGTCTAAAATGGTCAATGCAGAAATACATTAATAGAAATTAAATTCAAATTCCTAGATATTATTTTCAAAATAAGGCACAATTTCAATAGTAAGAGGTAGAAATCTTGCAGTGAATTTGGCCTGACATAAAAGAACACATTTTAAAGGTATACCGCTAGAAGTCGACAACAATATTACATTATATGATTGTTTACCACTTCAAAACTCAGGTGCTTAAAGTTTACAAAAATAAGGCTTATTATCAACCACACAAAGCCTATTGTCTGTCACAAATGAAATTAAAGCATGTTTACAGTAGTTCATTTCCCACCTCACAATCTCAATCAATCTGTTCATCAGTAATCTATTCAAGCCTCAACAAGACTGAAGTTAGCAGTAAATAAAGCCATTTGGCAATAGACTTAGTGCATACTTTCCAAAAGAGTGATTATATGGCATTGCTTTTAAGGAACTACTCAATTATGGTAATGTATTTGGCACAAAGAATCCGTTCACTTTCACTCGTCTGCATATGAGGAATATTGTTTTCGATTCCACTTTTAAGGCACGTCAGTTCTGTCGACTTTCATATGTACTGTGCATTTGAGACATGGAATAAAGTAAATTCCATCCGTTTCATAAATGTAAAAACTGCAGCTGGGGTTAAATCTGGTTTTCAGAATCGAATAATTAGCGAGATAATTGTGCAAGGAACTTTTACATTTAGGGTTATGTTTAGAATTTGCATCCAAAGAAAATAAATAACTGTTTTTTTTTTTCAAACATGAAAAAACACACTAGCCAAGCACACCAATCCCAGGTCACAATATAAATGGAAAAGGAAATAGCGGAGCGTATGAAACGGTCCACACAGGTGAGCCTCTGAAAAGCGTTTAAAATTCCTTCACCCTCAGTACGCGGGAGGCTGATACCCTCCCTGTCCTGCAGGACTGGCATTGAATGGGGACTGCTGGTAACCCTCTGGAGCACCACTATAGGCTGAAGGGTACGGGGAAGTGCGGTCACTGGATGGATCGTTGTAGCCTAGGCCAACCTCGTCCACCCCTTGGCGGTACTGTCGTAATGCGAAATAGGTAAGAAGGGCCTTGAGGGGAAAAAAATGAACAATGATACTTGTTTCAGTTGATCAAATATACAGGGAGACTCTCAGGCAGAAACAGGAAGTGAGATGTGCTCACCCAGGTCCCAGTGGAGAAGAAGGAAAAGGTCACTACAGCTCGTCCTGCATCAGCTATGACTCCTGTTTGTGTAGTGAGAGACCACTGATGGGCTAAGTAGCAGAAACACACAAACCATAGGAACGTCCACACTCCTGGTGAGAAAGCAGAGAGAAACATAAAGGGCTTGTTCACCCAAAAGTGAAAATTCTGTCAACACTTACTCAACCCAAAACGACTTCGCTCATCTTCAAAAACACAAATGATGATATTTTTAACGAACCTTGAAAAGTTTCTGTCCCTCCGCTAAATTTATATTCAACCAAAACGTTGATGCTTCACAAAGTTCATACAGACGAACTAATCCATATAATGTGTGATGATTATTGTTGTTTTTAAATTGACTAGCTGTGTGTACTCTTAAGGCCCATTGGAGTATCAGGCTCATTCCTATGTTCCCCATATTTATATAGCACATGAGGAGCACATGACTATCTCCACCAGGCTATAAAGAATGTTCTAATTATTATATGGTTTTGGATAAATAAGCCAGTATTTATAAAGAGCTCTCTCTGTGTTTTTTGTACTCCAAAAAAAAAAAAAAAATGAATGAATGTTACCAGGCCATTGAACTTTTTCATGTTCATTATGTGCCATATCTGGAGAACAAGGGACCCTGGGAACATAGGTATGCTCCAAGAGTATCCAGTTGTTAGCTTAGCAACATGCTAACATCATGGAAACTCAGCTGGAATCGACTGCAACTTTTCACTTCCTATGTAGATATCCCTGATAGCACACGTACATCTAGGAGATGTCTGTTTGATGTATGCATTTACATCTCCAAGATGTATTATTTAGGTTGTTTGCTCATCTGCAATACATCTAGGAGATGTCTGTTTGATGTCTGCATTTACATCTCCAAGATGTATTATTTAGGTTGTTTGCTCATCTGCAATACGTCTATTTTATGTCTCCTTTTAGAAGATGTCAAATAGACATCTATTAGATGTCTTTATCATTTAGAATGTATGTAAAACTGACATCTGAAAGATGTCTGCCAGACGTTTGTATACAGCAGATGCTTTCCAGATTAAGAGATCTTTAACAGACATCTTGCAGACGTACCTGTGCTGCCTTTCAACTGCCTGGTTGCTAGTAGACCTAGTAGAAATCTGTAGGCCCTAGTAACAATTATAAACGCCACAACTGTGCCAAACACAACCAAACCCAATTAGAACTTGCACTCGAAATACTTGAGCTCTACTCTCTTTACTTGAGATACTTCTCACAACTTTGATGTTGCATTCGATGGCAGTGTGAACTAAGCTTTCGATGCTCACTAGGTTTTAGATTCAATCAAATATCTGGCTTTTAGACACTGTACTATGAATAAATGCATTCTGCAATTGATTGATTAAAAAAGAAATCTGCAATAACTCTTACCAGAAAAAGCAAGATCACCCAACACTATGTATTTTCTCTCATTGGCATTGCTGATCTGGGGGAAGTAGGCATCCAGCACAATAAAGACAACACAGGCAAGGAAAGCTAAAATTCCAACTCCAATCCCATAGCTGCAAGCACCGTCTTTCTCATTGAACATGCATTTAGTGACGTCTTCATGCTTTTCATTCATGTAGCCTTCAGAAAGTATGGTAGCAAACACTACTATGGCGAAGAGCTGTGACAGAAAGAAACAGAATTTGTAACAGCAGTATCTCTTTAATAATGCATCACCACAGTTGTAATCACACACACCAAAGAAACTACTATTGAAAGCGTTTACAGAGAACAGTGTCATGTTTGAATGGGAGGCGTGACGCTCTCACAAGATGTCTACTCTGGTAATCCAAAAAAACTATAGACCTACACAGCAAAAGAAGAATTACTACATCTGCTATGTCAAAAGATTTATAATTTAAAATGTATTATTTATTTTTTTTTAGCTTAAAATATGTGCTAAGCTTCTCTTTCTTATAAACATTTCTTTGCAGTAGATAAAATATTAACAATAAATAATAATAATAAAAAGAGTGGCTATGCGCAACAGGTGATGAATACTCTTGTTGTATATGGCTTGGAAAAGAAAGAAACGCAAACTAGCTGCATAAAACCACGTATTAAAGAGCTGTGCTATGTTGACATCTAGATTTAGCCCGTGTTGAAGTCACATGATGCAGACAGCAGACCTCAACAACAAACTCCTAAACTAACTTACTGCTGCTGCCATATGGTCTGTGTTTTGCAACTTGTGACAGCAGCATCTAGTTTTGCCACTAGCTTCTGTTTAACTAACACAGTTTAAGGGAAACCGGGATATCACAAACGTTCACCGAGCACTAGCTCGATTAGCTAACGATGACTTTGATCTCGCTCACCCAACTGAACAGCCTGGTGATAGTCTGCGGTCGCTTTATAAAGCTCCAGAAGTCGAAGGCTCCACCGGCCAATGATGCACCGTAAGCACTCGTCTCCATGTCCGCGTTCGTCAGACTCAAGCCCCTCTTTTAGCCCCTTCTTCTATTTTTTCAGCGCTTCTGCAAACTGTCCAGCTTGATGATATGCTATTTACTTTCACAATAGTTTCCTGAAAGTACCGCACCACCCTTCAAGGAAGTACACGTCACGTCAGATTGAGCATTCCCACAGGCAGTCAGTTATTATAATGTTTGAACCGCCCCTCTTTTATAGGCGACCTTTATCTATCCATCTATCCATCTATCTATCTATCTATCTCAGTAATAGTTAATAGGCTGTCATTCTGTTGATCTAGTGCTCCACCAGTTCTGTAGGCTTCAGTAGTCAGCAGCTATTTGACATATGGACATGCTTAAATATTTATGAGTGTAAAGACGTTTCCAGTGTTGTGTTGTTTGTTCGGGTGTAGTCCTGATGTTTCATCACTTTGCACACAAGGGTTTGCCCTTGAGTTTACACAGCTCTGTGATCTCACTGCAGAAGTAGCCCATTGTTTGAGAGCAGACCACGTGGCCTCAATCTGTTCAGTTTTTACACACACAGTTTAAACACTGAAATACTTCATTTATTGTGCTTTTTGTACTTTTAATGATTCTTTCAGAACTATGAAAATGTGTAAGCACCGATGAATATAGTCCTCTAGGTGGCGCTATCTGTTTTTAATTTAAAAGTTCACCTAAAAACTAATGTTCTTCAGAGCCCGATGTCTAAAATCGTTGAAATGCATCAAAAGATTGATATTTTGAAGTATGTTCAGTCAGAATGTTTAATGTAAATGTATTGTGTGTGTGTTCCATTAGAAAGACATATAGAAAGTCATACAGGTTTGGAATGATGTATAAGTAGCTGATGATAGGAATTGTAATGTTTTGCGGGGAACTATTTGTATCAGCTATGCATAGTTATTTCAATAAAGTGGACCCAAAATTTAAATGTATTGAATTTATAAGCCACCATTTAAAATGTATGAATCGTTTTTGTACACTGTATAAAAAAGTGCAATTTATTTAAAATAAATAAATACATACATAATATGGAAAAGCACACTTTTCAATCAAAACACCTGTGTTCCTATAAAATAGTACCAAGCCACACAATAGTAATAATAATAATAATAATAAAAAAAATTGTGAGACGTCAGCTCGTTCTTGTTTCTTCCTCTCTCTGCATGCATTGCCTGTGGTTTGTCACTTTGTATACAGTCTGTCAACTGTGAAAATGTTTCTACTCCTAGGATGGGTACTGTTAAAGTACCAGTCATTTATACATATAAAACCTTTGAACAGCGTGTTTTCATGTTAGACTGTGCTGGAAACTTCACATAGCCACAGCTGTTTAGGTGAGTATCTGCTTTTTATATGCTTTGTAAAAGAGTACGTACTATAAATACAATATACTTTAAAAGCATATGCTTAATTTTGAACTGAATGTGATCTTTTTGGACAGTTTATTTCATGTAACTACAGTTAAATGAAAATGTGTAACTTTCTATTAAAAGCAGGTAATTGAACACGCAAAGGCATTTGTTCTTTAATGCCATTTGTAATGATTAGCATATTTAACTTTACATTTTAACATCACTACATCATTACACTGCAGTTACATTTACATATATGTTACTAATCAACACATCAAAATAAGTGTACTTCTTTAAAGCATGATAAAATATTCCTAAAACAATCATTTCAAATGTGTTTTGAAGTAAAACCTAATTTGATGTCATTACAGCGTGGCGTTGTCTTAAAGCACACATTCGGCTCTGATACACACAGCTCTAGAGAGTCTGGATGGCTGTATCCCAGATCATGGAGTCGGATCTCAGTGAAGATGAAGACCAAGACCTGATCGAGCTGGAGGCTTTTAGGAGACCATACAGAGAAGTGAAATGTAAGTGCTACACAGCATACAGACAGTCGTAGGGAAGAAATAACTTATTTTAACTCTAACTTCTAACTTTTGTTTTCCATTTGTAGTTGATCTGACACACGCAAACCAGGAAGACTTAGAAGCTCAGCATTATCATAAGGCCAAACACACGAATGCCGTGCACAGGGACAACTGGTCCTCTTCAACCCAGAGGGTCCTGTCCTCAATGCCTAGTCGCTCTATCAGTAAGAAAATGTTTTGATGCTGTATTTCATATAGATTTGCAATAATAAAATCAGAGTTGTTTCACTAAAATATGTTCATAAAATTATATGAATTTAAAAAATAATAATATACTCAAAACAACAACAAAATAACTTAAAATTAATGATTCCAGAAATAATAAGCTTTTAAAGAATTTAAGTGTATTAGCACTGAAGCGTGACCTGAATGTAATGTTTTTGGACTCTTAAATGCCAATTATTTACAATTATATAACAATTTTTAATAGTTTAAAGCTATATTAAATCCATTAAGTTATATTAAAAGTACTTTTTAACCCACTTGAGTAAGACTTAAGTACATTTTTATATGGAATTTCATAATTATTACTTCTGTTGTACAGTTCTGTCTATGAAATATGGATAAAGTATACTGTTTTGTAACTTTAAATACTTTATAATTATACAATATTATATTATCACAAGCTGATTCACAACGGTTTGCTTACAATGTTTTCTAATTTAAGTGGTATGGATTTGAACACATTTGAATGAAATTAAATTATATTCCAGCTTTAAATATGCTTCTGATTACAGATAGCCTGGGATTACACAATATTAGTATTTTAAAGAGTACCGAATGGAGCATAATTTGCTTTTTGGGTTAAAAGAATTTCTTAATATGAAATTTAAATAGCATGATATTTATGTACAGAAATGCTGATTTTGCTAACATTAGTAATTTAAGAATAAAGTTTAACAATAATAATAATTTTTACGTTTTGATGTTATATAAGCTAATCGATCATTAGATTTAATCACTATTGGTTGCAAAATTTATTGTAAAGCTTTTTTTCCCTCAATTTGGTCAGAACAAATGTGGCAGACTTGTTACGTATTTGTTCAGATGACAGTATACGGTGCAAATTCTTATTTGGGTCATATATTCTAAAACATAGGCTTTAATCTGTGATTGTGAAGGACAGTAGACATCCACACCGGTGTGGTGACTGACAGCCACACATTCACCTCAAAACATTAGCTTCATCCGGGCTGGAGCCATGCCAGAGCACACCCACACAAGGAAGATAATTCCAGAAGCAACTGCAATTCCAGGTTTTCAGACAGAGATGGCAACAAAGTACAGACAATAGCTTTAAGTTTCTCCGAACCGCTAAAAATTCCTTTTACAGTTTTTTGTTTGTTTGTTTGTTTTCAACTTTTCAACTTACACACAAAATCTATACTTGTCACACACTTTCTGAAACCTGACACTCAAACACCAGAAGCACACCATATCTTTAAAACCATACACTATTTCCCAGGCTTTGACACAGTTTTCAGCTTCATAAAACACTTTTTGCAAAGCACTACACACAATTCTCGATGTGAAAAGCCAAAATCGAGCAGGAATTAATATTATATAAGGTGTTTTGAGATGTGTTTGTGATATTGTGAACGCAGTGTTTCATTTTGTAAGAGATGTGAGGCATTTAGCATTGTGTGTGTGAAATTCTTGGATTTGGGTGTAAAGTTTTTTTTATTTTTTAAAAAAGAGGCAGTTTTGAAAATGTGTGTAAGCAGTTGGCGGGAAAAAAAACTGTTGCTAATTTGGTGATTTTTAGTGGTTGTTCTCCTGAAGTTCACACAGGTTTTCTAGCAGTGCAAAGAAGGGTAAGCCATTAGGAAAAAGCCAAAATTGAAGTTATGAAAAGAGAGTCAGTTGACCACCTGTAAAACCATCAGTGCCATTAATAACAGGTTCCATAACTTATACTAGACCTCTGTTTCGTTTAGTTATATGTACGATACTTGCATTGCCTCGTTGGTGAGGGTCCGATGCAGACTCGAAGTCCTGATGGTTCCAAGGTTTTGGATCGGCAATCATGTTCTTCCTGGTTTGAAGAGTGATGAATTCCAAAGATGTCCCGACTCTGGTGAATGCTAGATGAAAGAAGAGCTGGGAGAGAGATCTGTCGCGATCCGTGGATCTTGAGTTACATGGAAAGTCAAGGACTCGGCCTGGTGTAAAACTTAGGTGTTGCCATGGAGTTAAATCCTCATCTTAGTGTCTCACAAGACTGCAGATTGCACTGCATCTAGGCCCCCCCGATGCGTTAACCAGGAGACGAGAGAGATGATGGGGGTCACGCATCCAGAAAAAGTAAAAAGCAAGGCAGGTTTCTGCTGTGCGGCCTTTTGAAACACGTTGAGGTCACACCTCTTGTGGGTCAAAGAGCCAATAGTGTGTTGATCCTTTGAAGGGAACTTTTATGACTCTTTGTTTCTAAGCATGGTAATTTGCATATGCACTGGATTAGAAGTTGATATACAAAGTAGAAGAGATTCTTAAAACACTGAATGTTGCAAATATATCAACATATAACATACACTCTTAATTAGATTGTCTGAAGACGAGTTCTTAGATATCAAACACAAAATGTGTTGATATTATGAGCTGATATTAGCTAGTGATCTATCATAAACATGCATAAATCAGTATACCATACACAAGACAATATACAAGCACAATAACAATATACACTATGACCTGAAGCATATGTGTTCACTCAAAGAAAGTTTTCCTGTGAATTGATTTAGGGAAAAGTCCATTGTCTTTTCAAAAGGGAGAACTAGTCAGAGTTTCTTTGTTCACATTCCTTCAAGCAATAAACCAGTCTTATCAGTCGGTTGCCATGGAATCAGAGGCCTGTTTTGCCTTCTTGAGCTGTTAGCTGCCTTTCGGGTGAAGGGTCCACAGACCCTCATAGTGCAGTTTGAGTTACCCCTTGGGCTGGGTAAAGCGGTATTAAAGGTTATTTGTTAAATGTAACAAATAGTTTGCGCCTGATTGGTTCAAAGTGAACCACAAGACTGAGTCTGATCTCTTGAAATTATGTATAAAAAATGTATAATTTACTATAAATAGTATGCCAAATAAAAACAAAAACTTGTGGTATTGATACGCAAATGAGTTTGGTGTGTATATGCTACTGAATGAGTAGGATTAGGGTTGTGGGGTAGAAAAATACACATTATATGTACAGGAAAACTGTGTATAATATGCACGCCAAACACATGTGTGTCATATTTGCGACAAAGTTCTTATTTGGCGTACTATTTATACCCATTTTCATGAGACCAGGCTGAGAGAATCACATTAATTATCCACATAATCTACTACTGTTCGAAGTAGATGTCACATTTATCAGCTGGAGTGCCCACGAACTCCAGTAGAGGGCACTCCACCACAGATTCTGTTATGTGTGTGTGTTACCTCTGTCTGTGTTACCGTTATAATTTAAGACTCTTATTGTGAAGTGTTGGTTACCCATTGTCTCTGTGCTCACCTGTCCCTCAGCTCCCCTGTTAGTTACCATGACAACTCATTGGCTCCTCCCCCATATTAACTCATTGTGTCACCTTTAAAAACTGTCTGTGTTTGTAGCCTTGCCACTGAGTATTGAGTGTTTTCCCTCGTACAAAGCATTTCCTTGTGTTCTCTAGTCTTGTTTCCTGCGTTTGATTTCTCTGTGTACCGACCTTTTCTTGCCTTTGGATTATTGCTGAGTTTTGCCCCGTGGACTCTGTTTTTCTTTAAAACAAATACCATTTTTATTTTTTTTCAAATGCAAATTTCAATTACACATTACATTTTATAGTACTTGTAGTTAATTACATGTAATATGTCTATTGTACACTGAGGTAAAGAAAAACGTAGTTTTCTCCACTTTGTGATCCTCTTTTGCTTTGCCTTTTCTCAGGATTTAATCAGTCGACCGCTCTCTCCCGATCCAAGACACGAAGAAGACGCCCTCTTAGCACTGTGCCCACCGCTCACTGCGCTACAGAGCAGGATGTCTTCAGAGGGCAACCGGACTGTGAGGATGATCATTTGCAGCAGTAAAACTCACAATGGCAACTGTTTAAAGCAAATAGGACTCATATCGCGAGGAATCAAATTTTCCTTGATCTTTAAAGATGAGAGCGTTTGATGTACTGTGGAATATGCTGTTACTTCCTCCTCAGTGACAAAGAAAGTTTACTGAAACTACACTGCGACAACCACTTGTTCTGAACTTCTCTAATTTAATTTCACACTTATTTACATAAAAGTCTCAAAGGCATGACATTAACATGAAACAGGCTACAGAAAGATATGGAGAAAATAATCTTTATCAAGATTAAATGTGGATCTCTAACACTTTGTTCCTGTGTTCTGCTTCCTAGTGACCCAAAATGAAGACCTGCTAAACAAACTACAAGATTTGTCTGCTGGTGAATGTGTGCGGGTGTTGCGTGAAATGCCCCTTGGTGTCTCTGAGAAGCGCAAGATCAGGTTCAGAATTCAGTGTGATGCTTACTTTTAGATGCTTACTTTATTAGATCTTTAAAAGAGTGCGATAATTATAGTTATTTGTGTCACAATGGTTCATTTCTTTGTATCTTATCTAAATGTGTCTTTTTAGAGCTTGGGTTCTCATGTGGGATTCTGGACTGCCTCTCTCTGCTAACGGAAATTTGTGCTGCCAAAAGTTTAAAGCTTGGCTCTTGAAGGTGAATGTCTTCTTACATAGTAACATTAAGATCAACTTTAACATCAGGTTCACATCACATCAGTTTTAGGACTTTCCGTATCAGTAAAAATAGTTGTTTTAAAGGGGTCATATGATGCTTTTTTAAAGGGATTGTTCACCCAAAAATGACAATGATACTGTCTTTTACTCACGTTTGAAGCATCCTAGGTGTATGTGACTTTCTTTTTTCAGGTGAATCCTATTGGAGTTATAATAAAAATTGTCCAGACCCCTCCAAGCCTTTGAATGGGCTTAAACGGGTGATAGCCGTTACACTTCGTGAGACGTGAAATAACATGCGTGGATTCATAATAAAACATCCCTCACAAGGCTCTGGAGGGTGAATAAAAAGTCCTCCTGTAGCAAATCCATGCGTTTTTGTACAATAAATATCCATATTTCAAACTTAATAAGCACTTTTCTCTCACGTCTGTTGTCTGTTGACACTGGAAGCAGTCCCGGCAGATGTATGCATGGTGCATATGTCTCTGGGAAATGTAGTTTCAAAGGAAAACAATGTTTGTGCTTCTAATTTATGACTGGCATTTTGTTTTGTTCTCTCTCTGCGTTCATCACTAATCAGGCAACACAATTGGCGCTTTTCCATTGCATGGTACGACTCGGCTCGGCACGGCTCGTTACGGCACGGCACGGCTCAATTCGGCTCGGTTTGCGTATCCACTGCAGTGTAGTACCGCTTTACAGTGGGTGGAATTATTCACGTGTCGTTATAGTTGCGCC
>JAUMHE010000044.1:19763755-19774830 GCA_032359235.1 Enteromius mattozi | reverse complement strand
GAAGAGATGAGGCGAGCGGATCCATTTGCAACATTTATTAAATGCACACAGAGTGTAGTCACAGGCAGGGTCGATCATCGGCAAACATAAACATCAAAGGCAGAGGCAAAGAATAATCCAGGTACGGGTAGCGTGGGTCAGCAACGGTAAATCCAAGATACGGACAGACACAGGGAAAACACGGAGGGCTTACAAAGGGGACAACACAAGGTGTATCCACGCAACGAACTGCGAATCACACATACTACAAACGGAGCTTATAAACACATGATAACAAGGCAGAGGGGCGGAGAGACTGATGGGTAGTCATAGCAACACACGAGCGGGGTGGAGGCATTACAAGGTTGGCATAGAGACAGCGGGCGACACTTCATAATAAAAGTCCTGAACACAGAGCGGAGGAACAGACAAACAGTACATATAGTCTATAACAGCACTGTGGCTTTGGAGATAGGTCTCTTGAAGC
Organism: Enteromius mattozi; assembly: GCA_032359235.1. Lineage (NCBI taxonomy): Eukaryota > Metazoa > Chordata > Actinopteri > Cypriniformes > Cyprinidae > Enteromius > Enteromius mattozi. The sequence continues at coordinate 19,774,364 of JAUMHE010000044.1, read as the reverse complement.
ATTTTGGAGGCATTGTTCTCCACAGTTGATGATCAGATCAGATCTCTGTGTGGAGCACAAAAATTATATTTCCTACTGACACACTACAGCAAAAAATAGACATAACTCACTTGAAACCATTTTTTTAGGTGAAATTACTAGTATTTTGAACACAACTGTGTTTTCTTTATGCATTTCTGTAAATTCTTGTTTTTTTGTCTTTCCTTTAGATCTAAATTAGAATACATTATTTGATATATTGTGTGTTATGTCTTTATCATATGTAGGGGAGCTATTTTTACAGTGCTGCTGAGTTGCTGAAGCTGCCTTTTGTCGTGTCTTGCATCAGTCATCTACTGCCTGGTTTCTTTGACATGTTATCCAGGGCAGAGCCTTACAACTCACCGAGCACTAAGATTTATGTGTCCATTGTAAGGTCAGGGAAGCTATCACTTTGTTTTTTACCACCTGTTCACATATTTATTCACTTCCTGTCTAATTCCCCTGTGAGCTTAAGCTCTGTTTCCTTTCAGTGCAGCAGGAAGCAAGTTGAACATGCTTCAGTTGATTGCCTTTGAATCAATGGTTTAAATATTTCCTGCTCACTAGTGTGACATTTTAATTTTGCGTGACTCTTATCTTGAGAACTACCCCACACATTGTTTGTATGTTTTTGAATAGCAAGAAATTTATCCAACCAAACCATTACATTGCATCATTTTAATAAATTTGTGTATAACACAAGCAGTTTTTTTTTATCAGTTCATACAGACAGTGGTGTGAACTATATGATATGATGTCATGAATATAAATATGTGTTATAGGCTATACACTCTAATGACTGTGTATCAAGGTCAGAAAGTAGAGTATCTGATAATTGAAAGCCAGTTTTTGTAATTTTGCACATTATTTTTTCCATTTAAATGTATATCACTAATAACAATAGCATTTCCTAGTTTCATACTTTAGAAATACTCATGAATTTCCTGTTAAGTTTGTTGTAACACAAGAATGCTTCCTATTAATAGAATCAAATATCCAAGTCATCAAAGAACTTTCGGTTTCTTCCTTCACAGGAACCTGTTGTTGAAGGGTTGCATTTTTGGTGTGTTGTGTTACTACTGGCTCCAGAAGGTTTCTGACAGCACGAATGGACAACAGGTAGGTAAACAAAGACATTAAACCTGTCCCCTGTGAGCAAAAACATGAAATCCAGAAACAGTATGTTATTATTTCGACACAATAGTAACAAAACAATATTAAAGGCTTAATTCATCCAAAAATTAAAATTCTGTCATTAATTACTCACCCTTGTGTCGTTCAATATCTGAGAGTCATCTGACCCTCCATTGACAACAACACAGCTGAAGTGATCCCAAATCCGTAGTAAAAACACCGGTAAAACAGTCCATGTGACATCACTGAATCAACTTGTTTTGTGACGCTATGAGAATCCTTTTTTTTTTGCGCAAAGAAAACAAAAATAACATCATATACTGTACTATTCTTCTCCTATGACTTACGTCTTTTGCCATTTTAGAGAATTCTACTGTGTAAGCATACACTTTTCTCTAGGCGCAAACAGCTGCAGATTACGCACATGTGTGTGCTTTCCCTGGATGTAAACAAGGCTGATTAAGACAAATACACTAAAGCTTGCGTAAACGGTGTGTTGAGATACTCTCTAAAATGGCGGAAGATGTAAGTCACAGGAGAAGAATAGAGTAAATTATTATTATTATTATTTTTTTTTATTATTTGTGCAAAAAGTATTCTCAAAACTGAAGTTGAGTCACTGATGTCACATGGACTGTTTTACCGGTGTTTTTACTATGTTTCTGGATCTGGGATCATTTCAGTTGTGTTGCTGCATATGGAGGGACAGATGGCTCTCTGATATCATCAAAAATATCTTAATTTGTGTTTTGAAGATGAACGAAGGTTTGGAACGACGTGAGTAATGAATGACATAATTTTCATTTTTGGGTGAACTAACCCTTTTAGCACCCAATCCTTGTTGGTTGGTTGTATGAGAATATTAGAACTTAATTAAAAATAATTAATAAATTAAAAATAATAATAAAAAAATACTCATCTAAAAAGAAATACTTTAATACATTTCTTACTTACTGCAAAACTAGTGAGGAATTTTTGCAGAACTAACAGATAATTATTCATTAACACTTAACTCACTACTGCTAACTACTAAGGAAGTTGTGTTAACTAACCAATATGTACCACAATTTTATGTAGTAGTACCACAATTATTAGCCTATAATGGAAATTAAATATGCTTTTTTTTTTTTTTTTTTGCTGCACACCCAAGAGGTCTCATTGCTATAATTGTAGATAATGAGGGTTGATAACCAGAAGGGCATAAGTGACATTTTGGGTGAAATGAAAGCTCTTGATGACTGGCAAAACATACTATAAATCCACGAGTGTACCATGCCTTATCCTACGTCCTTAACTACCTTACTAACTATTAATAAGCAGCAAATAAAAAATTTATTGAGGGAAAGGTCGTAGTTAATAGTTAACAAGTGTTACCTATTCTAAAGTGTTAACACAAATTTCTATTGTAAACAATTGAAATCAATGCACAAAGTCAGATCAAACTATTGTACATTTTTGTTTTGTGCCTCCTGCAAAGTTTGGCCTTTCTGGTTCTCACCTCTTATGTTTTTGCCTGTATGGTAAATAATTGCTTTGTGTGCATGTTCTGTGGGAAATCTGCTTTGGAAAGAAACCACAACTCCACTGTCTTGCCATAACTATCCAACTTACTACAGATACAGTACACTCTGTAAAATGGTGATTTGTCAATTAATTATATTTAATTAATAATTAATTATTTATTTATTTACCAAAACACTGGGATGAAGCTGTTGGGTAGTTTGAGTTGTGTTAACGTCTAACCCTTTGAATCCTTTAAACTTTTCACATTAAAATATGCTTACTGTGTCAGGTTCGAAATAGGTCCTGCAGAATTATCTGATAATTCTTTACTAATTACTAATGAGTTACCTGTATTTTCACTTTCCCTCAGTCCTAGCCTTACAAACAAAAAATGGAATTATTTGTATATGCTGAGAAGGCACACATACAGTACTGTATATAAAATATAAAAACTAAGATAAGTTATCGCAAGGCACTGGAGTGGTGGTGGGGTTCCTTTCAGAAGCTGGTTTTGTAGAAAACACTCACTAAATAATTTAGTACACAGGCAGAATACTACTACTGCTAATAACATTTATATGTAAGGGTCACAATTCAATGTAATTGTGTATGACTGTTCATTAGTAGTTACTTCATAGTTATTTTTCTTGAACCTTAACTAGTAGATCATTAATCTTAGTTCTTAGTTCAATAACGTTAGTTATTGATTAGCTAACTGTAGCTAACACAGTCATAAAATTGTAGTACATATTGCTTAGTTAACACATATTCCTTAGTAGTTAGCAGTAGAGAGGTAGGTGTTAATGAATAAGTACCTATTAGTTCTGCAACAATTCCTTATTAGAGTAAATAAGAAAATCTATTCTAAAGTGTTGCCATATTGTCTAAATGTGACCCTGGACTGCAATTTTTTTTGCCAAAAATCATTAGGGCATTAAGTAAAGAGCATGTTCCATGAAGATATTTAGTAAATTTCCTGCCGTAAATATATCAAAACTTAATTTTTGATTAGTAATATGCATTGCTAAGCACTTAAATTTGACTTTTTTATGGCGATTTTATTTTTTTTTACATTTTTTCCAGATTCCAGATTTTCAAATAGTTCTATCCAAATATTGTCCTATCCTTATTTATTCAGATTTCAGATGATGTATACATTTTGTGGTCCAGGGTCACATATGAAGATATTAGTTGAATATGAATCAAAGCAGGCTTGTTTTAATTTGTGTTTATCCTTGCAGTGCTGGGAGACATTGGTTGGTCAAGAGCTTTACCGTTTGGTTTTAATGGATCTTCTAATGGCCGTGTCGTACATCATCTTGGCAGAATTTCTGTGGGGGTAAGTTCTCATATTTCCGTATGATAGCAGTGATGTTTAGCAGAGATGCGTTGACTCTTTTTGCCCCTTCAGGTTTTGTATTAGAAACATCACACTGAGAAAAAGGAAACTAGAGTTTGACATCGCACGAGATGTTCTGGAGCTCATCTACGGTCAAACGCTTGTGTGGTACTGTTATCTTCTTCTCATGAAGACACATTACATTGTGTTCTGGTCAACCTGGTCTCATAAAAAATAAGTACCTCAGTGCACGTTTTGTGCAACACCATTTTCTATGTACATTATCTCACGTTTCACCGCAGTTTCAAAGAGAAATGTCCACTGAGTGGTGCTAAGACACAGGTTCATATGTGAACCCTGGTACATTTTTATTACATTGACATAGATAAGTATTGCTGTGTTTTTATTACGTTGCTTCAGTGACATATTGCAATGGTTTAGAATTCAAATATCTGCTAAAAGTTAATGCTCTATCATGTTGGAAATATGCCCTACACCAAATCCAACCCTAAGCAAATGCAAAACTAATATCAAAAGGCATTTGTTGATGCAACCGTGCCATTTCAACTTTCTTATACGCAGATTTTAATTGTTTTGTCAAACCGTTTTACACAGGATTTGAACCAAACTTTCCATCGCTTAAGTGCAACGCCATTTCACGTGAGCTACCGAACAATCCTACAGTTTATGAAAACCCATAGATATGAAATTGTGTGATGCTAACATTCAAAAGCACCAGTTTTCAAATCTCCCAGCATATTAATATTGTTTTGAAGTTGTAACATGATATTCTTCAAGTAATTGCGCATCAATTACACTTTATTAATCAAAACTCAGTAAATTTGTGTGAAAAATGAATGAAAGGTGTCAGAGTTTTACTGTCTCTAGTGGTGATTTCTTTTAGAAACTGCACTGATGTACTTATTGGTATGTATTTTGTGGCTTGCTAAAAAATGCACTCAGGTACGTTAATGCCATGAGACCGGGTAGGTTCTGGTATTTCTCACTAACAGTCTGTTCCTTCTTCTCTTTTTAGGTTTGGTGTGCTGTTTTCACCTCTGTTGCCTGCCATTCAAATTGGGAAACTGTTTATACTGTTCTACTTCAAAAAGGTAAAAATCTCCTAGTCCTTTTTAGGCTTCTTTGGGTTAAAGGTGCATAGAGGATACAAGATTGCTTTAAATGTAAAAGTATAGGTCCCCCAAAAATGGAATTCTGTTAAAAAGGTTGTCTATCCAAGGGTGATCTGGAAGAATATTAAGCTTTCATCATCCAGTTTGGAAGTATGGAACAGAAAATAATACAGGGTAAAAAAGAAGACAATACAGGGTTTTAATGACATGATGTCAGAAGTTTAACATCTGGGAGAAATTTTGTTTTACCTGAAATGTACTGTAGACAATGTGTCTTTAACTGTATAATAATTCATTACAGATGTTCATTTATATTATCCAGGGTCAATCACCTATGTATGTTTGTCACCCCCTTTACAGACGAGTTTAATGTTGAATTTTCAACCACCGAGGAAACACTGGAGGGCCAATCATATGAGCACGTTCTTCATCACACTCCTGTTTTTCCCCTCCTTCACTGGGGCCCTTGCATGTGTCATTTATGCAATGTGGAGGTTTGTCTCTTCAAAGACTCTCAAGCTCCAGGATACTGTTGATATAAACAACCAAATCTGGCAAAATCAGAAATAAATTATGTATTAAAGGGTTAGTTCACCCATTCAACTAGTCATGTAACCGTCTTTAAATAGGAAAACGTGGAAGTGTTTGGTGGTTTCTAAATTCATCAGGGTCACACTTAATTACACCCATAATCTAACGCTCACACATCAGGGTTCGGCAAAATTCAGAATACAGGGTACAAAAGCTGCCAACGGTGGGGTAGTACCTTTTGAAAAAGTACACTGTTGTACGTTATTTTACCTCTCAAGGGTGTGTCTAAGTACCTAAAGTGTACATATTAATACCTAAATGGTACATATTTGTACCTTTTGAAAGGGTACCAAGTGTACTACATGCATTTACAGTATGTGTGTGCATGTTTATGTGGTTTATGAGGACACAAATTTGTTAACACCTTAAAATGTATATATTTTTTAATATTTTGTTTATATCCTGTGATTCTGTTTTTACCACTACAAAATGAGAACGTATATCTGAATGTATTTTTTTTCGCAGAATTGTTAACACACAATTCAGTGTTTGTATCTTGCAATTCTGTATTCTGAATTACATGAAAAAATGTGAGAAAAAGGAATTGTGAGGTACAAGCTCAGAATTTCCATAAAAACAACCCTTGATTTTAAGATGAAAAAGTTAACATTATTTATTTGTTTATTTTATCAGCTCATGGCAATGTAAACTTCCATAGTTTTTTTTTTAGTTTTTTTTTTTTTTTATAGATATTGTAAAATGTAATTTATTTCTGTGATGTGCAGCTTCACAGCATCATTTCAGCATCATTACTCCAATCTTCAGTGTCACATCTTTCAGAAATCATTCTAATATACTGATTTAGTGTTCAAGAAACATTTCTAATTATTATCAATGTTGAAAACATTCACATATATGTTCACATATATGTATGCATTCTTTCTGCATAAATATATTCACTTCAACTATGTAGTTTCCCATGTTACAGCTACATATAACACACACACCCACAGACATATATACATATATGTTAACTGGTGAGTCTAGTTATGCATGTTATTTGTTCAACTGTAGATTCTAGTATAAACATTGAGCCAATTAACACAACCCTACAAAACTGAGTCATTGCATCGTGGTCATTTGTTGGTTTTTAATACCTTTTCCCAAAAAAACCCACCCACCCACCCACCATATTCACACATCAGTGCCAGAGCCTGTAAACACACTCATTTAGAGAGCATGGGTAACACACACACACACCCTTCTCATGGCACACCACACTGCAGGCCTCAGCATCTGCCTGCTGACTCACACACACACACACACACACAGCCCCTCCACCCTTAACGCTTCCCTAAAAAGAGAATCTGCCCACAAAGTCATGCTTAAATTCACTCGAAACCCACTTCAAATGTGTGTCAGGATGTCGTTGCATTAAACAAAGTAATACAAATAAGACAAGAGAATCTTAAGAGACAATCATTTTTTTTTTTTTTTGCATTTGAAATTTTTATTCTGTCATTACTATCTCTCGTGTCAATTTTTATATTTTTTTAATTTAGTGGAACACAAAAGTTCTTTCAGCAGGTTTTGTCCTCCATTCATATAGCATGTTTGTCTTAATAAAGCAAATTATGTCAGTTATATAAAGTCATTAAATTGCAAGTGTGTGGTTCTTTTAGGGTCAAGCCCTCACCAGATTGCGGGCCCTTCAGTGACCTCCGCAACATGCTTATCTTAGGCAAGGAGTGGATCAGTGGCCTTGGAAAGTCAAACTCCAGTATGTTGTGGCTCAGCTGGGCTTATAATAACCTGGTGGACAACCCTTTGTTCCTCTTCATCACTGCATTCCTGTTCATGTGAGTACTCCTTGCCCGTGGGTCTGCTGGGTGCAGTATGGACATGAGTCATTTTAACAGTCATCTCTGTCTCTTTCCAGAGCCATTATATACATTCACATGCAAGTTTTGGATGGCCAAAAGATGATCATTGCTAAGTTACAAGAACAAATAGACAATGTAAGTATTATGAGCCTAGTGGAAAAAGTACGCAACCATATTTACAAAGTACATATTACTTTAAAACAATATACTTAAGTCTCAACTTAGACAAGCTGATACAAATTTTTCCCATCTCAGTGCGTGCACTTAATCACTCTTGCGTGCGGCACCACTATGTTAGCATTTAGCTTAGCTCCATTCATTCCTTAGGATCCAAACAGGGATGAATTTAGAAACCACCAAACACTTCCACGTTTTCCTTATGTCAAGACGGTTACATGACTAGTTACATGAGTAAGTATGGCGACACAAACTAAAACGTGGCTATTTTAAGCAGATAAAAGATAAAAACTCCCCCTCTCTTTCTCACTTCCGTCAAGACAACCAAGGTGATGATATTACTGCGCTGAGGTGGAGGTGCTGCGAAGTGCTCTTCCGCCACAAATTATACCCTGATAGCACACATACTGTACATCTAGGAGATGTCTATTTGATGTCTGCGTTTACATCTGCAAGATGTATAATTTAGATTGTTTGCTCATCTGCAATATGTCTATTTGACATCTCCTTTTAGATGTCAAATAGACATCTATTAGATGTTTCTAAGATGTTTATGATTTAGAATGTATGTAAAACTGACATCTGTATGACATTTGCCAGAGGTTTTAAGATAGCAGATGCTTTTCAGATCAAGAGATCTTTAACAGACATCTTACAGACATACGCGTGCTATCTGGGATAGTTTTTTTTTTTATCTGCTTAGAAAATCTCCACGTTGTATTTTGTGTGACCATACTTACTCGTGTAGCTAGTCATGTGACCGTCTTTAAATAGGGAAAACGTGGAAGAGTTTGGTGGTTTCTAAATTCATACCTTTTTGGAACCTAAGGAATAAATGAATCTAAGCTAAACACTAGCATAGTGGCGCCGCACACTAGAACGTTGCACGCACTGAGACAGGAGAGATACGTATCAACTCGTCTAAGCTGAGGGAAGATCATAGTGGAATGTGGAAAAACAGTGCCATTTTCCTTTTAAATCAATAGTTCAGCCAAAAATGAAAATTACCCCATGATTTACTCATCCTGAGCCATATGACTTTCTATCCTGTTTATATGACTTTTCTCTTATATAAAAAAATGGCTCCTCTAACCTTTATACTAGCAGTGAATGGTGGTTGAGATTTTGAAGCCCAAAAAATGCATCCATCTATTAAAAAAAGTACTCCACATGGCTCCAGTGAGTTAATATAGGCTCCCTGAAGCGACGTGATGCATTTGTGTAAGAAGATATTCATATATAAATCCATATGTGACCCAGGACCACAAAACCAGTCATAAGTGTCAATTTTTCCAAAAAATACTGAGAAAATCACCTTTAAAATTGTCCAAATTAAGTTCTTAACAATGCATATTACTAATCACAAATTAAGTTTTATTATATTTATGGTAGGATATTTACTAAATATCGTCATGGAACATGATCTTTACTTAATATCCTATTGATTTTTGACAAAAAATAATAATCAATCATTTTGACCCATACAATGTATATTAGGCTATTGCTACAAATATACCCCAGCGACTTAAGACTGGTTTTGTGGTCCAGGGTCACATATATAAATTTATAAGCCGTAATCTCTAGCATCCATTACCTTTCGTATGCCCATTCTTGAGGTAAATTCAGCAACAATAATATCCTAACTAGATTTTACACTTCTGCACAAAAAGTGAAACACACACACACACCAATCCACCCACATATGTGGTTCTTCATAATGGTTTTTATTTTGATCAAATCCAATTTTCTATCCCTTAACGGAATACCTTTGCCAGTTTTTGAATTCCAAAAAACACTTTTTATTTTGTTTTTAAGCCATTTGGTTTATGAGGAGCCTCGTGTTTTGATGTGTATTCATGTCTAACACACATGGTGCGGGATCAGTAATACTTCAAAAGCTTGACAAATGACAATATCTGATATTGACAGCCAACTGATGTCTTGCTATCATCTAATCTGGCTTTTTAGGAGGGTGAAGATAAGAAGTTCCTAATAGCTAAACTGCAGGCCCTCAATGAGGCGAGTGCTCAGCAGTAAGGTGAGCTTTCAGCCTGACCTTTTATCTAAAAATACTTTTATTTTCATTTGTGCATTCAGGATGTTTGATGTGCAGATAAATGAATGTTTGACAAATTCCACACTTGATTTCCTTCTTGTGAACAGGCTGCGTTTCCATGACCGCGTCGCCTGCTGATGTTTTGTCCAGGAAGGCTGAATTCTGCAGAAATTCATTTGGAAGAATGCATTGTGGGTAACCCCTTCAAAAATCATACGTGAGAAACCACAAGTGAGTCTTATATAGAACTCTGACAACAGCTGCTTTTTTTGGAGACAAACAACACTGATATTTATTAGTGTTACTGTCATAAATGTGTATTCCTCATAGAAATGTCTTTATTTGTCTGTTCTTTATGGTACTAATTAAATTTAAATTATATTTTTGTATGGATAAGGACGTAATCATTTCAAATATTTACAGACCAGTTGTATGTATGACCAGTTCTTGTGTGACATGTTAATGACTTCAATCTCAATGTATAAATGCAACATATCTGTGTTAGATGTATGCTCTGTGTGGTTTGACCTATTTTCCCCAGTCTGCTTAATTAGTCATTCAGTTCCCCTGTTGCCTGATTATCTTATTAGTTTCCTTTTGTTTGGTTCCTGCTTATGTTCTCCTTCAGTTTTTGTCCGTTCTCATCTGCACTTTGTTGTTTTCCTGAGGTTTTCTCTATTAAAGATGATTGTTGTTAATTCTCTTTTATTGTGCACTTTGTTGCCAGTTTAGCTATTCCTAGCTAGATTAGGAACCAGTGTTGTGCACGAACGAGTTCAAAAGAACGCGTTCATTGAACACGTTCATATTTCAGTGAACTTTGAACTGAACG
>JAUMHE010000044.1:19746488-19761326 GCA_032359235.1 Enteromius mattozi | reverse complement strand
TAGGTATACATCCGCGCTAAAATATCAAGGTGAAAGTCATCATAGCTTGCGTAGTATAGACCCAGCTCCCAACCCAAATATTTTTTTAGGCCGCGATAAGAGTCTCGCGTTAACGCAGCACGTTAATGCCAATAACGGCCCACCACTAATATATATATAAAAACATCTCAGTATGTTGGGTCAAACATTTAACCCAGTCAATCTAGGACTACGTTTGACCCGGTGTCGGGTTGTTTTCAACTTTTACTCGTCTTGTAATTTGAAAACTTTTCTCAATGAACAGTTCACAATCAGCAAGTCATCAGGATGGCCCAAGGGTTTGGGTTTTGTGAGATACTCATCATCTCAGGAGGCTAAAGCAGCAGAAGAAACGGGGCCACACGAACTTGGAGGTTTTCACTTACAGGTCATCAAAATTGTTACACCAAAAGTGAGTCAATCTGTTGTTTGTAGCAAGAAGGCCTATAATTACTGCTTAAGACCAGCTTAGACTACCATGCTGGTCTGGATCGGCTTATGCTGTTTTGGTGCGGCTCATGAGGTGAACCAGCCATGTCCTTCACCAGAAATTGTCACTCTGATTAATCTGTGGTGTGTTTTCCAAGAGAAGCTATGTGGTTGCATGTTCTGTCTTTACCAAACAATTCAATGAAACTTACTTGGCAAACGATGCTTTTGGGATGCCAATGACCAGCATCCAAAACACAGCATACACCGATGACTTTCTGAGCAGTCTTTTTAACAGGATTCCTCTAGAAATCTATTCAGTAACATCCATTCATATTAATATGGCAGTTGCTCTGTTTGTATTATTTCTTGTAATGCCATCAGCCAGTTGGTTTTATCACAAAATTCATGAATCAGTAGTGTCATGGCATTTTAAGTTCAAGTGATTGGCAGCAAAACTATATGTCTATGAGCTGCCATGAGCAGATTTCATAGCACGATCTGCCATTGAGATGAATGGAAAAGCTATAAACAATTATTCTACAGACCTCATTTTATGCTTTGGAACCCGCCATGAACCCAGTTACATCTCTTTCTCTCTCTCTTTAGATGTCTGCCCAGAACATATCTGACAACCAGTCAAAAAGTCTTCCATGCCAATCCGCTCAAACAGACCTTTGTGTGAGTTAGAAGTGGAATACAGGAGCACCGACAGTTACTGGCTGAAATGATTTACACTAAACCTCACCCTACCACAATGTGAATTAAAATGTTTTTGCATGATAATCCAAGTGAATATTGTTACATTTTCTACCTAACATTATAACCCTTTTTGTATGTATCTTTACTGTAAATGATCACTATACCTCAAATGTTGAATAAATTGGAGAGCAATCAGAGCAGCTCTTGTGGACGTTTATTGAATTGGATGTTTTTTTTTTTTTTTTTTGCTTAAGGGTTATCTTTAGCTTTTAAACAGAGATCTTTAATAGAACTGAACTGACTTTTTAAAAGAAAATTTTGTTTGCCAAGGCTCAACTAATCTGAATTGATCTTTGCAGCTTGACATAGCACCTATTAATGAGAATGCTTGGGGAATAGTAAAAATTGAGTCAAAATTATTGTTATTAGGCTACTATTATTAGTTTAACATGGAGTGTTCCAGTGGAAAACATCCATTATTTTTATGCTTTTTTACTTGCTATTAACAAATCATTAACTATGTTTTTTACCTCAATAAACTCCTAATTTGCTGCTTAGCTGCTACCTGTTAGGTAGTTTTTGTTGTTGTTTATGCAGGATTATGGATGAATGCAGAATACTTTATTAGGCCTATATTAAGCACAATAAACAGCCAATATGTGAATAACAGGCATGCTAGAATTTGTCCCTGAGGTGTTACCTCTGAATTTGTAAACATTTAAATTATACTGTAAGAATACTTAGTTAATGCATAACTTTATTCTGCACGTCAATCAAAAAATATTACATTTGGTGTCAATACCACGGTATTTGTTTGCATTCAGACTACGTGAAAATAGTACCTACTAGGCTACTATCTATCGTGGGTAATGCAAAAAGATGAATCACATATGGTCCCAAGAAAGCTGATACGTGGACCAATGAGCTCTAAAATATATGTGGGCAATAAATGATGTCAACATTCTAAACTTAAATAACATAAATATATATCTTTTTTTCATCGAATATGTATAACAGCCATTCGTGTTGTGTTAGTGTATCAGTGCGCTAGAGGGCAGCAGCAGTCGTTTGTCCGATGTGTCATTCAGCAAACGAAGAAAGAAGCCGGTCCTCTCAGTGACGTTACTGGAGCTCTTATGACGACAGCGTGTCAGAATGGCGAACGCGGGAAATGAAGTCGCCTTTAAAAAGGTATATTTCAATACGTTTAGCTGTTTACGTTTTCGGTAACTTTAACAAACAGTTCGTGATATGATATCAAGTTGAACGTATTAGAAGATTATTACCGTTTTCATTATACGACGGCGTTACTGATGTTGCCACTTTTAACGATTAAACATTTTATGTTTTTAAGGAAACTGTTGCCAAACTTTTGGCACGCTCTTTCAGGGAGGACAAAACCAAAGGTGAGAGGAGTTATTTTTGGGAAATAGCCAACCATCACAATATTAGTCTCTAATTGCTTCATTTGTCAATGTGTTTAGGTAAAGAGAGAGAGAGAGACTGTTGTGTATTTACATTAGGCTTTTTAGTCACATATTACGCAGCGTCATATTCATATTATCATTTTATGATTTCATATTCAGTCGTTATATATTCTCGGTTACCTGTCATAATGCCAAAACACACCATGATCTTATTCTTCATTTTGTGACCAGGAGTGTGTTGCTACTTGCAAATTTACCACCGGACATTTTTATGTAAAAACACTGAGTTAAAATATGTAACTGAGTGTATTGCTGAGGTAAATGATAAATTTAAACAGGTAAAAATGTGTATGTTACATGTGTGCAGACAGGAAACAGAACTAATGAGATCATCTGTAGCACATATTTTACAGACTAAAACAAGTATGTGGTCTCATGGGCGTAGTAAGTGTGACCACTCCCAGAGGTCTATATATAATGTGTATTTAAACACCACAGATGATCTCAGATATTGTTTGTGGGTGCTTTTTTTTTATTTGGAAATTTGCCCTTTTGAGTCCCCTCACATCTGAACATCCAATGCAAGTTGAATGCAATTGAACTGGGGGAAACTCCCAGAGTTGGTAGATTTGTTGAAATTAATAGATTTTTTTTTATTCACAATAAACCTATCAAAGCCACATGTACAAAATACAACTAGAATTTAATTTACAGTACATATAAATGTAATGAAACACATCAAAAAAGAAACACACAGATGCATATTCTTTATCTTCATCAGTTCACTTGAACTCAACTGAGTTTGGTTCATTTAAAGTGTTTTATTAAACCACCCTTACAGTATCGGTCAGTACAGTACTTTTGCATACGTGTGAGAAGGTACGGATAAAGCCAGAAGCATAATTATTAAGGGAAAAAAAAAAGGTCAGCGAGATCAGGCAGCTGAACAGCATTCAGTTTTGAAGTTTTTCTTCCACAGTCAGCAGCGATGCTGTCGTACTTGTAGCAGAGATGTTGAAAGTATTTGTTGAGGGTAAGGCAAGCTTTACATATGCAGCCATTTTGTACTTTGTTGCAGTACAGTGTAATATAATTTCAGTATTATGAAAATTGTCTGTATGCTACAGAGGCGACACGCAGAGCTGTAAAACAGGCCGACAGTGAGGACTGTGACACTATTGATATTGAACACTTTGAAAAGATTCTGCCACAACTGGTGAGTTTTATCTGTTTAGGCATGTGCTTGATGTGTCTAGTTTTTTTAATTTATTATTATTATCTTAATTAATTTTTATATATTTCACAAAATATTTACATGTTATTAAATTATTGTTACACAGTTCTTCTCTTTTTTCCTATGTTTTTGTGATTTTAATAAACCATAAACTATTAGTTATTTGTTTCATTTTGTGTAGTAAAACTAATTTCTCACAGTCTATTAATATGAAATTTCCTTTGCAGCTTCTCGACTTTTAATTTTGCTGAGGAGCCAGAAGATGGCGACATAACCTAGTTCTGCTGAACACGAACATCCTGGACTTCACTTTGAATATTCGCACATGCTTCAATCTTTAGTCATTGTTTAAAATTGTATTAAAGTTCATTAGACCTATGACTGATTTAATAAAAAACAAACTTGCTATTTTATTAACCGTTATTTTACATGTCATTCAGTCCTCACCAGCTTTTCCTAAACTTTCATATTGTTTAGCGGTTTAACTACGCACCTCCAGCAGTTTTCTGTGCCGATTGGAATGCCTGCTGGGTAACAGCGCTGTTATTGCCTCCCGGTAAAGAGGTCTCGAGTCTCACCCCGTGGCTCTGTAGGCCACCTGTGCTCTGCTCAGTGGCAGGTGCTTCCAGCATGCTTTGCCCCGCTCCCCCATCAAAGCCTCTTGAAGCAGTTGGAATTGATTAAAGTAATAAGAATAAGAGAGGCAGCAAAGACCCTTAGATGATGACAAGTGGCAGGAAAAAGAAGCACCCCCCTCCGGCCACTTTGAAGTTCCCCCCTTCCCCTCGCTGTCCTGCAATGTGGTATAGTTGAAGGTGTCACAGAGGTGAGAGGGCACAGGGCGGAATGTGTGTGTGAGTGTGTGCGCGGAGAGAGTGTCAGCCTGTTAAAATTATTGCGACCACACGCATAGTTGTTCAGTTTTAGTGGAAGCATAACAAAACAAATTGGAACCAAAGAACATGACACAGGAAGAGAGGAGTGTAATTTTGAGTGTAAATAAACAAGACGTCAAGTCGCTCAAGGGGGCTCCCGGTCTTTCATCAAGGCTGAGAGAAAGCTTTTTGCTCTGATAATTGCGCTCTTGGAGTTAGTCGAACCTGCCGCCTGTGAGTTTCCAGTTGTGATGTTAAGGGCTTTGCTTCAATGGGTTTGTTATGAGATAAGCAAAGAAAACGGAAAGATCAATGTTGTATTTTGTTAGATCCTGTAGTTAAGGGCAATAGCAAGATGTATTGCTTTGTAGGAAACAAAAGCTTTTTTTTTTTTTTTTCAGGTCTGGAAAATTAATTTAACCTTAGGAATTTCTGGTGGGTGTGTGTGATGTTCAGCTTTAAATATTTTATAGACGTCTATATGTATATGCATTATAAAGGTATTCATAATGTGTGTTGTAATGCATTATACCTTTTAATAAAAACTGTAACCTTTTTTTTTTTTCCTCGTCTTGTTTTAATGCAATATACTAAGTGTAACTATAAATAAATTATGTATTATAACGGTGGTTTTAGCTTGCAAACCATTAAAGGGGTCCGTCAGTATATACTTGGCATATTTGCCATTTGCGATTTAGTAGCAATTGAATTTAATAGCATACCATCTTTGTTTAATTACTTTGGGTGGTTCTGTCTTTCAAGAACAGCTTTGCTTATTTATATGAGTCATTGGGAGTTATTTCAAATAGCTGATTATTGTAAAAGCCTTAGTGTTAATTATGCAGAATTATTGTAAAAACAAATTTCTGAGTCCTTTACAGTTTTGTTCAGCACGTTTGCAGCCATTTCATGCACTCTTGATAATAGTTATTGTTTATTCTATGCTAAATTCATTTAGATGTATCGCTTTCAACGTGTTCATCCTATACATGTCTATTGTGAGAATATATTTCTAGCCTGTCCATTTTAATTTTCTGTTTGGCATATATGATCTTGTGCATCTTAGTGGAACAAATTACCTCTGAAGGCAGCGTTATTAAACATTTGAAAGTAGTTAAGGCAAGAATGGAGGAGCGGGATGAAAAGAGTAATGAGTTAAAGCTTTTCTTGATCCTACATTAAAGACTGGGAGTGTCAACAGCCATTCCAGACGCTTTGGAGAAGCTCTGGAGCGCTGAGCAGTTTCCCTGTGAGACAGAGAGTGATCCGTCTCCAATTCTGCAGTAGAGCTTGGATGGGTCTACACATAAGTCAGCTTTCAGGTCTGTGGTTTGTGAGTAAGGCAGTGAATTAGATAGATGTTATGAAGGCAGGAGTTACTACGGCGTGGCGTTCTGACTAGTAAGGAGATCAATCTTCTACAGTAGCTCCATGGGATTTCACCCCCCGAATTTCCTTTGATATATTAGTAAATCTCATTAAAGCGAACATCTTTATCGCTTTGTCATTTCTGCCAAAGACATTAACTCCTGGAATAGTTCCTGAAAGTAATGTTCCAAGTTCAATACAAATTAAGTACTACCGTGGTACTATCGTTGTTAATGAATTGATTACAACACAAGATCATCCATCTTAAGGGGTAACTATTTGTTTAGGCAGGATTGTGTTGCAATGAATAACTTGCCTTGTTTATCCACTTAACATGATCACAGAAATAAAGATTGGAAGTAACTTCACTGACAGGGGTCTCATTCACTAATAAGTTGTGTGCATACTGTACAAAAAAACGAACAAATGCAATTTGTCAAAGATATGACTATATTAGGAAGTAAGTTAGAGAAAGTAGAAGTAAGTTGGGTAAATTTCTTCTGAAAGAATGTAGCAACGTTTTCTTGAATGCTTTGAAATATAGTTTTTTTTTAATCCTTTATAAAGCTTGAAAGAATCAGTCCATGTTCAAATACAGTTTCTGGCACAAGATGACTGAGCAAAACTGTTGTTTCAAGTTGTATCTTCTTGTTTTAATGCCAGTTTTGTGGTACAGGATCAGAAGCAGACATAATTATTTCCATGGTCTTGGTCTTGTCATGAACAAGTTGTTGAGTGTTGCGGAGACAACAATGACATTCATCTCAATGTAATTAATTCAAGGATTAGTTCATCCAAAAATGATAATTCTGTCATTAACTACTCCAAACCCATAAGACCTTAGTTTATCTTCAGAACACAAATGAAGATATTTTTGATGATATCAGAGAGCAATCTGACCCTCCATAGACAGCAATACAACTGAAATGATCCCAGATCCAGAAATGTAGTAAATACATCGGTAAAACAGTCCATGTGACATCAGTGGATCAACTTCAGTTTTGCGATGCTACGAGAATACTTTTTTTGCGCAAAGAAAAAAATAACATAATTTACTCAACCATTCTTCTCGTATGACTTACGCCTTCTGCCATTTTAGAGAATATTACTGCATAAGCGTAGCTGCAGTATGACTCTCTGATATTATCAAAAATATCTTAATTTGTGTTCTTATGGGTTTGGAACGACATGAGGGTGAGTAATCAATGACAAAATGTTAATTTTTGGCTGAACTAACCTTTTCAGACCCTCTTGAGGTCTCTGTCTTTACTTGGACTTGGTCTGGACTGCAACTTTTACTTACACTAACAATATTTGTAATACCCATATTATTTATAATGCTAATTATAAAATTGCACTGTATGGATTGTTTGTAAAGAGCTTTAGGTTGTTCTTTGTTGCTCAGTGATGCCACACTGGAATGCAGTCACCATGAGACTGATGTCATACAGTAGAGTTCTCAAGCTCTACATTATTAGGCCGCTTGTCTGCCATAAAGTATACTTCAGTTTAATCCAACAATTGTTGTCTTTACACAGAACTGGACACAAAAATTTTAAAGAGATTGTAAAATAAGTCTGGCAGTTTAGGTTCACCATAAAACTTAAAGCGTATACATAAAACATGACACAGTTTGCTGTCAGATTTCCAGTGGTTGTAGAAATCGGTCAATCAAATTGAAGACCGCTCAGTATGGTCAAAGAAAAGAGAATCAATAGATGAGTCTGAATGACCTACATAAACTGTTCCAAGGTAACGCCCGGAGAGAAGCTCACTGCTTGCCTTTGTGACCTGAGCAGGGGCCTGACCTGGCCTCTGAGGGGCCTTCCTCCAAAGACTGGCTCGGCTTCAACAGGGAGCCTCAGGCTCCATGTTTGTGCTGATAAGAACATACCTGGCAGCTTCAGACAGTAGGGCACTTTGCTGGGATCACTCCTAAGTGCTTTAGGCGCTTGGCTGTTTGTCTGGGGCTGAGGTTGGACCTCTGCTGTGCTCTACCTATTGGCTGGTGCTCTCAAAGCCATGGGGGGCAGAAAAGACTCTTCCGGAACAAGCGAGGTGGATGATGGGGTCAGCGACCTTGGCTTGCAGCTGAGGAGGGGAAAAAGTGCACAAGAGATGAACAATTAGGCTGTAGACTGGGCTATTTCTGGAGTCGCTCTGCCCTTTCTTTTGCTAGTAACCACTGTGCAAGTCATACTAGATGCCCAAGGCGCATGTAGTAACAAGAAGGTAATCCCCTTACATAATAACACCAGCCTGTAAGTGGCTGTCCTTCAATTAGTTTTGGGAAGGCCTCTAAAAATAAAGAGCTGCACTGATTTGTGTGACGTCAGAAGGTTAGGAGTGACTGGGGCGACGGATAACCCAAATTAGAAGTGACTTTTCTGGAGGTTAGCAGAGCACTCTATTTTTAGGTCTTTCAAAGGTTGAAAATACCACTGCAGAGGCCCTGTATGTACTTGTCCAAATCTTAGTAGACCTAGTGCATCATAATGTCATGTGCTCCAGATCATGAAAGGGTAACGGCCTGGTGATATTTGAAAAGGAGCAACTAATGACTGAAATCTCTTAAGTAGACTGCAGGGCTCTTGCGGTGAACACAGTATGGCATCACACCATAGTCAGGCCTCATCCGTTAGAGCTATGGTTGGCGTGGCACTTTTTGAGAAAGTGTTATATTGTAACCCATCACTCTTTCCAGCATTCATATGTCAGAATGTAGTTTAATGATGGGTCATCACAATTATACTAAATTGGGTATTGTACAGGAAACGTCTGCAGAAAAAAAGAAATACAGTTTTTACAGCATATCGTACAGCATTTGGCAGCTTTCAGCAAGATGCCAAATGAGATAATTTCAGGTTTCAGTAGAACAGATATGTAAAAGTTGTGCAGGACTTTGTACATTATGCATTTGGCTTTTACCCAAACTGACTTATAACACATTCAGGGTACATACTTTTCCGTTCTTATGATTTCTGCTCTTTAAGTGCTGGTAAAAGTGCAGTTATTTATTATATAGTTATATCTGAAACAGATGGGTGTGAACCTGGCAACATTTAATTACTCTACATTGCTTGCACGTTTTGCAACACTTTCCAGGGAGTGGTACTAAAAGGTTAATATACCACCTACACTAATCCCTTCCTTAAACCTAACTAATAGTGTTAACAAAAGCAAGCATGAGATAAAACCACGTTTGCTGGAGCAACTGTGACATTTTAGCTTGCTTCTACAAGTCTTTGAGCTAGGTGTGCAAGTTTACTAGTAAAAACAATACTTATTGAGCATGTTATGTGGCATACACGCTAATCATTGCCTCTGCTGAAGCTCTGAAATGGAAGTGTTAAAATGGTAGGACCGAAAGCCACTGGTTCTTGTCACCAGACATCATAACTTGATTTCAGAACTGTGAGAGAGTGCATTCCAAAGAAACAATGTTTGGTCTCCTACAGCCCGCATCCTTAAAATAGTGACTCTGGATGGTAAACCCTTTGAAGGGATGAGTCCCTCAATGGAATGCACAAAAGAGTTGGAATATTTGGAATGATTACATGAATTGAAGTAATTGAGAATGGGGCCTTACAGCTTTTACTAGACGACTCGCATATGAATTACATATGAGGAGATTATCCCTGTGACACATTTATCTACCTGCTGAACTGAGGTGGGTCTCCTGCCAAATATATGTGTGTGTAAATCCGAAATGATGACCATAAAAAATGTGGACATGTTGAAAGTCTCAGCTGTGAAATACTGAGAATGTGAATACTTTATATTAATATTAGTGACTTATGTTTTGCCTTATTGTGGTTAGTAAGTGCACCTGTTGTGTAATTAAATTGTATCAGATATAAAGTTTTTTTATTATTATAGGAATACATAAAACCTCAAAAGAATCTGAATGTTGAGTTAAGAAGGAAAAATTGAGGTGCTTAAAAGCAAGGTCTCTTTTTTGCTTGTGGCAAGAGACCAAGGAGACGCTGTTCAAACCACTTTTACGTCTCTGTGGCAGGAAATCTAATAAAACAAAGAGTGAGCAGCTGAGGTGATTTACCAACCTGTCTTGACATCAGAGCTGAAATAAAGCAGAGCTGTTGGAAATAAGTTGGTTTGAGGGAGTAAGTGAGTAGAGCTGTTACTCATGACAGATTCAAATGGTTCACAGAGTGGTTCAGCACATGATCATCCATGAAGATATTTATTGTGCGACGCTAGAAATGTCCCAACCTCAGATAGATGTTTGCATTTCTTTAGACAGACTGCTTCACAGTCTGGAGATTAACTAGTTATTAAGGGGCACTATTTATACACTGTACACACATACAAATATATATATTGCATTTATATATCAGTTGTGTGGTGGTTTGCCAACAAGATATGCCCTATCCAGACCTATCTACTCGTCTTGATTCCTTACTCAGCAGGAAGTTGGCAGGTTCTTTTCCAAAGGATGCTGCTACTGATGATGTCAGGCAAGCAGATCTGGAGGATCCTTCTGAGGCAGATGTTGATGAAGGTCTGGATTTTCTTGAGGGTGGTCTTGGTCATCCTCCAGGTCTATGCTCCATACAGTAAGTGTCTTCATGCTGGAATTGAACGGTTGGATCTTGGTGGTCATGGACAGCTCCCTAGAGGCTCAGATGTTCTTGAGCATGTACGAAGCTCACTCTTGCCTTAACATCTGTGTTTGTGCCGCTCTGTTGGTCTATGATGCTACCCAGGTAGATGAAAGTCTGCACTTCTTTCAGGGGAATTCCATTCAGAATGATTGGCTTTGTACTGGTGGTATTGACCTTAAAGGCCCAGATATACTTCAAATAAAATCGAAGAACGAACTGAAATGACATAATTTCGAACAAAATCAGACCAAAACGAAGTTCGTTTTGAGTTTGTTTTGGCAGTTTGAATCAGCTGACCAAAGCAAACTTTTTGAAGGGGTTTTTAATCAAACGTATAAGCAACGTGCGAGTGTTGCATCATGTTTACATTAATCTAAACCCCGCCTCCAGCAGCGCGGCGGTGTCAGAATGTTCAAAAACAGTCACTCAGCCGTTTCAAACTTCTTTTTGCCCTCAAACGAAAAATGAAAAAGAACTTCGTTTGAAGTATATCGGGGCCTTCACAGTCTTGGTCTTGTCTTCGTGGACGTTGAGACCAACTTGTGATGACACGAATGCCACAACGTTTATCTTTTCTTGCATCTGCTGTTGGCTGTGTGAAAGGAGAGCAAGATCGTTTTTCAAAATACAAGTCATCTAGCTGTTTCCACAAAATTCATTAGATCCTGTTCTTGCACCTGCTGGTGGACGACTGCATTATCCAGTCAATGATAAGTAGGAAGAGGAACGACAACAAGCATTCTTGCCGGTCTCTAGTTTGCACCTGAAATATGTTGATAAGCTGCCCTCCACTTCCTGATTAGGCATTTCAATGGCTCAGTGGCTCCTCCATCTGTCCTGCAGAACAAGCATCAGTATGTGACGAGTTTGGAGTGAGAATGTGTTGGTCACACATGGTCACACACATCTATAGATATAATGATAACATGTAATGATGTAATGTTAACATACCAAATTACTTAAATAAAAAAAAAAAATGTTTACCTTTAAATGCTGAAAAGGTCACATAAAAGTTACTAAAAGTAGCCGTTACATAAAACGTTCATATGTAGTCTGTGTAAATGATCATACTCACAAATACAAAAACCCTTTCAAGGTACCACACATGACACCAAAATAATGGCATTAACTAAATAGTATGGAATTTATCACAGAATGCCATATTGTGATTATTGCTAACAAAATATAAAAGAAACCAAACTATTAAAATAAAGCATAATTATATGACATGTTACTGTCAGCAGTGTGTATGAACAGGCGAAGACTGAAGCGTTGCAGATATAACATAATTCCGTTTTAATTCCAAACGGGGCAGACAAAGAGTAGTACATACACATCTAAACAACCTTGAGAACCGACAAACATAACAAAACACAATTTTCTTGGGGGGTTTTTCCTTTCCTGCAGGCAGTGGTTCAAGTGGGTGCTCTTGCAGCACAGACTCAGGGGGGCAATCTTGCAGCGTAAACTCAGGGAGGCGCTCTTGCAGCGCAAACTCATGGAGGCGCTCCTGCAGCGCAAACTCAGGGAGGCACTCTTGCAGCACAAACTCAAGGAGGCGTTTTTGCAGCACAAACTCAGGGAGGCGTTCTTGCAGCGTGAGCTCTGGAGGGCGCTCTTGCAGCGCAAGCTCTGGAGCTGGACTCGAGATCGGCTCTCCTGGCCGTAATTCAGGATCGGGATTCAGATACGGCTCTCCTGGCCGTGATTCAGGAACTTGATTCGGGATCGACTCTCCTAGCCGTGATTCAGGAACTGGATTCAGAGAAGGCTCCCCTGGCCGTGATTCGGGATCGGGATTCAGAGACGGCTCTCCTGGCCATGATTCAGGAACTGGATTCAGAGACAGCTCTCCTGGCCGTAATTCAGGAACAAAATTCAGAAACGGCGGACTGGAATCCGCGGGGAACTGGATCGGCACTCCTGGCCGTGACTGCGGAATGGATTCCGCGGGGACCGGACGGCGTTCTTGCGGCGCGCTCTCTGATGAGTGTTCAGGCAGCGCAGGCCTCGGGCAGCGCTCTGGCGGTGAGCAACGGGCTTATAAACACTGGGGAAAACTCAAAACAGTTGAGGAACACAGGTGGAGCGGGTAAACTAATTAACTAAATAAGAAACGGAACAGGACCAAATAAGAAAAAACAGGAAGACATGAAATCGAAAGCAAAACTAAACAGTGACAGAATGCGTTACAGTTACACAGGGACTTTGCGGAATGATCTTTTACTGTTTTTCACTGTAAATGGTCTGATAATTAGTTTGTATTTTTCCACTCCTAGAAAACATAAAATTTACAGTATTTCAGAATAAAAGTAAATAAATTGCGATGTTAAACAATTTACAATTAATTTATTGTATAGTAAGATATAAAAAGGCAAATATGTTTTTGCAATGAGGCTGGACTGTGGTAATAAAGTTTCAGATAATGAGAAATCATAATAATACATAGGTATTTCATTCACTGGACTATCCAACAGTAGTCATTACCACATGGTAATTTAATTTATTTGAATTTCGAGTAATAATTACAGTAATAGGTGATTACTCATACTGGGATGAAAGATTTTGGTCATGCTCCCCACACAATTATTTCTATCAGAGGCATAATGATGCTATAATATGTATAATATAAATATACATATACTAAAGTAATGTGGTTAATTTCATTTATGTGGACATTTAACCAGATGAGGCAAGTCTTTGTGAAAGGAAATAGTTAAATGCGCCAATAACCTCTGTATACAGGCCCCGTCCTCCCTCATACTCAGCGTCCTCCTTGATCTGAGTGTTCTACTCCTTCCCAGACATGAAAGTAAACCCACTCCAAAAACAGCACCAGTGCAGATCCAATCTCAATGAGCTGTAATTTAAAAAATGGCCTGCTGGAAAAACAGCAATAAATTTGCAAAGCCTTCAAAGGAGCCGCCTGTGCGTTCACCTTTTTGTACATAAAACAAAAAGACTTTAGCTATTGGCTATGAAAAACATTTCACAACATGCTGGGACAGTTAGCAGGACAGAGAGACTGTGGATTGGCATAATTTGGGTGGGGGGGTATTGTCTGGGGAGCTGTCAAGCACAAAGGCAGATGTTAGTCAGGTATACATCCATGAATGCCGCTAAGAAATTGAGAGGTACCCATAATTGTAAGACGTAGCTTAGATTAAAGCCCAGATTTTTTTTTATCAAAATTGCTCCAGAATTGTGTTCTGTGGGGTCAAATCCTCCTTCACGTGTGTTCCACCTTTGACGAAATCTTGTTCCGTGGGGCAGGGGATTTCGTTTTAATTTGTGGACTCAAAAACAGCCCATGGCAGCAGTATAAAAGTAGACAAGTTCCACAGGAAAACCACAGACTTGGCAACACTGGTTATCAAAGTGAACATCACAGGACTTTCTGCCATGATTCCAGTTCAAAAGATGTATGTGTTCCATTCAATGGGCATTAAAGTGCGAGAGACATGACTTCTATGCAAATATCATGATTACAGTTAAATAACCCTTTACAATTCTGAAGCAAGTTTTGTCTGTGTGTGAAGATGCGGCAGACAGAGATTTAGCGCAAATCTGTGTTTTTAAGTGCAGTAAACTTCAGCCGATGTCCCATGTGCAGAGAGTAGAGAGCAGTGAACACTACGTAGGGAACATGTCAGTTGAAACAGTTCATTCATGTAACTTTCTTCAAATGAACTGAAATGATCCCAGATCCAGAAACGTAGCAAAAACATCGGTAAAACAGACCATGTGACATCAGTGGATCAACTTCACTTTTGCGATGCTAGGAGAATACTTTTTAGCGCGAATAAAACAAAAATAACATAATTAAATTTTCTCCCGTGACTTATGTCTTCCGCCATTTTAGAGAGTATCTCAACGCACCGTATACGCAAGCTTTAACGTATTTGACATAATCAGCCTTGTTTACATGCAGGTGAAAGCATGCGCATGTGTGTAATCTGCAGCTGTTTGCGTACATTTACGCAGTAATATTCTCTGAAATGGTGAAAGACGCAAGTCATAGGAGAAGAATGGTTGACTATTAAGGGTGTCAAAATTAATCGTTTTTACGATGCAGCGCG
This sequence comes from Enteromius mattozi, assembly GCA_032359235.1. Lineage (NCBI taxonomy): Eukaryota > Metazoa > Chordata > Actinopteri > Cypriniformes > Cyprinidae > Enteromius > Enteromius mattozi. The sequence continues at coordinate 19,746,569 of JAUMHE010000044.1, read as the reverse complement.
ATGCAGACGAGGACGATTCGGTATCGGTTCAGTAATAGACCATAACCGGTTATAACGTACTGAAGCTTCTGATGTCATTTG
>JAUMHE010000044.1:19733225-19746388 GCA_032359235.1 Enteromius mattozi | reverse complement strand
ATTGTATTGAACCGAATCGATGACATAATAATCGTAATCGAACCGAACCGTGAGACCAGTGTAGGTTCACACCCCTATTGACTATATGATGATATTTGTTTTTATTGCGCAAAAAAAAGTATTCTCGTTGCGTCGCAAAACTGAAGTTGATCCACTGATGTCACGTGGACTGTTTTACCAATGTTTTTACCACCTTTTTGAATCTGGGATCATTTCAGTGTTGCTGTCTGTGGAGGGACAGATGGCTCTCTGATATCATCAAAAATATCTTAATTTGTGTTCAGAAGATGAATGAAGGTCTTATGTGTTTGGAACGACACAAGGGTGACAGAATTTTCATTTTTGGGTGAACTAACCCTTTAAGTTTTGAGTTTTGTCTCTTATTTTAAATAATTACTTCACAACACTTTTGTCTATCCTACACTATGAGGTCAAACTGTCTGATCTAGGTGGCAAATCAAAGTGCTTGAGGATTAGCATGGACAGGAGATGAAGATATTTAAACAAGCCTGCATTTTCCACTATAGAACAAAACAGTAGTTACCCCAGTCAACCACGTCATGGTTGTGGTTTGAGGTTCCCTTGGAAATGAGTGTAATGTATCTGGTGAACCCTCATACTCTCCTGGAAATGAGTGTTTCTTCACCTTTGTTTGGCAAGAAGCTTCTGAGAGGATATCAATAGGAGTACAATTTCCTGAATGTATGACCGACTGCTCTGAAAGAAAGGGCCAAATTTTCCCCCTACATTAGTTCCCCCGTCGTCCAGTGAGCTATGACCCTGGCACAGGAACTCAGAGCACTGAGCTGTGGAGACTGAGCCATTCCATCAAACCACGGTCCTTTCATGCCAGCCCAGATTGTGGTGTTTAGCGTTCTGTACACTACAACACCAACGGTTACCCAAACTGGTGGTAATGAATGAAGTATTCCAGAACACAGGTTTTGCAAAACAACTCAGTAATAAGTAAACTGAAAACCTCTAATTTTGGTTCCAAAAAGTGAGATAACTTTATGTTATTGCACAAGAAAGAAGTGTTGGAGAAAGTTACTTTTAAACACAATACATTACAATATTTTTACTCCATAAAAAAATAACTAAAAGTAATTTAAAGGAAAGTAATACATTGTTACTTTTTGTCTGAGCTGGACAGGTCTTGCTTATTTGTTTTTTTAATAACAAAAAACCCAAAGGTTATATTTTTGGCAACTGTGAAGGCCCTTTCACACCATAAGTAAAACGAATGAGTCTCAGGCTGAAAGAAGTTCCTCTGCCTTTGCACCTCATTCCCAAGTTCTCTCAACATGGGGATAGGAGAGGTAACTTGCATTGCATATTGAAAAAAGTATCTCAGGTATTTTGGGAATTGCTTACTTGTAATGTCTTGTAATGTGTTATCCACAATGTAAGTATGACAACTTCTTTGGACATTATCTGAAGCTGGTAATGTTCTTTTACTTCAGAGATATTTGCGCATATATGCTCTATTGATGAGGCTCCAGTGGGTGTACATCCATTCTAAGAATCTGAGAATCTGCTGACTTGGTGGCTTTATATCATCTTCCTTGATCTCCACTTATTGTGGAAATATTGCTGCAATATTAAAAGGAAGTCAAGGCCCCTTAAAACAATGTTAACACAAAACCATCTAAGAAGTCCTGCCCTTCTATGCATCTGTGATATTTAACAGAGAAACAAGACCTGTCCACCTACAGCTGAATAAACTACTTAAGTCGATCATATACGGAGAAAGGCATGATCTCAGTGATGGGAAAACCTAAAATGTGGTAACAGAAGAAGAGATAGATAAACAAACTGTTTGAAGTCTCATGGATCATAAAAGCTTATAACAAAGTTTGGGTTTTGTACAAACCGATCACCTCACTTTGATATGATCTCTTGACAGCATACTGCAAACCAAAAACAGTGTCTTATAGCACTTTTTTTATAGCACTTATAGCACTCTTTTTTTGCCAGTTACATCTTTACTGTCAGTTGCATAAACTGCTTAGGCTTTAAAGCTAGTTATGTAATTTCTGCAAGACTGGTCATAACTTTTTAAAGTCAGATACATAAAATTCTAAATGTAAGACTGATTACCACTTCGTTAACTGCTAGTTCACCAAACTGGTTCTTTAAGAGTTATGTCATTAATCACTTACCCCTATGTAATTCCAAAGCCGCAAACGCTTCGTTCGTCCTCAGAATGCCATTTATGATATTTAGGATGAAAACCAGGAGGCTTGTGACTGTCCCATTGACTGCCAAACAATTACGACTGTCAAGGTGCAGAAAAGTATGAAAGACGTCGTCTGAATGCTCCATCTGCCATCAGTGGTTCAACTGTAATATTATGAAGCTACGAGAATACTTTTTGTACAGAAAGAAAACATAATGAAAGTTTATTTAACGATTCGGCACCGTGAAGTCTCTGTAGCACCATTTTGTAGATCATCCAGTGCACGCACATTACGCACACAGTTCTGTTAGATGCAATGGAAAGATACTCTGTACAAATCAAAGTGTAAATATACGTACAAAACGTGTCTTCCCATTGCGTCTAACATAGAACTGCGTACGTGAATAACGTCCACTGGATCACCTACAAAATGCTGCTATGGAGACTTCAGTTTTAAATAAACTCGTTATTTTTGTTTTCATTCTGTACAGAAAATATTCTTGTAGCTTCATAACGTTACGGTTGAACCAAAAATTGTTTTCTGAGGATGAATGAAGCTTTTACGGGATTGGAATGACACGAGGGTGATTAAGTGATTAATGACAAAATTTTTATTTTGGGGTGGAGTAACCCTTTAAGACCAAATTTTACCATAGAGACAGACTTTTAACCTTAAAACTCAACACAATGCAATGCGTAATTTTTTTTTATATAAAAAAAGTAGATTGGGCTATATATTTCCCGACTTCTCTTGAAGTGTATTTTCTGTGTAGCTTTTTGTGTTTTTTAGAAGAAAAAAAGAAAAGAGAAAACAACAACAACAAAAAATGTTGAAACAATGACAAATTTGAGCTTATTGGACTGACTGTTTCTTAAGATATGAGGCGAGCAGTGAAGTTTCCTCTTTGTTTTCCTCTTTGTCAACTGTAAATACATCCTATAATCTCTTAGTGTGGTCACACGGGCAAATATCCTGACTGGAATTTGGTCAGCTGTTAACATTGTGTGACTGTTTACTCTTCGCACCTGTGTACAACCTCTATTTCCAGTCCATGTTTAGCGGACAAGACAGTGCACTCTTCAGTATGTGGAGAAACAGATACATATACTAGAACACACTGAGTGGAGTTCAGAGGAACGTCATACTTTGATCTGCTAATTACTGTGGAAAATCACCTGGCAAACCACAGGCGTTTTTTTTTTTTTCATTAGCAGACTTTTCCACTTTAAAAGGACCTTTATTGAACCATAAATCTGTAAAAGCACTGTTAGTGGTATAGGGTTGTGTTCTGTTGAAGTGCCAAATGATTAGTAATTTTTATGTAAATGCAGTCAGATGCACACCTCAGAAGACAATGTGCCTTTTTTGTTCCATATAAAGAGGATTAGGTTTGTCAAACCTTATCTCTGTGTAGTTTGCCGTTATTGTCTTAATGGATAGTGTTGATATTACATCTATTGTTGAGTTTAATCTTGCTTTTTAACAAAATTCAAAGAATGCGTAACTGTCATCTGTATATCGCTTTGAAGTTCTCCATAAAAGATCATATCTGCACCTTGGTGATGAGTTTAATTACTGAGAAACTACAACCGTAAATGGCTTAATGAGGTTGTCCCTCATGCCATGCCAGCTCCGCCAAATCCAACTTGCCAAGCAAGAGGGATCCTAGGAGCACCAGCACCTCTCAAATTGCCATCTGCTGAGCTTTCACATCACCTGCTTGTGTGTAGGAATCTATTTGTGTATATTACGCCTACATATATAAACACAACTCGCTCCCACTCGCATACAAAGACAAGCAGCAAACAAAGAGCGTAAAATAACAAAGGCATCATGCGAACCCCTTGTCAGATTTAAGATGGGACACATAGTTTGGTCTCACACAGAGTCCTCCGCCCCCCCAAGGCCTGTTGGTATTGCTTTGATTCTTTATTTCGCACTGTGTCCTCTCTTGTCTCTTAACCAGCTCCCCCTGCCCTTAAGTCCAGCTGATGGGAGACTCTTTTGTCCAGTAGCACCCAGGCAACAACATCAAAGGATCCAGGGTACAGCTAAAGAGTTCCCCTAAAACAAAACAAATTAAAATCTAAAATAGAGTTCCCAAAGAGGTTGCTGGAAAGGAGGCAAAGAGTAAAAAAGATCTGTAATTGGCTGGTTGAACATTTTCAGGGAGAATTTACAAGAAGTTTGGACGGTAATTTTTTTTGTGAATAATTATTTGTATAATGCACATCTTGTAGGGGACTACATTGTAAGCAGGATCTCCTGGAACAAGTTAACATAACGTAACAATAAAAAAACTTACGTGACAAAATATTTTTTTTTGAGTAATGCAATACTGTAATGCATTACTTTTAAATGTTTCCAAAAAAGTTTTTAAACTTTCCCCAACAATACCTGTGAAATTCTGCTAAACATCTAATTTTAGGTTACAATATGTGTTTGGAACAACAAAGTATGTACAGTAGTAAGTAAATGATAACAGAATTTTAATATTTGAGTGGGCGGTTTCTTTAAAGACAACTCCCGGATTACCAACTATAAATGGAGACCTTTTTGTTTTTTCATTGATCTCTCAGGGAAGACTCCAGCATGCATCCTTGTAAAAGGCATCCGTGTCTGTTGTCCGCCCATAGGGCTGGTTTCCCGCTTTAATGCTGGCACCAGGTTGCCAACCAATGTTGTGCAAGCCCTCTATTCAGTCCGACGACAGAGACGCTCCTCCATCCGGGCCAAGCTTGTAATTAAAAGTCCAGACCTCAAAGAGCACAACATTTCAATCTTAATGGTAGGCTTCTTTCCAAGGCCCTAGTTTAATACTAACACAGCACCCATAAACCAGTGATGTGGACAGAAAGGAAGAAAGATATTAAGACTACAAAGTGCTTGCGTCCCATCTCGGATTAGAGGTTCACTGTCCCTTTGTAGTACTAAGTGGTAGATGCACCCAATCAAAAATAATAACTTCATTTGAGTCTCCCTTATTGTCTTGTCCCTCGCTCTATATTAAGACTGCACAACAATGTTCAAAAGCAGCGACAGGAAAATGTCTGGGAGAAAATTAATGCATTTCATGTTTAGAGAGCGTGTTGTGCGATTAAGGGAAGCCCACATCAAATGGTGCGGCTTCAGAAAACCACCACTTGAAAAACAAGGCGCTTCTTCTTTGTGGAGCTGTGGAGAAAAGAGGAGGTGTTGTTTTTAGAGAGGACCAAGCCCATGTTAACAGTTTCCTGGAGCGATATGAGTCAGGAGACATATACAAAACAGAGACTTGTTGAATAAAGAGCGGGCGTGCAAGTTAGCTCAAAGAGTTAAGCAAGTGTAATGAAGCCATCTCAAAGCTTCAACCAACAGTCGCGTAAACATAAACAGGACCATAACTTTCACACAGAATGCTATAAAATGTATTCTGGACCCACTGACAGAAGTTTTTGACATTATACAATGTGAGATTTTATCTTAGTCTACATATGCATGGTAAGGTGAGGATAGGTTCGGAATCTCTTATTCTCATCTCAATATTGTAGCCACATGTGTAAGGTTGTTTACTTTGTTTTTGACTGGTGGAATTTCATGAATAAGACCACAACTTAAAAGACTAAATTATTAGCATGTTGTTTTTCTCCTCCACAACTGCACACACTTTTCTATTGAGTAAACGGGCTAATACACATGCACACACTTATAGTGGGCCCCCGACAGGCCTTTAGGTGAGGGGATGGCAAGTTTATTTTTAGAGGCCTAATCATGGAAATCTACTCATTAGACATTAAACTTCAAGATTACGTCAACCACATCAGAAGAGAACCTAGGTCAGGAATGGTCACATGGAGGCTTTGGATAATGATCAAGCTCGAAGAAAGAGAGGTGGGTGGGGAAAGAGATTGTGAAAGGGAAAGGGTAGGGGAGAATGGAAAAGATACGGCTTGAGAGAGGAGGAGTTTGAGCTACTGAGGTTTGGAGAGTCTGGCCTTCTGATTGCATCCTTGAGCAAATAAACAACCACTTAACGGTCTCTTCAGAATAAAGCTGTGGTGGAGAGAGAGAGGCTTTACTTTTGGAAAATGCTAATTTTATCTATGGGGGTATTACTTGATGTGAGAGAGAATTAGAAAGCCCAAAACAGAACACTTTTATTTGAAAATTCAGTGCACTCTCTTTAAGCCTGCACATGGTCAAGTAAGCTGCTTTCTTTGGCAGAAACTCAGATGTTTCAAACTGCTTGCTTTGAAGTTAAATGGCATACGGAAAACATGTATATGTTTAAGTGTACATGCATGTATATGTGTATATATACACATGTGTGTTTTGGTATATATATGTAGTTATATATAAAACAGACAATTCACAGCACAGTGCGAGTATGCAAGCGTCATGTAAACTGAAGGACATTTTGAAATAACTCCAGAATCATACCAGAAACAGAAAACTCTCCATGTTTATTAGACAGTGAAGGATGTGGTCTCAAAATGAAAGATGAAAGATGCAATATCACTCCAGCAGGGTGCACTTATGTTTAAATAAAAAAATAACAAACAGTTAATTCTGCCGAATTACATCATATGTGAAACAGTTTTGCTATATTATTGATTGTTCATGTTGCTAAGGGTGTTGCTTAGTGATATACAGAACCATTGGGTGTCGTGCTGTTCTGTGAATAAAACAGCTGCTGATCAATCAGAATCGAGGAATGGAACTAACTGTTTTTTTATATATATATATATTTGTAATATACAGGTGCATCTCAAAAAATGTGAATATTGTGAAGAAGTTAATTTATTTTAGTTACTCATTACAAAAAATAAAACTAATTAATCACATGTAAAATAAAACATTTCAAAAGGTGTTTTGTTTTAATTTTGATGATTAGAGCTTACAGCTTATTAAAGTCAAAAGCCCACTATCTCAAAATATTTGAATTTTTTTAAATTAAGTTTCATTAAATTACCATCCCTACAGGTAAAAATGAACTGGTATCTCTTGTTATTTGAAACCACAATAATGAGGAAGACTGCTGACTTGGCAATGGTCCAGAAGACAATCAGTGATAGCCTCCAAAAAGAGTCACAGAAGGTCATTACTGAAAGGGCTAGCTGTTTACAGAGTGCGGTATCAAAGCATATTAAATGCAAAATTGACTGGAAGGAGGAAATTGGGTAGAAAAGTGTTCAAGCAACAGGGATGACTGCAAGCTTGACTACTGTCAATACTGTCAAGAAAAGTCGATTTAAACACTTGGGAGAGCTTCACAAGAAGTGGGCTGGATTCAGTGTATCAAGAGTCACCTGCTCAGACGTCTTCGGGAAAAGGACTACCAAACAACTTCTGAAACAGAAATAACGTCAGAAGTATCTTACCTTTGCTAAGGAGAAAAATAACTAGACTGTTGCTCAGGTGGCCAAAGTCCTCTTTTCAGATAAAAGTGAATTTTGCATTTCATTTGGAAATCAAGGTCTAGAGTCTAGAGGAAGACTGGAGAGACACAGAATACAAGCTGTTGATTGATGATTTCCCTTTCCAGTAGGACTTTAGCACTTGCACAAAACCACTTCCAAGTCGTTTGCTTGATTGGCCAGCCAACATGTCTGACCTGAACCCCATGTGTGATCTATGGTATATTTTCACGAGAAAGATGAGAGATACAGTCAGCCCAACAATCCAGATTAGCTGAAGACTCAATAGTGCCTCAGCAGAGCCACAGACTGATCGCTTCCATGCCACACTGCACTGATGCTGGAGTTTGTGCGAATTTGCTGAGCTGTAAGCTCTAATCATCAAAATTAATTGAAATGTTTTATTTTTATTTATTTATTTATTCATTAACATTAGTTAATAAAAAATTCAATTCATTGTTAGTTCATGTTAGCTCACAGTGCATGAACTGAGAAGTGATGTTTCAGGGCCAAAAGTGATGTTGACTGTGTTTTAGCATCTGGCGACAGTGTCACGGTCAAGGATCCACTTTGAGGAGAGTAATTATTCTCGTGGTCCAGCTGAATGGTGGAAGATAAGCTTGAATGGAGAGACAAAACAAGGCCATAGTTTTTCTGGCCACATCTGCAAATGTCTTTCATTCACCTTTTTCAACTTTGTCCTGTATTTATCTCACTCACACATCAACACTGCCCAAAGCATGAAGTAGGCCCTCATTGAACAAGCCAGATAAGTGAGTTCTATTTTTGGCCAAGTTGATCAAAGCTCTCTCAATCGTCCAACTCTCCAATATCAAATGCTGATGAGGTCACAGGCATCGGAAATGAGCACGAATGATGCACATTTCCTTAGAACAGCTCACGGTAAGAGGGCATCCGTTGGGTTTCAAATCTATTTAGAGTTAACTTTCCTGGCATCCTGAGATGATGATGCTTCAACTCAGGGGAGATTTCAGTGCTCAGGATGCAGGCTGTGCACCTGCTTATTGAACTGTAGAAAATCCTAAGACAATTTCCTGTGAGTAACCTCCGCTCTCTCAGCTGTACGTTTGTCAATCCCTCTTTTAACAATCCTTTATCCAAACATTTTAAAATTTAATTGCACATGAACCTTTTTAAAGAAAAAATCTAAATTCAAAGGTGACTTTGCAAAGTTGTACCTGCATCTTATACCTACATCAAATTTAAACTTTGTAGATGAATAGCATCTTATATCTCATGCACAGAATATAACAAATGTTCAACGAGGAATGAAATATGCTCTCACGAAGACCACCCACATAGAGAGCAGCAACACGACACTGACAGTCTGCTATGGCCTATACAGAGAAGCTCTAGGGATTGAAGGGGTTTTGTCCACAGCTTTGATGTCTCCTCAATTTGTATATGTCCAATGCAACCTTGCGGTGGAGGATGAGAAAACAACCTTTACATCCATTACTCACATGTCCATATGCAGCAGATTCCGTATTATTCATGTGGAAGACTCGCACGTGTCCATAAAGACAATTGGAAGCAAAGAGGCGAATTCTGGCATCTAATGATCCTGATAATGACAAGAAAACAGACGGAGGAATGTTGAGCTAAAAATAGCAACAAAACCTTTTCCATCCGTGTTCTATCCCAAGCTCCAAGAGGTAAACAGAGCTGGCAAAGTTTATAGAGGCATGTTGTGGCGGAAAATAAAGTCCCTTTCCACTCATCATTGCAGTTACAGGTGGTCTATTGCATACAACAAATGTGCGTTTACTGAACTGCTTTCTTTGCATATACCCATGGAACTACTAAGAGTATATGTTCTGTGAGTTTCATTTGAGTAGAAAGGATTTGGCGCACGTTGTTGTAAGAACTTCTACTTAAACCTTTTTACAATGTAAATCAATTTAATAAAGTGTCAATTTACTGATTTCTGTTATTAATTATATATAATAAGGTCCTTTGAAGACATATGAACATCACTCTTCATTAGGAAGACAAGTTGTCTGGTGGATGAAAAAAGGACGCATTAGCCCAGAGAAAAAGTATTGTTCTTAGAAAATCAGTGGGCTCTGTCCTATTGTATCATTATTATTTTTCTGCTTCATTTTTCAAACAAAACATCAGGTCCTGACGTCAGCGTATCATTGTCATTTTAAACGTACCCTTGGAAGCGGCACACAAGCCGTGATTGAACTCAGAAAGCTGCCCCGGAGCATTACTTTGAGGGAGAAACCACAGAACCACAGCTAATGCCTAGCAGTCCCCTGGTCCGAACTACTGTCAACAGATTTTCACTCAGTAAAATACTTGAATATGATTGTCATTCCAAGTTCTCTGTCAGCAGAAGCCTTGGCACTACCGACAAATGAGATGAGATTAAATCAACAACTGCAGAAACAAATGTGAGCTCAACTGTTTGCTTGACAACAAGTGAAGACACAGGGAGAGTCTGAACAGAGCTGCTTTAACATAAGAACAAACACTGCTTTTGCCGTGAAGCAGAAGAATATCTTTGCACAACATCAAGTTGTGCTAGGGTTTGCTCTGCCATTACCTTAAAGAATGTGGAGTCAGCTGGGTTCTCTTTTGAGAAGTCTCTTTATTGTCTCTCTTCATAAATAGTTACATGACACGAGGGGCAAGGGTAAAAGAATAGAGCTGGATGGACTTTTCAGGAGAACTTCGTCTGGAGATTCTCCTTTCATCCCTCACCACAAGCTGAAGAGACATATAAAAAAGGTTTGTGTCAGAGTTGCAATAGTTGTTTTTAATTCAACCAAAACCAATGTGAAAGGTCTAATTACAGAAGAGTGAGCAACCCAGCCCTTTTTTTCAAATGGCTGTACAGTAAGTTTGATGTTTTGTGTCCTTCATCCTGTTTTGTTTCCTTTTCTTTCCTTCATCTTGTGTGTTATAAAGAATGCCATTGACTCACTTGTGGTTTACATTTAGTCAAAGAGTGTGTCTCCTTCTGCACCCTCATGTTTCCACCCTTTTCCTGGCTTTGATCATCATGGAGACTAAACTGTCTGTCCCTTGGACTCATGCACCATGTGTCCGCTCAGTACCAATGTTACTTACACTTGCTCTGAGTAATGTGCATTGCATTTGCATGTTTACACGCATTCCTGGATGAGGACTAGGTGAGTTTTGACAGATCTAAAAATGGCCTTTAACAAAGCTGAAATGAACAAAAACTGCATGTTTTTTTTTACACTAAAATAAGTTTTAGTAATTACTTGCATCTATCAGGAATCAAGCAATAAGGCATCCAGCAATGACACCATCCTTCTCTATCTCTCCCCACTATCTTAAACATCCATCATTGTTGGGCAGGGTTTACTGACCCAAATCAGAATAAAGTTGCCATCATTCCTTTTAAACCTTCTCCTCTGCTATATTCATTAGAGACTATCCATCCATTCCATTTTCTGAACTGCTTGTCTTATGTAGGAGCCTATCCCAGCTTCTCGGGCCATAGGCCATTAGAGATCTCTTTAGACTAAAACAATCTTTCACACCTTCCAAGTCTTTGTGCATTCATCTGGCCTCTCGATCCTTCCCCTGCCTTTCTTCTATTACCAGTGCATTTTCCAAACAGCTCACTCCTGTTCATTAACCCATAGTGGAAGTATTCTTGGTCACATTACTACAGGGCTGTCCAATCCTGCTCTTGGATGGTGGGCCACTGTTCTGTAGAGTTTGTGTTGGGGCAAGTTAGAGGTAAATTCTGCAAGTGGTGAGCCTTCCAGGTCTAGGTTCGGATACTCCCGTATTACTAAGACCTCTTTTCAGTCCTGTAACCAAAGCAAACTAGTCTCATCAGTGTTCTGGTGATGACCTGTTTCTGCTATCTGTGAACATATCGCCTAGAATATCATGATTGGTAAATCACATTTCCCCCTTGGGAACCTAACCTTCCCCCCACTTAAGGTGCCCCTGACAAGAACTGGTAGGACCAACCATGAGCAAAAAAATGCCCTTTAACCCCGGAACACACCAAGCCGACTTTTGGCCATTAGGTAGGTTTTGTTTGCCGGCCAACTAAGTTTTTAGTGTGTTTGGCACAGTCGGCTGAAATTGGTTCTCGGCATCAGCATAGGAGCTTGTCAGTCAGTCGGGCCATCTGACGATTCTGATTGGTTGTTCAGCTGGGAAACCAGTACATGAGAAAAAAATGATTACCCTGGTACATGGCCATTCAGTGTCAAGTACTAGCTTGGTGTGTCAGGGCCACTTTGGACCCAGACTCTGCCGATGTGAGGCTCAAAATACTGTGACTCCCTCTCATGTGAACTTCCTGTATTGTCCATAAGGCCCCTTCTTCCACAATCTTTTTGCTTGTCCAGTATCTCGTATCTCTTTGTAACCTGCCAATTCATGCCAGAATTCAATTCATGGCATTTTTTTAGACTCACGTAAAGTTGTCTTGGGCCAAAAAGCCTACATTTATTATATCACCGTACACTGCAGCCCAGCTCAGTTCAGATTGTGTAAATTTACACCTTTATAAGACATTATTATTCTATGCACATACCTGGATCATTGAAAATATGTACTTGTGGAGACATTTCTGCAGCACAATATTACTTGCCTTATTGCATGTTTTTTTAGTTTCAAAGTGAGTGGCGCTAAAATGCATGTTCAATATGTGACTGTGGCCACATTTTATTACATTGGTACAGGCACATATTGCAGCATTTTTGCAAGTATTGTTCAAAAATGAAAAACAAAACAAACAAACAAAAAAAAACACTGTACGCCAAACCCAACCCTAAACCTGCCTGACAATATGAAAGGGATAGTTCACCCAAAAATGAAAATTTTGTCATTAGTTACTCACCTTCATGTCGTTCCAAACCCCAAAACCTTTTTTTCATCTTTGGAACAAAAATTAAGTTATTTTTTAATAAATCTGAGAGCTGACCCTCCCATAGACAGCAAGCATCCTGCCAAGGATGTTGGTAAAATAGTCAACGACATCCATAGTTTAACGGTAATTTTACAAAACTACAAGAACATTTTTTGTGCGCAAAGAAAGCAAAAACAATTACTTTATTCAACAATTCTTCTCATCTAGTCTCCTACGACACTGAACCCCTTGATGTCACATAGACTATTTTACTGAAATCCTTGCTACGTTTCTGGACCTTGATTGTGGTATATATTAATTAGTGTTTTGAAGATGAACAAAGGTCTTTTTGGTTTTGGAGCGACATGAGGGTGAGTAATTAATGACAAAAGTTATTTAAAAACACATTCAATGATGCAACCATGCTATTTAAACATCCTTATACATGGGTTTGAGCTGTTTTGTCGAACCACACGTTCAGAGAATTGGTATTCGGGAGTGCGTCACCTCACACATGCAATGTCATGTCACATGACATACTGTGAAACGAATCGTGTGCAAATAGAAATGAACGTTTCCAAAGTTTTACTGGGTTTAGTGTTCATTTCAACTGAAAACTGCAGAGATTTGCACATATAGCTACAGTGCCCTCCACTATTATTGGCACCCTTGGTAAATCTGAGCAAAGGTGGCTGTGAAAATAAATCTGCATTGTTT
>JAUMHE010000044.1:19707067-19733125 GCA_032359235.1 Enteromius mattozi | reverse complement strand
AACAATGCAGATTTATTTTCACAGCCACCTTTGCTCAGATTTACCAAGGGTGCCAATAATAGTGGAGGGCACTGTATGTTTTGTTTGTTTTTGTTTTCTGTATTTCCAATGAGTAGTCCAATGGGTAGTCTGGACATCACACTGTGGACTCATGCATAGAAATAAACATATACCCGTATATTCTGCAGCAACTCATTATCATTTTTATATATCTATGCTTTTGTTAAAACTGTAGCATTTCAACTGACTCCAACCCCTTCAGACTAGTTCTTCCAAGCTAGTGTTTATGTGAGAATGTGGTGAAATGTTGAATGACTCCTATTACCACTAACAGCAATCGATCTCCTCAGATTAGAACAGTACTAATCTAGTAAATCAAATCCAATTTTGGACTTCCAGGATGCATAGATAAGACCTACAAGCACGATGAAACTTTGGCAGACTATGGAGCCTAGACCTCATTGTGAAATATTCTAATAAAGCCCAACCACTACAAGATTGAGCAAGGGACAAAGACATCAAAGTAGAATTACACAGGCTGTTTGATCTCTTTCCGTTCCCCCCCTCTTTTTAACATCATGCTGTACTGTTTACACTCTGTTCCTCATTATGCTCTTCATCCATCAGACTCATTTTGACTCCATCAGGGAAAAGAACATGACTTTAAAGATGATGTTGGAAAACAGTTCCAGTTTCTAAGCGTGAGGCAATATTAGTGTGTAATTCCTATTTATGCTAACAAGTGCATGTGACTGACGGATTTTAGAGAGTAATAATTCACTTATTTAACGTTTGTTTTTTCACTAAATTTTCATGTTGGTACTTTCAACAAATTGGAATGTTATAAAATTCTTTTATATAGATGCCCACTCTCTTCTGAAATAAATCCAGAACTATAAAGGGCAGCTATTAAAGGATTGGACAGCCACATATTACCAATAAAAATGCGGTCTTGGACAACGTGCAAAGGTTTTTAATAGGATCATATCGTATTTATATAATAAATAGATTTTGGGTTGTGTTTATCAAATGTGAGATTCTGACAGCTTTGGGACACACACTGCCAACCTGTGCTAGTGAGGAAAGTCATCATAGTGATGTAGTTCAAGCATTCTTTATTATCAGGCATTCAAGATCTCCATTTTAAAGGGAAGAGGCCACAATAGGTTCACCATACTGGAGCAAAGGTCTTTTTTCCCATCTGGCAGTCATAAGTGTGTCAAAGTGTGTGAGTGTTTGTGTACAGTGTGTTTGCATAAATGTTTGTACATATTCTTAACAAGGTATTGTATAATGTGTGTGTGAGTATATGTGAAAGCACAGTGAGACAGAGACACTTGTGCCGATGGCGTCAGGGAGAGCTCGTGACTGTGCCTGTTTAACTCCGCTAACAGAACAACCATCCTCAAATGCAATCACGCAACCCACAGATGGCCCACAGAACACAGACAACCACACAGAAACTACAAGGAACCATAATAATCTGCAACCTCACAGCATAGACACATAAACCGGGGAGAATACAAACCTCTCCCAAGACAGAACAATTGTGTTGTTTTCACAACACCTCCCACCTGTTTCGAAGGAGTGGAAAAAGTCCTTGAAATTCTTTAATTCTGGGAAATGGATCTGAGTTATCACCTATGATAAAAAGGATAGTTGGTTTGCCATTCGTGACCTCAACTTGAACTTGTACATTCATCACACATTCTATTGATATTCAATGGAATTCAATGATTGTTGAAATTCGAATGCAATGCTGACAAATACTGAAGCTTCATTTATTTTCCAAAGTTACAATAAAACAATTTAAAAAATACTTGTATATTAAAAATATATCAGTTTGTGAGACAATGTGCCAGCAATAAATATTTTTTACCGAAACTGTATGTGCACTATTTCAATATGCATAACATATTGGCGAACTACATCTAGTTGCAAATATACAACTCTGAACATATCCCATTCTCAGACAATGTTAGAATTAATAACAATAAAAAAGTTACAGGCTTAATTCATATATTCACCAACTAATTTTCACTCCCATTTGGCACTGGACAAGTGTTCATTTTAGGCCCTTTGAAACCATTTACAACCATCAGCATTTATTTATTTACATTGATGCAGTTGATACACCGCTCCATGTCTGTCAAAGGATAAACATTATCCGTCTCATTGCCTACTGAGTTAATGACTCATTCGTCTATCATTGCCAGCTCTGGGAACAATGAATAGTGTGTTCTCATGGGTTTGGCACTGACCATTAAACAGTTTACACCAAATAATTTAAAGAACAGAGAAATCTCATTGTCTTTAACAATGAGATATCAGAAATATATTCGAACATCTGGGTTGTGCTGTTCTATTGTAAATAATCTTAAAGGGTTAGATCACCCAAAAATGAAAATTCTGTCATTAAATACTCACCCTCGTGTCGTTCCAAACCCATAAGACCTTTGTTCATCTTTGAAACACAAATTAAGATATTTTTGATGATATCAGAGAGCCATTTGACACTCCATAGACAGCTATACAACTGAAATGATCCCAGATCCAAAAACAGTCTATGTGACATCAGTGGCTCAGCCTAGCAATGCTAGAAGAATACTTTTTTCCGTGCAAAGAAAGCAAAAATAACAAAATTTACTCTATCAATTCTTCTCCCGTGACTTGCATATTCCGCCATTTTAGAGAGTATCACAATGCACCGTATACGCAAGCTTTAATGTATTTGACGTAATCAGCCTGGTTTACATCCGTATGAAAGTATGCACATGTGCGTAATCTGCGGTTGTTACGCCTAGAGGAAAGCGGACGCATACTCTCTAAAACGGCGGAAGACATAAGTCACGGGAGAACAATGGATAGAGTAAATGATGTTATTTTTGTTCTGTGCGCAAAAAAACTTATTCTCCTAGCATCACAAAGCTGAAGTTGATCCACTGATGAAAACTTTATGTAAATTAGTTGCACACTCAATGTATTCTTTTATAAACTAAAAGCTTAGGCACAATAAGTATTGAAATAGTAAACTTACAAGTAAACTGTTATTATATTGATTTTAGTATACTTACAACAGAAATTAACTTCCTTCATCCTTTGGTCCTCAGCATCCCTTAAAGCTAAAATGCATCTTCCACAGGGCTGATGTCAGCAAGGTATGCTAGAAGAAAGTTATAAGCATGACATAATTACTGCTTATTGTAGCATTTTTCACCACACTATAAAAGTGAGTAACCCTAAATATAAAACGTCATTTCCTAACTGAAGAGTAAACGGTAATAACAATAATCTCTCTCAAAGCATAATACTGTTTGCGCAACATTGCAACAGTCATTACATTTTCATTATTTCAAAGTCTTTATTCATTTATATCTGCATTCCTATCAATTTGCCTGCAGACCTTAAAAATATGAGAGGCTGCCTGTGGCATCAGAGACGCATATGATCTCCCCAAGTTGTTTCCTTTGCTTTGATGAAACCAACACTGCTTGAAAATCAATGGAGTGGCTCTGGATAGTGAGAGGTCAGAGTAAGTGCTCTTGTGTTGTTGCAGTCGCAGTGGTGTGATGGGAGCAGACTCAGGCCAGCATGTAATGTGGCCCCTCACTTCAAAGGCCTAAAGAAAATACATAAATACAGAGCCATTAGGCGGATTGTTTTCTTAACTTAACATTTCAAACACATCGTCCACCATCATGTGTTCAATCTCCCCTCCACACTGCCTATGTTAATGCTGTTTTTTGTTGGGGCAGTCCATGATACTGCTGTTGGAGGATCCTTGACATCCTCGAGAAAGAGGCCAAAGAAGAAAGTTTGAACTGAAAACACACTACAGACTCATCAACACCTCCCTAATTGTCCACCAAACACTACAGATCCAGATATGCTTTATTTTGTGTATTCATGCTTTGTCTAGCACACAAGCTTTTCAAAGTACACTACACTGCAGATGGACACATTTGGTGCATGCGCATATACTTATACAAGTGTACAATCACGTTTTCTTTGTTTTTGTTTATGCACAAATCCAAGCGGATTACACTATAATGGCCTCTTGCCCTCAAAGACTGAGTGTGTATGTGTATTTAGTCCATCAAATATACAATTATTTTTCAAAATCACATCTAGATTTCACACTGCACAATTTTAGCCCTGATTTTCAATTGCCAAGAGTGAATGGATATTATCAAAGATGCCATCTGTGTCATCGATGCTGAGAGATATTTAACATGCTAAAGATCTGGGCCTGTCGACAACTTCTGCAGTGTGGAATGTGTTTTGACTGGAAATGACATGGGTAATGACTTACAACCAATGAGAGAGCATGATAGAGGGCGAGGGAAAGTTCAGAGGTAGGAGTCAAGCAACCTTTCTTTCCTTTATATTCCACTTTGTTTCATTTAAAAAACTTTTTACTGTAAATTAGCGTACAGATATGGAGCCCAGCATATGACAAATCGAATTTGTTGGTTTGTGTAAATTGTGTGTGGAATATAATACTTTGTTTCCTTGTTTTAAGTAAATTGAAATAATTCCTTTCTTCTCAAAAACTGTGGAAGATGGAAGATTCCCAACTCAAAATAAAACCCAATAAAATTGTCTCTGTCCATAACCTAACATAACAGCAGCAACAGATTTATGGAGCCTGGTGTCATGAAAATGTGTATAAATAGTAAGCCAAATTAAAACAAAAACTCATGGTATTGATACTCAAAAATGTAAAAAATACATACGATTATCAAAAATCATATGAATTCATACAAGTGAGGTCGTATGATTTAGTACGGATTAGCCACCTCGTAAAAAAATGTGTACGAATTGCCGTGAGATCGGGCTGTAGATGCATATACACCACAACCCTAATCCTACCCACTGCGTAGCATATACATGCCAAAGTCAATTTTTGTGTATCAATACCATTCGTTTTTGTTTTTATTTGGTGTACAATTTATATGCACTTTCATGAGAATGTGGACAGGTCGTAGAATTTATTATTATATCTTGTGCACAACTGACATTAAACAAATGCACAAATTATTATTTTGTGTGCACGATTTAGTAAATCGTGCATGCGATTTAGTTCGTTTTCCTGCATGTCATGTGTGGGGCTCCGTATACAGGCAACTTTGATTGCAAACTCTTTGCGGGCTACCGTTTTTGACGGGAGTAAATTAATTCTCGCACTTCTTGTATCAATTTCACAGATGTGAAAACAAGTTTTGACAGAATTGTAAGCAATTCTTCTTATCAAAAAGCTGTGTAATGTCTAAACCCCAGTCATGTTATGTGAGAAAAGCAGTGATCCCACGACTCTGAAAATAGTGCAATTTGTGCCCTGCATTAGTCTAACTTCAGACTGTCACAATTTGGGCTGGACAAAAACATTTATATAACATTTTAAAGACAAAATATTATTTCAGTCAACTGAAATTGACTTAAATTAAAAGTAACTAACAACAATCAAGCAATTTCACTGTCGGATTCCCATTGCTTATCAGTGAATGATGTTTTAGAAGAAAAAACTGTAGAGCTACTGTCATTTTATTGAAAAATGTCATTAAGATAGTTGCATTAAAGCACTTCTTTGGTGAGTTATTCCCCAACACTGCATAGAGAATGGTGGTTGGGCCTCAAACATGCACACATCCATGGGAGAGAACACCACAAGTTTGGAGTTCACCCAACAAGTTGTAAATGTGGATTTTCAAGACAACATTATTAGTGTCACAGAGGAGTTTGTAAACCGTACAGCTGACACTGTGAACTCTAGATACAAGGGTGATCTTCCATGTAGACAGATTACCACTTCATTAAACCAACAAGGTCTTCAAATGGCAAAAGGCTCGTCAGCATGCATTCCAGTTGGAAAACGAACCACATCAAATAGCAACTGAGTCTGTCTTTTCAACTTATTATAACTCCAAATGTTTACTGGAAGGAAATCGCCTCCTTTTCCCCCAATACTACAGTATATTGGTAGTAAACATGTTTACAAGTCCTAACAAGTCCCAAAATCATAACATTCTCTTTAGCTATTTTTAGACACGAGAGTTATAAACGCATTGTTAAAAGACACATGAATCAGACAACCATTTTACGAAGAAAAAAGAACTTCCTCATTTTTTGAGCGGTTGGAACATTAGAAAACCCTCACAAACCTGCTAGACAAATGGTTTGATGTTGGTGACCACAGTTTGGTGGTTGACCAGAAATACTTACAAAACTTAAAAAGAAATATAATGAACAGGCTAAAATTTTGTTAAAGGGTTAGTTCACCCAAAAATGAAAATTCTGACATTAATTACCCTCATGTCGTTCCAAACCCAGAAGACTTTTGTTCATCTTCAGAACACAAATTAAGATATTTTTTGATGAGATCAGAGACACATCTGACCCTCCATATGATCCCAGTAACTTCAGTTGCTCAAAAATACTTTTTTTGCACGAAGAAAACAAAAATAACATAATTTACTCTAACATTCTTCTCCCGTGACTTACGTCTTCCGCAACCGTAGATTATGTACAGTACATGTGTGTGCTTTCACCTGGATGTAAACAAGGCTGATTACGTCAAAGCTTGCGTATGCTGTGTGTTTTGATGCCCTGAAATGGCGGAAGACATAAGTCATGGAAGAAGAATGGTAGAGTTAAATAATGTTATTTTTGTTTTCTTCGCGCAAAAAAGTATTCTCCTATCAACACAAAACTGAAGTTGATCCACTGATGTCACTGATGTCACGTTCCTAATGAAAATAACCCAACTGCAGTTTGATGTGTGTTTTTTCAAATGAACTCTATAAATATATAAATCCTATGCAGAGATTTAAAACAGAAGTATAGTCACAAGCAGCCTCTAACGATGCATTCACAGTACTCAGTTTTTAAATAACATAATGTATCAAATTAATGGGTTTGTATGGCTTATTTAAGGTAAAGTCATTGACGAATCCCTGACAGTATTCAAGAAACAGATGTTAACTTTGTATTGCTAGCACTTCTTGTGGTGTTGCATCCTTAAGATAGATTGCTTGAATTCTTTATTTGTCAGTCGCTCTGGATAAAAGCATCTGCTAAATCAATAAATGCAAATTCAAAGCTGCTAATAGATTTTTCAGTTTTATCCTCATATTACACACACAATATTCAATTTATTAAAACTTTTGGTGCTGATAATAGTGATGTTGGTCTTGACAGTACTTGGTATCAGATTGAAAGTGTCTGTTTTCTCTAAATTTTTCATACATGTTTGTGCAAAATTCACCGCCACAATGATTAGGCATTGCTAAGATGTTCTAAATGTTTGTAATGTATTGTTTTGCAGTTGCTAAGGTGGTTCCGAATATTATGCCAAGCAAAATCACAAGTCCCAATTGCTTAGAAAAATAATAGCGCATCTGATCCGAGGTATTATTCATGTTTGTGGACAGAATGAGTAGCATGATGAGGGTTTGGGGTTTGTTCAAAGCTATTAATAATAGTTATGCTCAGCTTAACAAGCACTACTGAGGACGGATAAACCTCCAAAAAGTTGTCAAGTGAAACAAAGCTGTTTTGAGTTGGCTAGTGAGATGCTCAATTTGGTAAATGGGACAGTTTACCCAAGAAAGAAAACTGTGTCATCATTTACTCACCCTCATTGTTCCAAAACTTTTAGATGTTCTTTCTTCTGCTGAACATAAAATAAGATATATTGTCTTCTGTAGTTCTTTTTTGGAAGTCAATGGCTAGAGCAACTGTTGGATTCCAACATTCTTTGAAATGTTCAGCAAACTCATACAGGTTTGGAGCAGGTTTTTAATGAACTATGTCTTACACTGCTAACTTGCTAATGTTTACTCTTTATGCTAACAAACAAGTCTGGGAAATCAGCCAAGCCTGAGTGTTTTGTCTGCTTAGATCCAATCAGAATGGGGCAACATGCCAACAATAATGCGATGACACCTCTCTAGAGAAGAAACAGACCCTCGCTCACTTCAAAGAGTTCAGGAGTGCTTTCAAACATCAACTGGTAATAAAATACAACAAAGATTCATCGCTTTTCCATGACATGAAAGGAATCTTCAGCATAAAGGATACCTGACCTCACTATCTGGGAATTGTTCTTCATTTTGCTCTTCAGAAATCCAGTTTGCTTTAACTGTGGCAAATATTGTTTTGAAATTACACATTTAGCTGCAGGGATGCAAAATATGTCAAAGAATCTACAAGATCTTCTTGGAGCTGCACACACGTGTTAGGACTCCTCTGACTGTCTGAATCATGATCTTGGTCTGACTGGAACATGATTTAGAATTATACGCAGTATTTGAAACATTAAACAACAGCAGATTAGAGACATGAATTGAGAGGGGGGGAAATCTTTCTCTTTGCTCTGCAATGTATTGACAATTAGATCCTTGTGCTGTGAGAACTCCCCCTTGAGGTCACTCAGAGTACATTGCAAAAAAATTCCTTTTTTTTCTTAAAAATGTATTAACGTTTTGTTAGTTTATATTTAAAACAAGAAAATTTGTCATATTCAAAGGCTAAACACGATTACTTTTCTTGTCCCACTGGCAGCTATTTTTAATAGAAAAACAGTATAAGAACAAACCATGCTGACAACATGGCCCTTTTGAATGTACCAGGAATAAGCGTGTTAGGTTTTCTACTGTATGTTACAAAGTCACCTTTCACATGTACTGTCAGTTAAAGGTTATTTGAAGCACATGCAACATTTCTTTACTGTTATTCATTTTTAGGCAGGGTACAACTGTCTTAAAACTGCATGCAAAATAATAAAAGACACAAAAAAATACATCAAAGGGAAGGCGTTATTCTTTGTTATCAGTGTATCAAGGTTCACCCCAAACACAAAATTCAAATTTACCTTGAGAAATTCAGTGTTGTTATGTACTTCTGGCTCTGCTTGTTTGGTTCCCACTCGCTGCTGAAAGAAATCGAAGGAATGACAAAAGCATTTTTCAAATTACATCCCTGGTCATTTACTATTTCAGGGCACACTAGTCAAACTCTTGTCAACAAGTTCTTTTTTTACTTTCTCCCTGCATTAAAAAGCATGCTACAGCCTTCTGAAAGTACAGAGGAAAGGAATGACCATAATTGCAGTTTGGGACAGCAGGGTAGCGCCAGCCTGAGACCTTTAATCTGCACATCTTCATTTGTCTCTCTCTGGACAGTGTGGTATATTTTGTTCTCATTTAACACGACATGACAACGGTAATTTTCATAATGACCGAAAATACCAGTGGCGTGCTTTCTGTTCTCTTACTGTGCGCTCTCAATATCCACACACAGTAGCCCAAGATGTATTAATCATTGTAATGCCTTTATAACAGAGAGGAAATATGAGAGAGGAAATTTCCAGCTGTCTGCTTATCTGCCTGTCTGACTAATACACGATTCGAAAGCATGTGAGCTCACAGATAGCTCATAAAGGCATTTAAGGTAAAGAATGTTGCTGATTGCACTTGCTTCCTGGCTGAATATGACAGATAGTGCCGCAGCGCTCTCGTCTGTGCTGTGTAGACTGATTTATCTTTAATGTTTCTAATTGAGTGAAACAAAGTAGTAATCCCAGTTGATATGGTTTTTGTTGTCTCAGTCGCTATTTCTTACTCTCAGGCAAGCTGGAACTCCTGTTATTGTACTTGGACAGGCTCGCAGCTCCAAGAAATGTGGATCACAATGGGATAGAAATAGACCAGATCACACACACCAATGTGCAGTAATAATAATAAAGTCATCAAAACTATGAAGTAATACAACTGGAAAGATGAGCTCTGCACGCTCTGGGTTTTTCACAATCAACTTTGTCAAGGTTTGTCCTGATGCTTTTCACAGTATTGCAGGACATTACTGTACTTAAAGAGAGTATAGGGCCATTTCATAGTACCCAGACTAATTGTGGAACTACTCACTTTTTGGCGTGTTCACACCTCTAGGAACGATTTTAGTTCCAGAAACTACGTTTGGCGGAACTAATGATTTAAAATGCCATGTAAACATATACCGTGTAGACATTGTATCAACTTATTTCTTTAATAAACGGCATTTACCAGAAGACTTTGTCTACGGTGTTCTTCTTTGTTTTCGCTGTTAAACACCGCTCTCAGATTACGTCGCTGTTGACTGGCTTACAACACTTCTGAGTACCCACTGTACAGCACACACACATAATTAAGTAAACAAAAACTGATTTTAGATGTGATTAATCATAATTAATCATTTGACAACATAGATATATATACCAGTAGTTCATATAAAACTATTCTGAACACGCAAAGAACACTATGTGCCGAGAACATCAAATGACCAGACAGGATGGAAAACAACTGCTTAACCACTGGTCTTCTGTGACGTACTAAACTGTGTCTGCGAGCATGTAAATGTGGGTGTGCATTTTCCACTATCTATTCACTCTCAGTTACACTTTACAGTGTACTCTCTGCTCAAACGCACCATCAAAGTAATCTGTGAAGGGCAGAGGTCAGGGGTATTGTTGTCCATGGAACACAATTGACTTCAAAGGACAAAGATCCCATTGCTGGCCGTTATTCTTTTAAGGTTGCAATCAAGAGAGAGGCTCGCACAGTAAATAAAGCACCAGCGTTTGTGTTCATGCATTCATTTGCTTCAAGAAGCGCTCTGGTTCTCTCTGGCCTAAGGAGGTCGTGCTCATATAGTCGCACTCAAAAGAAACTACCTTTGAATAATTAGAGCCGCTGACATCAAAGCAGAACAAACTATGGTTTAGTCTGCTCAATCTCTGCAACGCAGACACTAAGCAACAACAAAAAAGCACGTCATCGTATTCCGGCCTCTTGTTGTTGTTTTTCTGGATAGCGAAACCCAAAACCATGTCAAACATAATGGAAAATATTTGAGGTCCTCTTTTATTAACCAAGAACAGCTTTGATGTTTGACGTCTTTATTTATTTTAAAAGAAGAAAGAGAAAGGGGGCGACATGGCGTGTCAACGGTCTTCTTTGGAGAGCAGAGAGACGAAAAAGACAAATAATATAAAACAAAACCAGAACTCCCTCGCTCCATATAATCAATTAAACATCATTATCAGATAAATTCGGGTGTTTTAGCAAAGATCAAAGAGTAGTAGGAAATGATCAAAGTGACAGCGTTTGTTTGAGGCGAAAGCCCCTTACTGCTACTGCAGCTCCTCCTCCTGTGTGATGCTGTCTGACTATGAGCTCCAATCAGCAAACAAAAGAAAAACAGTCAAAGGAGAGGCCGAGGCACGGACCCCTCAAAGGGAACACGGCCCTTTCATTCTTTCATTGTTTGTGCGTGTGATCCAGAATGTAACATGCAGCCCACCGAAGTGATGACTTTGTTAAATAAACATTTGGTTTGTCGCGCTAATCAATTTCATGTGATTTGCCGATAAAATTAAACGATGAAGATGCTGATGAACCTCAACAGAAGCATCTATACTCTTTGGGACCAGCCAAAGGAATTTCAAACATCTCCTTTATTGTATACCATGAAAAGTCCACATGGCTCCAATATGACTACACAGCCTCAAAGCATAGAGTCAAAGTGTAACATTCCTAACTATAAGAAGAGGGCTGTAGATGTCCTTTATCCCAGAATTGACATTTCCCAGCACTGAGGTTGCACTTTCATAGCTCTGGAGATTTAATTCAGTTCACATTTGCTTCATTTTATATTATATTTATATTTCATATTAAGCTCTAAATCCACATACTTTATTATTAACTTTAAATAGTGCCTCAGTAAACGCATATTTGCTGCTTATTAAAAATTATGCCATAATCTACTCTCTCCGAAGCCATCCTAGGTGTACATGACTTTCTTCTTTCAGATGAACACAGTTGGAGTATTTTTTAAAATTTATCCTGGCTCTTCCAAGCTTGGTAATGCGGGTGAATAGTGCCCATCATTTTGAAGATCCGTAAATCAGATATATTCGCAAGTACTGCGTCGGAAAACTAACCTATAAGTGTCTGGTGGTTTATCACATGTCCTCCAAAGCAGATCAATGGGTTTTTCTAACAAAAATATTTGTAGTTCAAAAATTATAACCTAAATCACTATGTGCATCCACAAGAGCGTCGAGATCCGGGTTCTTGGCTGACCTCTGACTAGGCGTATGACGTAAGAAGTAAGCTGCATCATACGTCGAGTCAGAAGTCAACCAAGAAGCTGGAACTGACCAAAAGTCAGTGATTTAGGTTTTAATTTTAAAACTAGAAATATTTTTGTTACAAAAACTCAGGTTTTAGAGGACATGTGATAACCCCCTGAAGGCGTAAAGATGAGTTTTTACGTTGCAGTACTTGCGGACATATCTGATTTACAGAGCTTCAAAATAATGGCCACTATCCACCCGCAAGCTTGGAAGAGCCAGAACACATTTTTTAAAAACTCAGACTGTTCGTCTAAAAAAAGAAAGTCATATACACCTAGGATGGCTTCGGGTTAAGTAGATTATGGCGTAATTTTCTTTTTTTGGTGAACTATTCCTTTAATAGCTACATTTATGTATGGGGTAAGGTTAAGGTATCTAAAATATGGTCATGCAGAATATTGCATTAATGTGTGCTTTATAAGTAACTTATTAATAAACCATTGATATGCTAGTATGCATGCTAGTTTACAGTTAGAATTGGTCATTCAAATGAAGTGTTACCAAAAAAGCATAAAGCAAACATGACAGTGGGGAGAAAACCGCTGTTAAAAGCATTACTTCATAGCAATGTGGATTTTTGCACAAACTCTGCAGTTTGTCTCTCCAGTCAAGTCACTTCACATTTATTAATATAGTGCTTTTTACAGTAGACTGCTTTAAAGCAAGCATTTTTACTCAGTTAAACATGTTAAACATTAAACTGGTGGTTAATTGAAACAATTCATTGAAACAAACTGTCAAAAAGAACCAGTTCACTGGACTTATCACTACTGTCTAGGAAAAACCAATTGTGATGTGATTTTTCTTTCTAATGAGCTCATTTGAATATTACATGTGTGGATTATTTTAGTATTAGGTTATGGTAGTGGAACTTGCTGAAAGCAGCTGCATTTTTTGCGATACGTTTACAAAAAGTCACTCTTATTCCGTAAGCACACGCGACTGGAAAATAAATTCAGGGACTTTGATGCATTTGAACAGAGACGTTTTGCACTGATGTCCAATAGCACATTCCAGCTATCAAAGACACAAACCACAGACCTTTCAAGCCTGTGTTTTTTGCCACTTGAAACTCTAAATGCTTGGCAACAGCATTAAAAAGGCCTTCTTCAGTTTGCTGGCAGCAAGGAAAAAGTTTGCATTGATGTTATGTTTGAGGAAGGGTGTGGGTGAGTGCAAGAACGTCTGCATAGGACCTACAGGGTGGTCAGTCAAGTGTGCCAGACTTATAGTATGTTTTCTCTTTAAAGTCCTTCAGCATACTTGAGAATTAGAGTTGACCTACAGTATTATGGCTTTCATTGGATCTTCCCATGTAGAAGTGGATGTTGAGATGAGGTTGAGACCTGGTCTTGACAGCTTGTTTAGAGACTCTTGTCTACTGGTTGCCCTGATCTGTGGCCATTTCCTGTGAAGTTCATTAAGATGATCAGCTGGGGTTTTCGAACTTATGTCATTTTCTTTGACATGATGAGGATGTTGCAACCCAGGTTTATTGGAAATACATGACTTTTAAACCTTTAACACAATTTACAGGACTAGATTATACTCAACACACTTTTACCATACTGCATGATTTGTAAAAGAATGCATTTTGACCTTTGCATCACACAACCAGCTTCATACTCATGTCTTTTTTTTTGGCATTGTAAACTTGCTCAGTAGCTCACCTGGTAAAGCATTGTCTTAATAATTACATTACCAGTAATGTTTATTATATTTAGTGTAAACTCTAGTATTTTTATTTGTTGTAGTATGCAATATGTCAGAGGTCAATTTGTGCTTTTTTTGTGTTAAAATATTAACCAACACAAATGATTTAAAGGCCTGTATCCCATATGGTGTTGAACTGTATAGTTAATATCTCTATAATTGCATAGTAAAAAGTAACACCATATTATAGGGACCAATTTTCACTTTTACTTACTTACTTGTTTCTTATTAGCATGCCTATTATTAACATATTGCCTGTTTATTAATACTTACAAATGACATATTCTGCATGACCATTCTACATCTTTAATTCTACTAAATACCTAAACTTAACTACTACCTTACTAACTATTAATAATCAGCAAATTAGGAGTTTGAGACAAAAGTTGTAGTTAAAGAGATAGTTCACCCAAAAATGAAAATTCTGTAATTAATTACTCCATGTCGTTCCAAAACTGTAAGACCTTTATTAATATTTAGAACACAAATTAAGATATTTTTTGTTGAATTCTGAGAGTTCTCTGTGCCTCCTATAGACAGCAAGTATACTATCACAATCAAGGCTCAGAAACGTAACAAATACATTGTTAAAATAATCCACGTTAGTGGTTCAACCGTAATTTTACGAAGCTTTTTTGTGCGCAAATAAAACAGAAATTACAACTTTATTCAACCTCTGCATCGCCCTATAGCGCCATTTTTGAGATCATCACATATGTAAACAACAGACTGTCCTCCAACAAAAGGCGACCCTATAGGTTGTTTGTGCGAGTACCTTATTCCGACCTTTTATTTACGTTTTAAAGGTAAGCGCCCTCTAGCGGGCGTAAAAATAATGATTGTTGTATTGCGTGTGTCGTCATGAAATTACGTATGACTGTCATTACCAATCAAAATGCGTGTTTTGTTTAAATGCTATGTGTAGAGTTTTTACACCAATCTAATGGTGATTAAAACATATTTTAGTAGGTGTAATTCATATGAATGACCACACTAACCCACCCCTAAACCTACCCATTACAAAAAGAATGCAAAATCTTTTAGGGATTCACTAACACATTCTAACGTTCTCTGGGTTCGAACCCACAATCGCATGATCACATCTAGTCTTATAACGCAACTGATGCTCTGATGAGTCGTATTTTGCCGCTATGTATAAACAACCTATACGGGTGTATTGGTTGGAGAACATGTTGGTAAACAATGTATGTTGTTCTGTAGTGGTTGTTTACACTTTTATCTGAACGCTGTGGAAGGCAATGGCTACCGTCAAGTATTTGGTTAGCAATATTGTTCAGCAGAAGAAAGAAGCTCATACAGGTTTGGAACAACTTTGGGGGTGAGTAAATGATGACAGAATTTTAATCTTTTGGTGAACTATCCCATGCTTGCGTGCTTGCAGTGTGTTGGATAGGCTTTTGCATTTGCATTTTTTATACTTGCATGGAGTATTTTCTGGATTCTCACACAGCATTCTGGGACTGTTCTGAACCAGAGAAAAGGTAAAGCTTAATTACAGGGAACCGCACAAGCTTCCTATTCATGTCCTTTCCAGTTCAAACAGAATATAAAGCAGAGAAAAACAATATTACATCTTTCACTTTGTGCCGATAAAACGTTTTTTTTTTTTTTTTGGAGAGAGGCTTTGACCTGTTTCTCTTCTCATATAAAAACAAAAGCAGAGTGTGTGCTGACAGCTGCAGCTCCCGCTCCCCGTAGAGAGTTGACGGAAAGCTTTGAAGAACTTGACCTTATGGAACAATAAAACGCCACCATCAAACACTCTTCTGAGACAGGCTACTGACCCCGAGAACCAAACACCTGCTTGAGAGTTCAGTCTCTGTGTGTGTGTTGTCATTAAGCTTGCTGTCGAGCAAACCGTTCCATCAGTTTTATTGGTCAGTGTGCTGGGTGCACTTGCTAGAGGATCCGCTTTGAGAATTGCTCCATGTAAAAACAGTGTTGCACAAAAAGTGCACAGAGGTACATATTTGTATGAAACCAGGTTGAGTTTAGTTTATAGTTCTGAAATCCATGCATGGTGCTGTGGACTAATGACTTGAATTAAAAGAGCCCATTGATTGGCCATTCAAGCTCTAAAATATTATAATGTTGTAATAATTAATAATGTAATAAAGTTTGATAAGCCAATGTTTGAAATCAATTGTAAATGATCATAAATGATTGATCTAATTTGAAACGAAGGATGTAATATTGGCCTGTGTGGCTTCAAGAGAGCTAACTACTGTGATGTACTTCTTTCAGGTTGATTCTTTAGTTTCTTTCAAATTGTAAAGATTACTAAATGTCACAGAGGTTATGTATATTTCATATTAAGTGTATAATGTAGTGAATATACAATGTTACATTATCAGGACTGTCTTGGCTGGTCTCTCTCTCTCTGACAGCATCTGGAGGAGACCATTGGAGGAAATACTACAGATGTTCACACTCACTACAACACTTCATGTCATAGCCAAAATATGTTCATGCTAAAGATACAAAAATTATTATACGTTTGTGGTTATAAGATGCGCCTCAATTAAGATGGTTCAATCAATTAAAAAAAAATAATAATAATAAATAAAATTGGAGGACATTTTTTCACTCACAGTGATGGCATAGTTGCTGTTTTGCTTCTGGATGGTGAAATATCATCTCTGAAAGTGGACTTCACCAGGTGGCTTCTCTCATTCAACATTTTAGCAGTCCATCAGGCGTGGCCCCACTCCACATGTTCATTTTTGCTTCCCACTCATAGAAATGCGTTGACAGTATAGATTTGAGGTCAGGGACGGGGCAAAGGTCAAGCTCCTGCTGCTGACATGAAAGCCGGTCAAAGCACACCTTGTTCTTTGTCTCTGTCGTTCGTTTCTGAGAACAGCTGTATCTTCACAATCTGGGGCTCATCGGGACAAAACAAAAGCCATGTGTTAATTACCTTTGAAGGTGTAATGATTTCAGGGCCAGGAAGATCCTTCATCTGGTTTCGGATGTAGGGCCGAGAGAAGCCTGTGCTTTCATGTCTGGTTACAGTTTGACTTCTTTTATACCTGCCTGATGTGCACATAGCCTGTGGGAAAATGGCTCAAATGCCTGCTGCACCAAAGCATGCTTAGATTATGTTTCTGAAAAAACAGAAGTGATTCACTGTTCTTCATAAAAATCTGCCTATTATTTAATAAACCCATTTCATTGCATGACCAGTGTATTTTATGTTAATAAAGCAGGGTAATATTTTATATAAATAAAGAGGTTTTAAACTAATGTTGCAAACAACGTTTCAAACCTTTATTTATTTCTATTACAAATTATTATCATCATAGTAATTTGAGTGAATATGTATTTACATATGTAAAATAGGAATTTGGTATTTTGTATGTCTCTCTATTCTTTGACAACAGCACTCCAGCTAACATAAAGTTAATGTAAAACCTGCTGCTTATGTTTGCCAGGATCATAAAAAAAAGATCCAAAGACCAACTTCTTGAATTACAATTCTGTCATTAATTACTCACCCTCTTGTCGTTTCAAACCTGTAAGACCATCGTTCATCTTCAGAACACATATTAAGATATTTCTGATGAATACTGAGAGCTATCTGACCCTCCATAGACTGCAAGGATACTACCATGATCAAGGCTCATAAACGTAACAAGGAGAACATTACAATAGTTCATGTGACATCAGTGGTTTAACCGTTAATTATTTAATTTTACGAAGCTACGAGAATACTTTATGTGCGCAAAGTAAACGACTTTATTCAACAGTTTGTCTCCTCCGTCTTACACTATAGTGCCATTTTGGAGAGTATCCACTGAATGTAACCAGTGTGTGCTGTTATTTGTCAGTTGCGCCATGCAGATACAATGTTTTTGTTCAGTTTAAAGCGTAAACAAAATGGTGCAACTGACACAGAACATATGGTATGTTGTTTAGGTATGTCGCCTGGGTGATGCAGAGGAGACAAATTGTGAACAAAGTCATTATTTTTGATCTTGCACAAAAATGATCTCATAGCTTCGTAAAATTACGGTTGAACCGCTGATGTCACATGGACTATTTTAACCATGTCCTTGGTAAATTTCTGACTTGGATGTGGTAGTATCATTGCTGTTTATGCAGGGTCAGAGAGCTCTCAGAATTCATCAAAATATCATAATTTGTGTTTCGAAGATGAATGAAGGTCTTATGGGTTTGGAACGACATGAGGGTGAATAATTAATGACAGAATTTGCATTTTTGGGTGAACTAACCCTTTAAAGCCGAAATGAGTTCATATAAGTGAACATTACATAACAGTTTGATTTTCACACAGCATTTCAAGAAGCTCTTTTTGAGTAGTTTCCTATTTTTTAGACATATTGCAAGTTACTTTATCTACTTGCTCTCCACAAAACAAAAATAGTTTTAAACAAAGCCAGAGCAGAACCAACCATTGTGGATCTCTATTCTTGAAATAATCAGTATTTTTTCTTCTTCTTTTTAAAGAATCAGTTGAGTGAATGAGTCAGTGACAAATTACTTATTGTCACCATTCAGAAAGCATCATTGAAAAATCCCTAACATACAAACTGACCGTCTTTACTACAAATAGTAAAAAGTTCCACATCTGCACTCTTGTAATGACTCTCAGCCAAACAGATTTAGAACCTAACTGTAATAATATAGTACAATATTTGTGAGTAGGTGTTTGATTTTTACATTTTAATGTAATTATTCTCATGTATGCATGAGTGATGATGGTGTCTATGTGGACATTCTGTTAGATCTGTGTAAACTGCTTAAATGATAAAAAGTAGAATAATCCTTAGTAATTTTTTCAACAGTTCATACCCTGTCTACCAAGAAAACTAGCTGTGCATGGTGACAAAACTATATCAGTCCATTTCATAAAATGAGAATCGGTGCTCCCATTATCAAACAATAAACAATCTTCAGAATGAAGACAGAAAATAGGATTTGTTCAGCTAAAATAAATAAATGTAAATTATGAAGAAAGCATACATTTGCAAATGAATGAATGATTATGGTTGGAAACATTGTTTATATCTTCTTTTGAAAATCATATTCTGTCCTGAAAATAAAGGAGACACATTTGAGTTTACTGGCATGAGAACGATTTGAGACTTCTATTTGCTTTCCATTTAATTTCATTGCTATGAAAAAGATGTTAAAAATTCTTGTCGGTTTTTTTTCTGTCATACAAGAATAAAGAGATCAAGAGAAAGGACATAACACCAAGACTCCAAACAGATGATTTTCTGAAATACCTCAGAGGATGATTTTTCACAGAGCGATGCCATGCCAAGATGAGAACGCTGATGAACAAAGAGTAACATCAAGGAAGCGCTCAGATGTGCATGTTCTATCAAAGACAAAAACAGAGATGCTTATTCCAGGAACCTAAAAGTACATTCCCAGAGCTGGAAACATGGATGGAAAGTAATCAGGCTCTGGAATGATGTCATCCTGATGAAAGACACATCATCAGGGAGCTGGTTGGAACTGGCACGGTTTGGCGCAAGCTGAGCTCCATCATATAGCACAACATCAAAGCAGGTGCCAGGCTCTTAGAAAGGCCTGGTATGTGCCAGCAGCAGTTATGACTATGACATCTCACTGGCACGGTACAATAGGCTGTAGACTTATGAAGACATACAAATGCTGCCGATTTTGTGGCATTGAGAAAAACATTCTGAAATTTGACTTGTCATGGGGAAAATGCTTATATTGACTGTCTATTTACACTAAGTGTCTTGTTGCCGAAGGCTGTTTACACTAACTTCACCCACCAAACCAGTCCAACTACTGGCAGGGAGCTGTAAGAATGCTCAACACTCGATTTCACTTTTGACGCACATTACCTGACTTTGAATTTGTCTTTTCTCTTCTTTCTTCTTTCTATTCTTATCAGCTCAGAGAGTTTTTTAAATATAAAAATTAAGACAATACCTGCGTCCCAAGTGATTCACTATACACTTATACACTATTTACTTGCACTATATACTCAACCATACAGTGTAGGGCTGGACGATACATCGCATGTTATTGTTATGTGCATCTCGTCAGTAAAGCCGGTTCCTTGATAAGCGGTCAATCTTCATCACCAGTTTTCAAAAGGAGTGGCAGTTAGTACACAGAGCCATAGATCACTGACAAGCTACGCAATATTGCGTTCAGTAACGTAAATGAATCGCCTGCTAAATTTTTTGGAGCGTGTCAGTGATCTACAGCTCTATGCATAAAATGCTGCTCCATTTAAAAACAGGTGATGGAGATTTACCGCTAATCAAGGAACCGGTTTCACTGACTAGACGCGCATGAATATAGCATGCGAAATATCGCCCAGTCCTAATGCAGTGTATGAATTATTTAGTCATTCATAAATGGAGTTTGATAGCCACTCCACCTTTGTTATCTGATTAAAACTGCGACAGTTAAGAGCATTAATTATTTGGTTATCTAAATGTTTCATGCAGTTATTTAAAGGGTTAGTTCACCCAAAAATGAAGATTTTGTCATTAATTACTCACCCTCATGTCGTTGCAAACCCATAAGACCTCCGTTCATCTTCAGAACACAAATTAAGATATTTTTGATGATATCAGAGAGCCAACTGTCCCTCCATACACAGCAACACAACTGAAATAATCCCAGATCCAGAAACGTCCAAAAAAAGTGCGTAAAAAAGTCCATGTGACATCAGGGAATCAACTTCAGTTTTGCGCCGATACAAGAATACTGTAACACTCAGCTTAAGGACGGAGGCTGGAAACAGAGGTAAGTTTGAACAGTTTATTGAAGGAATTCAAAAATAACAGATAGTGTCTTTTCACTGATCGTCTGTTAAACTGGATTTCAGTCTGCTTAGCGATCTCCTGTGGGACTTCCCAGTCGTTCGCTTGGATAAACTCCAGTATAAGGTGAGCCTCGGCTTTAATGGTGAGTATAGTGCAGCGTTCTCTCAGCAGTGTCTTTATTTCCGTGGTTTCCGTTCAATGGCGGCAGGCAGAGTATGGGCAGCAGGCAGACGACTGACGTTCTGAGGAGACAGGTGAGTATAGAAGGTGAGTATACACAGGTAAGTGAAGGTTTTCTCACGTGAGGGTGAAGTATGAAGATCACTGAGATATCGCTGTTTTTCGGTAGAGTGGAATTGATATGAGTTGCTCCACTGAATCCAATCCAGCTGACAAACTTCGTGAGATCGCTTGGCAGAGAAGCACTTCTTAAACATTCGTCGTTGACAACACCGTAATCCACAAGTGACTGCAGGAACAGAGAAACCAGGAGACAACATGAAGGTAAGGAGGAGCGTAAGAAGGGTAGATGTTACCTTGATCACCGCTGACGTGACACTGAAAGGCTGGGGTTCTTATACATGCTGTTGGATTGAATTCAGGTGATGGTGATTACCCGTCAGGTGACTAAAAGTGGCTCCACACGGCTGATCCAAGATCAGCCGCTTGTGCGGGTGTGACAAATACTTCTTTTGTGCAAAGAAAAAAAAAAATAACATCCTATACTCAACCATTCTTCTCCTATGACTTACGTCTTCTGCCATTTTAGAGAATACTACTTATTAAATAACTAACAGTTATTTAATAGCACACTTTAACTGACACACTACGTGCTTCCCATTCTCATAACGTAATTAAGGTCCCGTTTACACTATGCATTTTCGTCCGCCATCTAAATAGTAGGGAATCTACCTAGAAATATAAAGTTGTACCTCCAATGAATGGTCATGTGATATGTGTTTTCGGTTGTGTAATGAAATCTGAAAAAAGGGATCGATAACATTCTAAAATGCTGTTTTAAAACGAAAACACACTAGTGTTAAAAGGGCCTAAAACCATGACATTTGAGTGCGTGAAGTGTCCAACATTCCACACTTTTATTTTCTCAGATATTTAAGTGCATCATCCGGGTATTTAAAGTGCACTTTTTCTTTTTGGAATTTTCAGTGTGAACACATTACTCACACTACAAAACGTCACAGAATAGTGCATAAGTGCATGATTTGGGACACACATAATATTCGAAAATTAGAAATTGCCAGTTATTTATTTGCACACTTTAACTGCATCCCAAATGACGCACTATACACTATGCGTTTACAAGCACTATGTACCCAACTGGTGAGCGTGGTTTCACCAAGTACAAGATGGAACAACATTCCAATCAACCAATCAGATTTGAGGGATAATTTTCCTGGAAATATCTGTTTTAGGCTTATAATCAGGGTTAGGTGCTTCTACACCTTTGGTAATCAGCTATCATTTCCCACTGATTTTAGGCATACATTTTGGGAAGGGTTAGGTTTAGGGGTAGGGATTGGGATAAGTCTATATTTTTGGACAGTAATGTTGATCCAGGATCATGTCTTACTTGACAAGATCAAGGTGACCTTCTCGCCGTAATTAAAAACTGTGGCATTTGAGTGCATGAAGTGTCCAACATTCCACATCCAGGTATTTAAGTGCACTTTTTCTTTTTGGAATTTTCAATGTGAATGCACTGTTCACATTAGTCAACAACTGAGGTGTTTCAATTGAAAAGCAAAATGCATTCTTGTCTTAGGAAAAATTTTCTGAACTTTTTCAATCCACTTCAGATGTTGACTACTATATTTATACTACAACACATCATAAAATAATGCACAAGTAAGAGATTTGGGATGCACCTTTTGACTCCGACACGTAAAGCTTACTATGCAAACAGTGTCTGCCACTAGTTTTAACAACAAAGGTAACACTATTTACAATTTTTTTTTTTACATTTATCACTTAGTTAATTGCACTTAGCGCAGATAATATCTAATTCTATGTGCACTTAGTGCAAATAAGCCTCTTCCATGTAAATAACATTTTCCAAAGAAAATGTAAGAGGTGCTTGCTCATGCAAATATTACTTCCTTGACAGTACAGTGTAGAAATACTTGCTATATGCTTGTTAAGGTGTTCTGCGTGTTTTTTGCATGTCATGATTGTTATATGCTTCTCTAGGAGGTTGCTACGTGGCTGATTACAGGGCCAAGACAAACAAGCCCTCCCCCAAACCTCTTTGATATTCCAGTCTCTAGATTTTTTATTGAAAAATAGCAATGTAATGTTTGACTTAGCAGACACTTAAATGCAAGGCAGTATACAATTTTACAATTCAGATTCAGCAAAGTCCTTCTGGAGACTGGTCATCGTCAGATGGGAGTGGCAGATGCACGGCAATGCCAGTCAATACATCTGAAGCTAAAATTTACTTTTTACTCTCATCTTATTTCCACCTATGAGAGGTCAAGAGTGTGGCACTTCTGTTGGAGCTCAGCTGAGTCATTTCAAAGGGGCCCACATCACTTCATAGACAGACATGCAGAGAACCACGTGCAGGCCAAGCAAAACACTTTTCATTGGAAAATACAGTAGAGTGCAGAACTGGTTTCGCTAACAGCACAGGAGCACATTTGATGTGGTTTTACTTAGATATGTCAGAAAAAGGTGGCTTCTGCAAAAAATCACTAATGCAAACAGACAAATGGTTAAATATAAACAGGATTTGATCTGCCGCTTTAAAGGTTCCTCTGCCTGTTTATCCACCCTAGACATAGATCAACCAAGTGTGATTCCATTCCTAAATACCCACATCCACACAAACAAATTATCCAATATTATCCATACAAACAAATTAGTCATCTCCCATTTGAACTAGTATACAAGCTGTCAACTTTTACTCCCATAATCTCTCCATGCCAGGGTACGTGAAAGGAAAGCTGCACAGTCTTGAAGTAGTTAGTCTTTCTTCATGAAATGGGGCATCATCTGCAACCAATAGAGACACACTGGTTACGAAAGTAGAGCCTGTTTGACAGATGTCTCCTGCTTCTTCTTACTCTACTGAAGTCCACTTCCTAGATGGCACCTCATGACTTATGTTTATGGTCAAGGTTGTTTACTGATTCAATGGAGTGCACGCAGAACACATTAATGGAGCATGCAGCACACCAAAAAGACCTGATAAAAAGTTGTTTGCTTGCTTTTGTGATATACGTATATTACACCATTTGATGCTCTGAAATATGATTGTAGGATTTCCAACTGGAATCTTATACCGTTACTGATTAGGATTCTTCAGGCTTTACTGGATTATCATACCCAGGCTCTTTGTAGATTAATGCCTTCAAATGGCGAGTTAAATTCAAGTGCGACTTCAACGACACCCTGAGATGCAGTCATGCACACTTAACCCTGACACCATACCAAGATGTTGTACTTGAACTCAGCCCGCCCCCAAAACTGGGTGCCACTTTAAAGAAATCTGTTAAAAAAACTTCTTAGCGAATTACAAAGGTTTTATAGATGGCGATCTCTGCTTTGTTCTTGGAATGAGGACTTCCACCTGTTTCTGATGATGGGAGCTGGAGCCTGTCCCTTTTAAGAGCTTGATCCTTCTTGATCTCTTTGATGTAACTTGACCTAACAGTTCCAGCGAGAAGAATTTGATGATTGCGGATGG
Source organism: Enteromius mattozi (assembly GCA_032359235.1). NCBI lineage: Eukaryota > Metazoa > Chordata > Actinopteri > Cypriniformes > Cyprinidae > Enteromius > Enteromius mattozi. The sequence continues at coordinate 19,708,728 of JAUMHE010000044.1, read as the reverse complement.
GCTCTTTTAACTAGCTGCGTAGGAGATATGAGAACTGAGTAAAATGAGTAGAGCCAAAAGAAGGATGGTAAAAAAAAACTGGGTTAGAAAAACTGAACAACGATAAAGGCAACATGAAACACTAGTTGCAAACCATTTCATGAAACAAGATATTTAATAAGAAAACATGTCGAATTAAGATATTTTCCAAGATTGGAGTCTGATTAGTTTGTGAAAATGGGCATTACATACTAGAGTAGTAGCAGGTGGTGAGATTGGTTATGTAAGAGCAATCCGTGCAGGATGTTTGATTGATTAAACAGCCCCTACTGGTAGATGTTGTAACTACACACTCTGAGAAAAAATGTGCATAAATTGTAGTACAACTGTTAAAGAAAAGTTCCCTGTCCCTGTGCTTTTGTTTTATATATGGACTTTTAGTTTGCAGTGTTGTCCTGTTCCTGACTTATCTGAATTAAAGATATAGTTCACCAAAAAATTTTAATTACCCAATGATTTACTCATCCTCCAGGTATTCTAGATGCGTATGACTTTCTTTTTTCAGATGAATACAATTGGAGATATATTATAAAAATGCCCTGGCTCTTTCTAGATTTATAATGGTAGTGAATGTAAATGTACGATTTTGAAGTTCAATAAAAGTGCATAAATCTATCATGAAGGATTGAAGGGTTTCGATATACTTTAAGACTTGGAGACTTGGTGGTTGTGAGACTAGCATGTTCTCAGCAGAGCTTATGAACCATTATTGGACTAAAACTCCATTTGCTGCCATTATAAAGCTTGGAAGAGCCTGGACATTTTAAAATATAACTCTGAATGTATTGGTCTGAATGAAGACAGTCATGTACACCAAGGATGGATTGAGTAAATCATAGAGTAATATTCATTTTTGGGTGAAGTATCCGTATAATATACTGTCTTTCTGCTGTCTTCTCAAACTTTTGCAGCAGCAGCAGATGTATTTAAATTCATGATATCAATCTCTTTATCTTCAGCAGAGAAGTAAATGGTGTGGACAGTTTCACAAAAACTGAATCCAGCTGATGCTTTCCATGTTTTTTAGGATTTCCGGTGTGCTACAGATGTCACACTTTAAGGTACACACACTCCAGACAAACAGGGGCTGTTTACACAACAACATTTTCAGACAAAGAATGGTCAACTTTTTATGCATTTTAATTGTTTGTTTACATGACAATAGCGTTTTGGGGACTAAAAACACATATTTTTGAAAACAGGTTTCTAAAAGAATGTTTTTGAAAATGGCACCGTTATCGCTTCCGTGTAAACACCCAAAACGGAATTCTTTAAAAATGGTGATGTAATATGCGTGTAGTACGTGTAGATTTTGAAGGCAAGTGCAAAAAACATACACCACTAAGGCGGAGTACATTGTACTGTAGTTGTTGCTCAAGAGTTTGCGAACGCTGTGGATTTACTTTACCAAGATTACAACCAAGAGCAGAGACGCATAATATAATCGTCACTTTCGATAACATAATATTTATAGTGAGCATTTTGAACCCGCTGAACGTGATCTAAATCGAGTTATATTTGTTTAGTTTTGTCAACTTTAAGCCTAAAGTTTGTTAGGGAGCATCGTTCATCATTTCTTCCCTTTACCATCACAACCAAGAAGACTTTTCTTCATGGCCATC